>CM035432.1:29486085-29583585 GCA_020310875.1 Ceratopteris richardii | reverse complement strand
CAATTATGAAGATCACATGAATTGCATCCATAACTAACCATTACAATAGAAGGAAGAAAAATAATTTATATAGGAGCATAAGTAGTGCATATTTCTTGCACATATAATCATTATAGAATTTGTTAATGAAGATTTGAATAGATGCAAACACGCACACACACATACATGCATGCATGCATACATACATACATACATACATACATACATACATACATACATACATACATACATACATACATACATACATAATGCATACTATTGTTTCTTACATGTATGTAGGTATGTATGTATGTATGTATGTATGTATGTATGTATGTATACAGAATAGATAAATGGACATAGTTGAGAAGGAAAAAAAACACAAACAAAAGGAGATGCGTACTGCGAGATAGAGAAAAATTCTCAAATTGCCAAGAGCACTGCAACTACAAAGATGGTATTGTCCACCCATGTACTCCCAATGTACAGCTTAGATCGGGATCTAGATAGTCTCTATTTAAAGGGCTTATTGGCATGAAAATGGTGTGGAAAACTTTGGCAGGCCTTAATCTATAGAAGACCAAAATCTCAAGAAGGCCGCAATGTCTGGAAGACAAAAATTTCTGGAAACAGAAAACACCCGAACAATGAACATTTGTACACTAGAATCCCAAAACACCAGAAGAGTGAAATGTTGAGATAACAAAGCACTACCCTTACTCTACTCACATACACACATGTAATAAGCTATGGAGGAGGGAAGAAAAGATAACAAAACATGATGAAACGAATTATATACAATGCTCTATGAGCATGAAGACTCCATGAGGAGCATGAGGGCATTCTTGCCAAGAGCTTGCACGAATGGGCTGTGAGGAGTGAAGCGAGACCCTCCTTATACGGATTTGAGGGCAAATATCCTTGCATGTGGGATAAATGGACTTGCAGGAGAATGATTGTAGACTTGGACAAAAGGGTGGAGAATGGAACTCTCAACACCCCCTCCATGTGATGACCCTTTTGTTTGTATTGTGGGGAACCAGTGACATATGGCATCACTTAGT
This sequence comes from Ceratopteris richardii, assembly GCA_020310875.1. NCBI lineage: Eukaryota > Viridiplantae > Streptophyta > Polypodiopsida > Polypodiales > Pteridaceae > Ceratopteris > Ceratopteris richardii. The sequence continues at coordinate 29,582,542 of CM035432.1, read as the reverse complement.
TTATTGGGCTTTTAGATATAAGGACATATGGAATCCTTAGACATAGCTTGGAAATATGGCATCCAAGTGTGGGACATATGGCATCCCTTGGTTTTCATGGACATATGACATCCATGTAGTTTTATATCCATGGACATATGGGATACATGGTGGTGGGACATATGGCATCCTTGGGATCTTGCGACATATGGGATCCCAAGACATATACTTGGACATTTGGGATTCAAGTGGTTTTGGGGATCTAGGGACATATGGGATCCCTAGACATAGAGGGTTAACAACATGGGGAGGTGGTGTCTTTTGTTGATCTGTTTGGCTCCTTTTGTTGTAGGATTTGAGGTACATTGTTAGGTTCCTTTGGTAGGCTCCTTTTGTGATTGACTTTGGTTGTTGATGTCTTGAGAAGATTGGGTGCACTTCAAGTGCTATATTTATGAGATACAAAATTGATGTGAGAGAGAGATAGTATACATGGGGTACTCATCGTTAAGATGGCATTAGGAAGGTCCTACCTTGAGTACTACTCAAGGTGGTGTCTAATCCCTTACATCAGAGCATGCAAACTAAGGAGCTTTTGAGTAAATCTTCATTTAAATACCACTACCGTGAACTACCTCCTTGGTTCAATGCCAAGCTTTGGAAAGTGTTGATAAAGTTGTTCTCTTCCAAGAGCATTGTTGAAGATGATTGATCCATTTTCTTGAATTTGAGAATAGCTTATCTCCACGGACATGCCCTTAGTCAAATCATGCACATATTGATATTGAATTTCTATGTGCTTTGTACATGCATGGAAAACAAGATTCTTAGCAATGGCAATGCAACTTTTGTTGTCACACTTCAACCTTGTAGCCTCCTATCCTTGTATTCCTATGTGCCATAGGATCCTCCTCAACCATACTATTTCACATGCTGCTTCATACTAAGCTTTGATAGAGGATAATGTTATAATATGTTGCTTCTTATTGATCCAAGAAAAAAACAACATATCCTAAAGAAAAACAATATCCAAAAATTGATTTTTTGGTATCAATATCTACTATCCAATCAATTGGGGTATGCAACTAGATGTGTTCCTTCTTTTTAGAGAATACCATAATCAATGGTTCCTTTCACATACCTAAGTATCTGCGTGCTTGCATTCTAATGAGTGTGGCAAGGTTAACTATTTTGAAGGGGATGCACCATAGTGCACTCTCCCTCTCGAGAGCTCCATGAAGTTATTCTCAGAGTAGAAAATCAAGCTCCAAGCACCTCACATGGTACTCTACATAGAGGCTACAAAATATGCAGAAAAACATAGTACACAAGGAGCACAAACACAGACTTCTTAGGTGTTACAAATGCAATCGGACTTCCATATTGTGGCTGACCAGGCCACTATATGTTTTATTAAAGAACATATACAAAGAAGTGTCCAGTGTCCATTTGGCCTTTCACATGGACACTAACGATAACAATCTCCCACTAAAGGCCAATATAGCCAAAGTAACTATGGGAGAAGAATAAAGAATGATAAAGAATACCTGAGTGTAAGTATACAAACTATACCTCCCACTTGATGGGCATGTTACACAGTGTACAAGTGATTATGTAAGATCATGAATCAAGTAACCTCCATCAAGTGAAAACAGTGTCAAAAGCTATGTTGTGGTAGAGCTTTAGTCAAAACATCTACAACATTATCTCGAGTGTGAACCTTCTCAAGAATAATGTGCTCAGTGGCTAATTCAATCTCTAATGAAGTGATACCTTACCACAATGTGCTTGGTCTTTGCATGATAGACCGAATTTTTAGACAAAGAAATGGCACTCTGACTATCACTGAGCAAACGAGGTACATGCTGAGGTAAACCCATATCACAAGCAAGATGAGAAAGCCACATTGCTTCCTTACATGCCTCACTTGTTGCAACATACTCTGTTTCTACAATGGAAACATTTGTACATTATTGAAGATGAGATCTCCAAGAGATAGCACCTCCAGCAAAATGAAAAATGTACCTTGATGTAGACTTAGGATTGTCTACACAACCAACATAGTCAAAATCTGTGTAACCAATAACAGATGCTTTCCCTCTACCTAAGCATAGAGACTTGTCCTTAGTGCCACTTAGATATCTCAAAATCATCTTGATCGCTTCCCAATGTTGCTTGCTAGGATTAGACATATATCTACTCACAACTCCCAATACAAATGCAATGTCTTGTCTTGTAGCTACCATAGCGTACATGAGACTACCAACAATAGACTGATAGGGAATTTCAGTCATGAATTTCTTTTCCTCAATTGATTTGGGGCAATCATCCTTGTTCAATTTCACATATGTGGGTAAAGGTGTACTCAATGCCTTTCCACCCTACATATTGAACTTGTGAAGTACTTTGGATATGTACTCACTTTGAGACAAGTATATGCATCTTTTACTCCTATCACGAGTAATGTGCATGCCAAGAATATGTTTGGCATCCCCCAAACACTTCATATCAAATGTCTGACTCAACTTCTCTTTGAGAATTGACAAGTCATAAGAGGACTTCTCATCAATCAACATATCATGGACATAAAGTATCAAGCATATCAAGCTGCCATCTAAGAACCTATTTGTGTAGAGACGATGATCCTCATTGCTTCAAAAATAGCCTTGAGAATTCATAAAAGCATCAAACTTTTGGTACCATTGTCTAGGGGACTGTTTAAGTCCATACAAGCTCTTCTTGAGCCTACAAACTAGACTTTCCTTGCCATGAACTACATAACCCTCTGGTTGTTCCATATAGATCTCATCTATAAGATCTCCATGCAGGAAAGTAGCTTTCAGATCCATTTGGACTAGCTCTAAGTTGTCCATTGCAATGAATCCAAGCAACATGTGTAGGGTAGTCATCTTGACCACTGGAGAGAAGATTTCCTTGAAATCAACACCATGTTGTTGCTTAAAACCCTTTGCAACAAGTCGTGCTTTATACTTTGGAGAAGCACTATCCAATGTGAATTTCATCTTATATACCCATTTATATGGTAAAGCTTTCCTGCCCTTTGGCAGAGGTACTGAATCCCAAGTACCATTCTTGTGAATAGAATATAACTCACTCTTCATGGCACACTCCCACTTAACATGATCCTCTATCTGCATAGCCTCTTTGTAGCAAGAAGGCTCACCAACATCTGTTAGCATAGCAAAATCTAAACCTGGAATGTATCTATCAGGTGGATGTGAGACACATGCAAAGCGTCTCAATGGTTGGTGAACTGGAACATTTGCAGACTAATATGATCAGACATTCTCTTGAACATCCCTATGTGCAACATTTTTATGCATGCTAATTGGAGGACTAGTATCCTCAAACACCAGTCTTCTCACTTCAACCTCCTTAATGGGCTATTTATGCATCTTAGATTTATTGAAAATGACATCACTACTTCTGATCACTAACTATGTTTCAAGATCCCATAAGCGATATCCGAATTGTCCTTCTCGACCATATCCAAGAAAAATGCATTTCTTTGACTTATGGTCCAACTTTTGTCCAAGATTCTCGGGTATGAGACAATACTAAGTGAAAGGTTAATCACATGAACCACAATCAATACTGCTTTTGCTGAAAAGCCTTGTGAAAGGTTTGCATGATGCGGCATAGAGATTACACTATGCTAAATAGTTCTACTCATCCTTTCAGTCACATCATTCTGTACTGGGGTATAAGGAGCTATAAACTCTCTACAAATTCCTCGAGACTAGCAAAAAATTCTAAATTCATGTGAGATATACTCACCCCCATTATTTGAACGTAAAGCTTTGAGCTTAGTTCATTTTTCAGTCTCAACTAAAGCAAGCCATTTTATGAAAGTAGGGAATACCTCATCCTTCGATTTGATAGGATATACCCAAACTTTTCTAGTAGCATCATCTATGAAAGTGACAAAGTAAAGAGAACCACCTAATGAAATTGTGGGAATAGGACCACACACATCTATATGAACGATATCTAAAGGTTGAATTGAAGATCAATGTGCATTCTATGCACATTTCTAGTTTGCTTTCCTTGACAATGCTCACAAAATTAAAAATCAGAGAAAGATAACACAGGTAAGTAGACAGAACGAGAAAGATTTTCTATTCCACTATGAGATATTTGACCCAAATGACCATGCCAAATACAAGCCATAGGTTGTTCAATAACAGCTAACAAGTGTTCTTTCTGTGATACAATTAAAGGATAAAGTGATCCAACTTTGCTTCCTTTTGCAATAACCATATTGTTGTTTGATATACGAAAGGACTGAGCATAGAAGACCACCTTGTAACCAAGGTCATCAAGTTGACCAAATGACATCAAACTACATGATAACTGAGGGACATGGTGTACATTATGCATAGTAAATTTTGAACCATCAATGAGCTACACAACCACCTCCAATCCCCACAACATCACATTGGTAAGAGACCAAGTCTCACCGGACCAAGAGACTTTATTGCATAATTAGAGAACCATTCTTTGTGTGGTGTCACATGGAAAGAAGCACCAGAATCTAGCAGCCATGTGTGGGAAAGAGAGTCCGCCATAAGAGCCTGAATTGGCACATTACTATCAGGTGTCAGCACATCAGCATCGTCAAAAATAGCATTAATTTCTTCAATCTTCACAATCAAAGTAGATGGTGTAGGTAACTATTTAACATGCCCATCAACATTCTATCCTTTACCTTTGGCATCATTTAATGCATAACAATTCTATTTCATGTGTATTTTCTTATGAAAATAATGGCATTTGATATCCCTCTTCCTTGATTTACTTCTACTCTTATTCCATTGACCATTTTTCTCCATATAACTTTCTCATCAGAATCACTTTATTTGATGCCATATCTTTTTCATATGTATTGCATAACTTCTTCCAAAGCTCCTCTGCACTTTCACAGTCTAATACTATAAAGTAAACATTATTTGTTAGGTGCAATCAAATGGTAGACGTGGCCATTTCATCTAACTCATCCCAATCATCTTCATCCATGCCGGCAGGCTTCTTTGAGATTCCATTTATTGGCTTCCATTGCCTCCTTTGAATCAACACATCTTTAATCTAATTCTTCCATAGAGCAAAGTTTGTGCCATCAAATTTTTGGATCTCAAAATGGTCTTTGCCCTCCAAGTTATAGCTTCTCCTTGGAACACTAGCACTACACCCTGATCTGCCACATGTTCCTGAGACCTATGATGCCATGATAGTAGATAACTAAATAAAATGATAATGGAGCTAGAAGAGTCCAAAAATCACTAAGGCTCAAAGAAGCATGACATGTTGGACGAGATGGTGGACACCTTCCAGAGATGAGATGGTGCTGCAAAATCATGCTTCACAACAACCAACATTGAGTTGAGGAATGCAAAGTAGACCTCTTGAGCTTTCCAAGAAGCACAAATAATCACCCAAGTACTTTGGAAGATGATCCTCAAATCATTGGATCAAAATAGACGAGTAGGAGTTTTAGCTATGAACCAAAACTTGCTATTTTGGTCACTCTACGTGCTCAAAGAAATCAACAATATTCCTTCTCTACTAGCAATTGACTAAACTCCTTTTGGGCATATGTAACTAACTTGGGTAGATAACGTTTACAAGTTATTTCACTTGAAATGATAGACCATGCTCAGAGAATGATGATTAGCATCGTAACATTTTTGGGCACTAACAGTTTGCAAACCAATGAGAAATGTTTTGCTCATAACTCGAGATTGGCTAAGGCAATAAATACGAAACTTTGTAGCAAAGATTAGAGAGTATACTAAATCTCTACCAACTTAAATCACTGAAAATGATCAAGTATATATTGAGAAATAGATCAGAGAAGTACATTGTTATGAGTGATACATGACAGAGTAGAAGAGTTGAAATATAAGAGAACTATATGTATTAATGCACATAAATTACATTGATATTGGCAATTAATGATTGCACAATGTGAGGGCAATGATAGAGCTATGGTGTGAGCTCAATATCAACTTAAAATCCCTCTAAAATCTGTTCAAATCAGGCTACACCTTATGCAACTTTTGAAGTCCTCTTTTATAGCTAAAGTTGGAGCTCTTTTTGAATTTGAAATTCAAACTTCTACCAAAAAAGTATCTCTAGAGTTTAGGATCTCAATCTCCATCTACCTCACTAATAGTTCGTGAAAAGATTCTCCTAAGAACTCGTGATTGAAGTGATTCCATATGTGCACTTTTACAAGGAGTAAAAAGTCTATCTTTTACAAGAGATTATTCATGTGCGAATAGATGAATGCACATATGAGCCTTAGGATAAATGATCAAGCATTTAGGCTTGGATTAATTGCACCAATAGCTCCCCCTCAAGCCTAATATGCTTGGGCTTCAATTCTCTTTAATCTCCTGCAATCCAATCATCATCTTGAACCTGTTCAATTTAGTTCCATCCAAAGATTTGGTTAGTATATCTACACATTGCAAGTTGGATGATACAGAGGACAATTGTATGTCCTTGCTAAGTAGCTTCTCTCTCACATAGTGATAATGCACTTTAATGTGCTTAGTCCTGATATGATATACAAGATTAGCAACCAAATGAAGTGAGCTAATGTTATCTCCAAAGATAATTGGAGTGTATCTATGTAGTGCCAAACCTAAGTAGAGTAGCTTTAACCAAATTGCTTCTTGTGTTGCATTTGCTAGGCCTTTATATTTAGCTTCAGTTGATGACAGTGCAACAGTAGGTTGTTTCTTTGATGACCATGAAATCGATTGTGATCCTACAAAAGATAAGTAGCCAGAGGTGCTCCTCCTATCATCTTTTGAGAGAGCCCAATTTGCATCAGAGTATAGCTTGATAACCGATTCAAATGTGAATGAATAAAATAACCCTTCATTTATGGTACCCTGAGACTCCTAAGAAGACTTTGATAACTTGTAATGTCTTCAAGTAGCTCTCCTTCATGAGTACTGAGTTTGTGGTTCAATTCCATGGGCGTACTTGCACTTTTTGAATTTTCCATTTTGAACTTAACCAGCATATCATGGATATATTTTCTCTAAGTAACGAAGACACCAAATGCTGTACAAAAAATCTCTAAACCAAGAAAATATGTAAGCAATCCAAGATCATTGATCTTGAACTCTTCCCTCATCTGAGATTTGATCTTCTTGATGCCATTGGCATCATTCCCTATAATAATGATATCATCCACATAAACACATAGATAAATAACTTTTGAATTAGTCTTCTCAATGAACAATGAAGAATCTACCTTGCTTGCAACAAAGCCTTGGTCCTACAAGTATGTGACAAGCTTACAATTCCAATCTCTAGGAGCTTGCTTTAAACCATACATTGCTTTCTTTAATTTACTTAACAAATCAGGTTTGTCTTTGTCTTCATATCCTGGTGGTTGAGCCATGTAGACCTCTTCAAAGATGCATCCATTAATGAATGCATTTTTAACATCTAATTGGTACAAATTCCAATTCTTTGAGGCAACAATACTAACTAAAACTCTGATAGTTGGCATCTTAGCTATAGGTAAGAAGGTCTCTTCATAATCCACTCCATGGGTTTGAGCAAACCCCTTGCTACTAGCCTTGCTTTATACCTATTGATTGTCCCATCTGAATTCTTTTTCACTTTGTAAATCCACATGGATCCTATTCACTTCATGAATGGTAATGGTTTTTTGGGAACTAAATCCCAAGTGCTTTTCTCTTGAAGTGCTTCAATTTCTTCTTGTGTAGCTTCTATCCATTCTTCTTTCTTGTTGGCTTCTTCAAATGAAGAAGGTTCCTGTGACATAGAATCTTTAGCCATGTATATAGAATGCTTGGTGACTAGTGATGTGTCATAGCCATACCTTATAGGTTTCTTTCTCTCCCTTTGAGATCTTCTAAGTGCTTGATTGGATGAATCTGGAATATCTTCCAATGTTTTAAACTTTGTCTTGCCTTTAGACTTCCAAGCTTTGAAATCAATCTATTCTTCATCTTTTGAGTTACATCCTCTGATATATGTGGTTCTTCTTGAGTCGGATTTGGAAAATAATTTTCCATATCACAAGGTAGCTTTATTTTCCTACAATCATCTTCAATCCAAGAGTTATTTTCATCAAATACCACATCCCTACTAATTGTAAATCATTTGTCAATGGGATTATATAACCTATATCCTTTTTTATTTTGGTCATAGCCAATGAATATGCATCTTTCGGCTTCTGGATCAAGCTTTCCCCTAATATGTGAGTGTATATGTGCATAAGCAATGCACCCAAAGATCTTACGATGATCTAAAGAAGGTTTCCTGCCATTCCATGCCTCATAAGGTGTCATTCCATCTAGAGACTTGAATGGAAGCCTATTGATTAGATAAGTGGCTGTGGAAATAGCCTCTGCCCATAAGTAATTTGGAAGTTTTTTCCCATTCAACATTGAGCTTGCAGCCTCTACTATTAGTATATTTCTTCTCTCTACCACTCCATTTTGTTCATGAGTGTACCTTGTTGTAATCTCTCTCTTTATGACTCTGTCTTGCAAGAAGGAGTCAAACTCATGTGAGAAATGCTCACCACCTCCATCAGATCTGACCTTCTTCAAGCTTCTACCTGTTTGATTTTCAACCAATGCCAAATACTTCTTGAAACAAGTGAAGACTTCATCTTTATGCTTCATAAAGGTAAGTATTGTCCATCTACTATAGTCATCTATGAATGAAACATGATATCTTGAACTTGAGATTGATGGTTCTCTGCTAGGACCCCACACATCTCTGTGCTCCAAGTAGTCTTCATACATGTATCCTCTTTTGTTGAATGGTTGCGTATGTGATTTGCCAAATTGGCATGCACCACATTTGTAAATCATGTGTTTCTTGGATACATTTGGAATGCCAAGCACACTTTGATCCTTGCATATTTGCTCCAAGCCTTTCACCTATATGACCTAATGTCTTATGCCATATCTCCAATTCAGATAGGGTTTTATCTTTGTAATTGAAGAGAGCAATATTCCTTGTATCTTCAACTTCAAATGTAAAAAGTCTACTAGATTTCTCACCTTTTGCAATCCTCTTGAAGCCTTGCTGAGGGTCCTCCATATATGCTCCATGCATTGTGAATCTAACATGTAAAACCTTCTCAACAATCTATCCAACATTGATTAGGTTTTTTGTTATTGTTGGATACCCTACTTAGGAGATTCATGTTGCCATCAGATGCTTTAACATTTCCAATCTTCTTTACTAAGTGTCTGGTGTCATCACTTGTCTACATTTCATGCTTTCCTTTGGGTTCTTCAAGAACAAATAGCAATGCTACATTGCTTGCTGCATGATTAGAGCAACTAGATTCAATATAGAATAGGTACTCATCATCTCTACCTTGCTTGGCTGTCATATTCATGAGTAGTAGGGAATCCTCCTTATCATCTATATAGTTGTTGTAGTCTCTTCTTCCTTTGAAGCCTCCTTGATAGTTGTTGTTGTAACCTTGGTTGTCATTGTGATGATAGTTGTTTCCTCCATTATTGAACCTAACTCTTGATTGTCCATAGCCTCCTTTGTGGAAGCCTCTTCCTCTTTGATTCTTTGTGTTCCTGAAGCATTCATCTGTGCTATGATTGGTCAAGTCACAAATGTTGCAAGGTGAAGACTTGTATGGTCTCCTCCTCCCTTGCTTTCCTCCTCTACCCCTTCCTCTAGTACCTCTTCCTCTACCTACAAAATTCACTTGAGAGGTACTTGCCTCTTCTTCATTCCTCTTACCTTTGCCTTTATCTTTACTCTTATTTTTATATGTGTAAAGGACAAAAGATTGATTACCTCTAGATGTATCTCCATTCTTGTTGATCTTTGTCTCATGTGTCAAGAGTTTCCCCATCAATGTATTGAGGTCAGGTATCTACATGTCCATATATAGGTCCATTGCTATGGTAAAGGACTCCCATTTGTCATTAGCCTTGATGCCATTTATGATCTGCCTTACTATCTGCTCCTCTTCTATTTCTTTTCCAATATTCCCAAGTTGATTAGCTACATCCTTCATCTTGGTCACATAGTCAACTACACTTTGCTTTGGTTGCTTCTTCAAGGTTGTGAACTCCATCCAAAGCTAGTTCTTCCTAGCCCTTGTATTTGATGAGAAGTATGAAGAAAGTACTTCCTGAGTCTCTTGGGAGGTCTTTCCATTCCTAACATGAGGTAATGATTAATCAGATATTGAGTTGAATATATAAGACCTGACTAGAGCATCCTTTGCACACCATGCAGCTAGTCTCTCTTGCTCCTCTCTTGTAGGTTGATGTTTGCTTCTAAGGTTTGGCATTTCTTCATCTCCAGATATGTATCCATGCAAGCTTCTTCCTTGGAGGTAAGCTTTCATCCTTAGGGAACATGCTAGATAATTTCCCCTATCCAATTTTTCAATGAATGATGAAGATCCATCTCCCATTTTACCTTGATGTGCTTTGACACCACTATTGGAGGAGATGGTGGACACCTTCAAAGATGAGATGGTGTTGTAAACTCTTGCTTCACACCAGCCAAAATTGAGTTGAAGAGTGCAAAGTAGACCTCTTAAGCTTTGCAAGAAGCACAAATAATCACCTAGGTAATTTGGAAGATGATCCTCAAATCATTGGATAAAATAAAATGAGTTGGAGTTTCAACTATGAACAAAAACTTGCTAGTTTGGTCACCATACCTGCTCAAAGGAATGAACAATATTCCTTCTCTGCTAGCAATTCAGTAAAATCCTTTTGGGCATATCTAATTAACTTGGATAGCTAACTTTTGCAAGTCATCTTACTTGAAATGATAGACCATGCTCAGAGAATACGACATTTTTGGGCACTAATAGTATGCAGACCAATGAGCAATGTTTTCCTCATAACTCGAGATTGGCTAAAGCAATAAATATGAAACTTTGTACCAAGAAAATTGACAATATATTGAATCTATAGAAACTTAAATCATTGAAAATGATCAAGTATATACAGATAAATAGATCAGAGAAGTACACTATTGTAGCTCAGTGATGAGTAGCACCTCCTTTAATGTCAATCCGGGAAGACGTGAGGATGGTATGAAGACCTCGAGCAAGTGGAGGCACAAGTGCGTGAGTGAGAAGCACACAAGCATGCACACACATACACACACACGCGCACACACGGCAAGACAAGGAGTAAGAAGCAATGGAGTTCTTAGATTACTTTCAAAAAGCTCTTACAATTTCATTTCAGTTACAATCTACCCCAAAAAATGAGCTCTCTAGCTCTATTTATAGTTTTTGACTAGGTTTTGGCCCTGTCCAGACCTAGTGTCTGGCCTAGTTAAAAATTAGGTTCCAGGGCTTATTAGAGGGCTCAAACCAGATCCAAAAAATATGAAAATTGGCAGGTAGATACTTCTAAAGCTCCTCAAGCTCAAGGACTCCTTGGCTTGCACAAAATGGAGCTACCAAAATACGAAATGATATTTACAATGGTTTTTAGTGATGAAAATCACTATTTGTGTAGGGATTTTCTCTATTGATTTCTCATACATACCTTTGAGCTCCCTACTTACTCTTTCTTCTTGTGTGCTCAACTCCTTGATGTCTGAAAAATTTAGATGGCCTACTTGCCAGATCTTCTTTGACTGCCATGTCTGCTTGTGCTGTCCCTTCGCTCTGACTCTCTTCGTCTTGTGGCTCCTTCGGTTCCCTGACTGCTGCCAACACCCCCCCCACTCTCGCGTCTGTCGCCCCTGACAGACCCTTGTCTAGATGTTCGTTGAACGTAGTATTGGACGACGTCGGAAGCGAGGTGATGTTCTTCTAATCTGAGCCCCCGTGCTAGATCTGTTAATAATGCGTCCCAATTCACTGGTCTTGGTACGTCCGGATGTGGCACCCGTAGTTGTTCTGAATGTATGGTTCTCTCCACAGCGAATAAGTGGAGGAGATGTGAAGGCCTGGGTACAAAAATTTCTGAGTGATATTCCCAGAATCCCGTTATGAACATCTCCTCGAATGTCTGTTTAAAACAGGCGGGGAGGTACTTTATTCTGGCGTGCCAAGCATATATTACTTCTATTGATGGGGTGGTGCTCATGTCATAAACTAGGTCTTGGTTGCCTGTAACGAAGCCTGCTCCTGAGAAGTGGGAGTCCTTAATGTTTTTAAATGTCTTGAATGTGATCAGCATTAATTCAAATATTTTCATACACATTTGTGCCATCACATCGGGTGTATTGCGTAGTCGAGTGCTCCAGTGTCTGATAGTAGAAATCATGTAATTTACAGTGGGAGGTCCTCGTGGAGGTGCTAGATAACCATAATTTAGCCACTTGGCACAGCCTTTGATGTTCTTGACAGCAATGGTGAATTCGGGCCATGTGCGTCTTTGTAGGACTGGGGCATAACAAGGATTGTACTTAATAAAGAGGGGCATGTTATTCCAGGTTCGTACCATTTCAGGATAAGTCTCCAAGAGACGGATCCTCCAAGTGGGTTGATGAATAGATCCTCTTTTTGCACTCTCTGGTATATCATCGGGGCCAAACTGGGTGGCAAAGGTGGGGGCCTTCCCACATTGTCGTTGGATCTCTGCGTTGTAATCAGCCAATAATATGCAATATGGCACATACTGATCATCATTGGTCCCTATCCACCTGTGATGGGACATACGTCTGAAATACTCGGACTTGATGACAGTGTCTTCTAATTTGGCTAATGATTGGATTTGTATTGCTACTCGTTCATCGTGAGTGTTCGCTGTCTTCTCTAATGACTGAAGCCATTCAGGTGCTTCCACTTCTAAGGTATCCATTCCCTCTGAGGTTTGTTGCCCGCCTGGCATTGGCATAGGAACGTATCGTTCCTCGTACGAATCATCTACCTCAATGGGAACCAAGTCTTCTGGCTCAGGTTCTATAACTGGAGAGGGTTGCCTTTCATACTCTAGTAACTTTTTCTGGAGCTCAACCACCTGCTCTGTCAATGCCTTCACTTCCTCTGAAGTCGAGGTCGGTTCTATTACCTTGGTTGGAGCCTTCTGTTCCTTGAGCTGGCCACGTAGCTCATCACGTTCCCTTTCCAACTCATCATGAGCATCTAATAGATCTGCATAGCTTTCCAAGATGGTCTTCATTGTCTCTGAGGGTACGGCTTTAAACTGCTCTGGATCCATTTCGTGGGGAGAGCCTTCCATTGCTGCTTCTAGATTTGCTTCATTTTGCTGCTGCAGTCTCTTGTTCTCTTCAAGGGCGGTTGTCATGTGTTTTCTGAGGAGTGCCAAGTTACGCCAGACTCTGAGATTATCAGCTTGGTATACGTCCAGCAAGGCCTCGAGTTGTTTCGTGCCCGGCTGTTGTGATGGTTGGGGAGTTTCTAGGAGTGTTTGGTGGGCATGTTCGAGCGTGGTGTAATGTTGGTTGAGTTCTGCATTTTCTTCCTCGATCGATGTGAGGCGGCTCTGAAGTTTCTGATTGGTAGTGATCACTTGATGATAACGATCGTCGAGAGCTCGATACTCATTCTGAAGTTGATAGACACATTGATTTAAAGCTATAAATATACTATTTACATTAAATGATGCAGGGAGAGATGAAGATGCAGGGGAAATGGGGACGGGAAAGGGAGTTGTGAATGATGTGGAGTCAAGTGGAGATGTGGGTGGAGGGGGTATGGGGGACGGAGGTTGCATGGGGGAAGGGAGTGGTGCTGTGGCAGGAGATGTTTCCATAGTGTCAAATGTTTGAGTGACCGTGTAGATGGGGACTGTGGGTGGGGTGGATGTGACGTTAGTGAAGAGAGTGGTGAAGGTGGGCATAGTGACTCCCCCGAATTGGATTCCCGGAGAGAGTGGAATTCCCATGACGATTGTGGTGATAGTGGACGTGGTGGCGATAGTGTCACGTGGTGGAGTGAGTTGTGTAGTGAGGGGTGGGGAGGGTGGTGACAGTGGTGCTTCCTGATGTCTGTCTGTTTGCGTTGTATTTCCTGGTGCTGATACGTTGATATAAATTTGTTTCCCGGATCTCATGGGACGGGCGGGAACTCCTTTCTCAAATCGGTGAATGTAGGACATTGCCTCATGAATGGCTTCATCCAATCCTACTGCATCGGCGTGTAGGTTTATGGACTCGATGAACATATCATCCACGCCTTCCTCTTCCAGCAATTGGTTCATGAGTTTCTTGCCTGCTTCAAGTGACATTTTATGCTGTTCTTGAACTAGCTGCATGGTTCGATATAGTCTTTTTATTTGTGCCGAATACGCGGGGGCACTTGCTAACTCTGAAGGTTCATCATACTCTTGTTCTTCATAGGCTTCTTCCTCTTGTTCGGTCTCTTGTTCATCTACGTCGACTTCTACAACTTGCGGTCGGGTGGGGGCTGACGTTGTTGTATGGGTTTGTGGTTCTTGAGCTTGCTCTGTTTCTGTTTCGAGATTAGAGTCGTAGATCAGTCTAGCCACTTCCTCATCAGTGAGATCATTGAGAGTAAAGCCCTGTGGAAATTCCAAGTCCGATGGGACGGGTGGAAACACCAGATTGGGCCCCTCTGTACTTGGTCTTGGTAGCCGAATGGTGAATGGTCTAATGCGTCGTGTCTGGGGAGGGGTAATCTCTGGTGTAGTGGTGGCTCCCCTTGGTTGAGCGCAGGGTAATTGGAATCCCCCTCTCATCTTCTTTGATGGAGGACCTGCCGTTGATAGCCTTCTCTGGAACTCCTGGGCCCGAGACCATACAAGTGCCCGCTGAATAGGCACGTCATAGGCTAGACATCGATAGATTATCTTGGTCAGAGCACAACACCCGTGGAGCACATTTTTCTGCTTCTTGTTCCACTGTTGATGGGCTAGGTGGATCTGATCTATGATCCAATGTGGTACGTTGATAGGGAGGTTTTTTGTCTCTGCCAAATACAAGCTAAATCATATCTTCTTTGGTGGCATGGTGAATCTTTCCTGGGCGGGAAAAGCAAAATGCTGCATGACGGTCCGTAGGTGAAGAGCGATGGTCGGTGTCATTGCTACCATATCCTTCAGCTTATTGAGATCTTTATGTTTCATTCTGCCTGGAACCATTGTTTCCTTTTCAGTAGGAATGTGCATACCATGCATGTCCAATGCTTCTCGTACCAGATTGAGGGTCAGTTTGAATCTTTTAAGTTCGTGGCCCAGCAACAGTGAGGGTAACACAAAAGTGCTGTCGCCTCCCTTGGCCTTGCTAGGAGTGATGGTACTGATAAGATAAGAACAACGTAAGAAATCCGGCTTTGGTAAGTGGGCCCTGAAATAACTGTCCAGGCCCGCTTTGGTCCATACCGAACGCATTACTTCGGCATTCTGATAGTTCTCAAATTCGCGCGTGAAAAAATGGTAGCGTCCCCATTTACCATTAAGCTCCAATTTAGCTTCCCAAAAATAGGTTCCATCACCCAATGGTCCTGCAACATCACTGAACCAATGAGCGTGTTTGCCCACCTGAGAGGTGTGTCCCTGAGGAGGATCTTGAATTGGGAGCACATGCACAGCTTGAAGTTCTTGCGGTCTTTCGGTGAGATGTGGTTCGAGGAGGAGTGTTTCTATATCCACAATCTGTGCGCTGGATCCGGTGTGAGAACTGGAACCTCCGGCTTCTGCCATAGTTATTGCTCGCTACTGATTCTGTCGAGAATATAGAGCATGCGTTAATATTGTAATGGACAAGATAGAACATGTTTGCCCTCGTTACAATATTATCGTGAGGTGAGTAATGGGTTAGTGGTCAGTGAGTGCACGATGGCAGTGTGTGTAGTTAATGCCTGGATAGTCCTAGGAGCTAGATGGAAAGATGCACTGTCTGACTAATGCAGTTAGTAAGTGGAGATGAATTCACCGATCGGGGTCAGGGGGTTTATTACAAGTCTTAAGTTGCCAAACACCATGGATGGCTTTTGGTCTTGGTTTTGTGGAGACTCGGGAGGGTCGCATGAGTAATTCTGCTGGGAGTTGTTGTGTCATTGGGACCCATTTACGAGTGAGTCCGTGCGTGCTTCTAGGTGGCAGTGTGTTCGAGTGTATCAGACAAGAGTGGGTGGCGGCTGCTTGAGCGAGTGAACCATGTCGTGTAAGATGTGAATTGTGTGGGACTAGTTGAGCCCGCAAGCAAACCTTAGGCACCAAAATTTGTCTTGATTGTGGGTCAGCCGTCATCGACTTCTTGGGTACCCAAATAGATTTTACTTTCTCAACAGGGGTTTTAGGAGTCCTCTTATTATCATCAAGTCGTTGATTACTAATAGGAAGTTGAGACCGTGGTTGCGACTTGGTTACGGTCGGCAGCTCGTCTTTCCGCACCCACATTTGTTTCATCGGCTGAGTTGTTCTGCTTCGCGCATTCTTTTGGTCTCTCGCCTGGAGAGTCTTCAGTGATTGATCTGCCCTTAGTTGCTGCCTCCTTCTGGCCTTTGGAAAAGAAGGGAGTTCCATTGTGGTTCTGACTCCTTTTTTGAGATCTTCATTCTTTTGCATCACATAGCCTTGGACAAGAACAGCATGGTCAACTTCATGTGCACCCCTGGAGGGATCAGGAGTCCGTGTCTTTTCTAGTTCCTTGAGTGCTCCATTATTTAACTCAATTGTAATTCTAGTCTGATTCACCCATACCTGAAGAAGTCCACTTCTTAGGTTTAAGTTGACTGCTTGGTCATAGATCCAGTCTTGACCCAAGACAAGGGGTTCAGTGAGGTCCTCATCTTGACACACTAGTACTTTAACTGTCATTGCCTCATCATGAATATAGAGGGGAAGTTCCACCTCGCCCATGCAAGGGGTTTCCACGCCTCCCAATCCTATGAGATATGCTTCCACAGGATTGACAGTTAATTGCAACTCTTGACAGTGAGACAATTTAATAGCACTAGTGGCTGCACCTGAGTCAATCAAGGCTCTTACAGTCCTTGCACTCTTTCCTTGCCCTATATCTAAGGTTATGAAAGGACGTCGATCAGTTATCCTATGTGAGCTAACACCTGAAACTTCACACATAGCCACGTCATATCCTTGATCTGCATATGCATCTTGCCTAGGATGCTCTCTACCTTGTCTTCTTAATTTCATTCTCCGTATGCGCTCTAGGGCTTCTGCTTGAGCTTCTTCTCGAATTCGCTTTTCTTCCTCTTTGCGTTTCTTAGCAGTATTGAGTCGACTTAGCATTTCCTCTGTGAGAGGTTCCTGATACAACTTGACTCTGCACCCACTAATGTAACTTGGAAGAACATCGCCTTCTAATGTGGCTAGTTGCACTGCTCCACTTGTTGAGATTCTATGAATGATCATGGGTCCGTAGCCTCTTTTCTCTAGCTTCCTAGCATGTTGTTTCAAAGTGTAGACGAGCACTAGGTCTCCTGCTTTCAACCCTTTATCCTTAACGTGGGCATCAAAGTAGGCCTTCTGTCGTTTCTTAGCTGCATATATCCCTGCAGCTGCTCTCAGTCTTGTTTCTCCTAATCGTTCAAGGTCAAAAAGTCTAGAGGAGAGTTCATGACCCGTCCATTCATGCTCTTGTGCCACTTTCAATGTAGGTATCAAAAAGTCTAAAGGTAGCACAGCATTTTGACCAAACACCATTTGAAAGGGAGTGGCTTGGAGTACCGTTTTGTAGGCAACTCGGTATGCCCAAACAGCATGGTGTAGCTGTTTGTCCCAATCAGAGCGTTTATTATTCACTAACTTGGTCAACACATTACATAGAATCTTGTTTGTGCTTTCGGCTTGCCCATTAGCTTGTGGGTGATAGGGGGCAGATTTCTTATGAACTACCAAGAATTCTTGGAGTAGATTTTCAATCACTTCGTTCAAGAAGTGAGTGCCTCTATCACTCACTAGCTCTATAGGTAGCCCATATCTTGTGAATACATTTTCAAACAAGAATTTAGCAGTTGTTTGAGCATCGTTCTTCGTTGTGGCTTTTACCTCTACCCACTTAGTTAGATAGTCTGTTGCAACAATGATATATTCTGCATGGGAACCCTTAGCTGGGGGATTAATAGGACCTACGAAGTCTATTCCCCACTTAGAGAATGCACGTCCACCCATCATAGGTTTCAGTGGCATCTCATCTTTACGTATAGGATACTGAGTTCTCTGACAGACATCACATCGTTTCACATAGGTATGTGCATCCATGTGAAGGGTCGGCCACCAGAAGCCCGCAAATAGTATTGCCTTGATCACCCGATTTGGTCCAAAGTGTCCTCCTGCTACACCTTGGTGAGCAGTTTCCAAGATCTTAAGATATTCACTCTCATGGACACATAGTCTCAGGTAGCCATCTTTACCACGCTTGTATAGATTATCACCAATGAGTGAGTAATCCTATGCTTCTTGTTCTAAACTCCTTTTCCTAACCAGGGTCACATCTGGAGGGAATGTTTTTGTCCTCAGGAAGGATACTAGTGGTTCACTCCAATCTGGCACTATGGACACTTGATAAAGAGTGGCATGTTCCACAGGTGGTTTAGTGCAGCAGATTGGGCATTCCTTGCACAACTTTTGGACATCAGCTTCCATAGTTGGCCAATGTACTCCTAGTCTCCTTAGTGTCTGTAAGGTTCGTTGCTTTGAGTAGTGTTGCTCTAATGCACCTACATGTGCTAAATGCAACCATTTAGTGTACTCGTCCTCTTCTACACAACAAGCCAAGATTCCTTGATCTGTGTGCTTGTACATACTTCCTGCCATGATGTGATATTTTTGGGCTTTTACTACCTCTCTATCCTGCGTGTTTATTACTGGATGGTTAGGTCCGTATGTCAATACTGGCACTAATGGCTTAGCCCACTGCAGTACCACTTCCAAGTTAAACAAGTAAGCATCAGGAAGGTCATCTGATACTCCTTGTGGGGCTTCTCCAGATGTGAGCCTAGAAAGATGATCAGCTCTCAAATGAGTCCTCCCTTTCCTTACCACAACCTCGAAATCATATTCCATTAGTAAGAGAAACCATCTTACTAATCTTCCTGTATTGCATGGCTTGTTCACGAGATATAACAATGCTTGGTGGTCAGTAAAAAATTTAAACTTGTTTGCAAGCAAATAGTGTCTAAATTTCTTAACTGCATATACCATGCCTAAGCCTTCTCTCTCAGTAGTGGTGTAATTTCGTTCAGCTGCATTCAATTGTCTACTGGCATAGGCAATTAGAAGATCCATATTACCTTCACCAGTAGGTTGAGCAAGCACACACCCAATAGCATAATTGGATGCATCCACGTGAACATGGAATGGCTTATTCCAATCTGGTGTGGTCAAGATTGGTGTTGAACATAATCTTCGTTTAAGCTCCTGGAAGGAATTCTCACATTCGTCAGTCCACTCAAAGTTAGTCAAAAGTCCATACAGAGGCTTTGCTATGATGGCATACATGTGTATAAACCGTCGGTAATATCCACAATGCCCCATGAAAGCCTGTACTTCCTTGACATTCTTTGGCCTAGGTAACTCGGCTATGGCTCTCACTTTCTCTTCATCAGTGGATATGCCATTCTTTGACACTATGTGTCCCAGAATCTTGCCTTGCCTGACCATAAAGACGCACTTTTTTGGGTTCAGACAGACTTGATATTCTCTACATTTGTCAAAGATTTGTCTGAGTTCAGGAATATGGGTTTGTCTAATGTTGGAATGAGCACAAAGATCATCAACATAGACTTCTAAGTTCTTCCTCAGGAACTCTTTAAATACATGGCACATCAGCCTCTGGAAGGTTGCTGGTGCATTGGTAAGCCCAAATGGCATTACTCTAAAGGCAAAAATGCCCCATTCTGTGGCAAAGGCTGTCTTATGCTGATCCTCTGGAGCTATGGCTACTTGATTGTAACCTGAAAATCCATCAAGGAAGTTGTACACTTCCTTGCCTGCCACTCTTTCTAAGAGATGTTCTGTGATGGGAAGCGGATAGTTATCTCGGATTGTGGCTGCATTGACCTTCTTTAAGTTAATGCATACACGTAATTTACCATTCTTTTTGGGCACCACTATGATGGGGGATACCCACTCAGTGTGCTCAATTTCATAGATAAATCCAACTTCAACCAGCCTATCTATCTCTTCTTTGATCTTGGCAGCATAATTATCATTATATGTATATGGCTTTTGCTTAGAGGGTTTGGCATCTGAGGTCATGGGGATAGTGTGTGAGCATATGTCAGGGTCCACTCCTTTCAAATCCTTGTAACTCCAAGCGAATACATCTCTGTATTCTCTTAGCAAGGCTATTAATGCATGCTCTTCTTCCTCTGTTAGGTCATGGCCTATGTACGTGCATCTCTCCTCTCCTTCTTCTAGGGCCACTACTATTTTCTTGGTGGTTTCTTTGTTATCATAGGCCTCTCCTGATTGTGCCTCTCATTTAGGCATTCTTATCATAACTCTCCTGTCGTCTATCTCATACTTCTTAAAATTTTACGGGACCTCAAACAAAGATTCTTCCTCTTCTGGTGAGACTTCTCTCTTCTTTCGTTTCTTTCCTTCTTCCTTCGGGGTCACATGTGTGGCTAATCTTACATCATTTGTAAGCTCTCCATGCCTCTGGGGTTGAAATTCTACTTCATGGAAGTATTCTTCATCTGATGCAAAAGGTGGGTCCATAATGATTGACTCTAGATCGGAGTCACTTGCATCCTCAATTGCATCAGGGCTAGGTTCGCATTCTTCTAGAACTGCCTCTCCCATGATTGGCTCCATGGAGAAGACTGAAATGTCATAGCCATCCTCATCACAGTGAGGTGTCCATTGTTCCTCATTGATGGCTACATCCATGGTTGCTAGAATTTCTGCCCAGCCGTGAGGTTCGAATTCTTCGTCTGGAAAAACTACAGGTGCATAGGTTGGGTGAATGGATCTATGGGTTTCTTTTGCACCTATCTCCTTGGCTTTTTCTCTCTTATCTTCTTCTACTGCTACCTTACACATCCATAAGTGAGTGTCTACATGCATCCATGAGGATCCTGATCCTATGGAATGCACAGATTCCGTACCATCTTTGGCTCTATGGATGGGATTCCATTGGATAGGTGGAACATCTCTATGAGAGTAATCTTTGAGATTCACTTTGGTCGTAACACCTAAGTGTTGAAGGTACAAGGAGTTGGTTCCCCAATCCTGTACCACTTGCAATTGTCGCATAAAAGGTCGTCCCAAGATCATTTCATAGGCATGGTTCTTGCTAAAATCACATATAGCAAATGTATGCTCGAATTCGACACCACAGGTGGTGAGAGTTCTTCCTTTTAGCAATCCTAAGGGCCTTTCAATATGCCCATCGGCCATCTGCAATTTCATTCTCGTTGGCCTGAGTGCTGGCTTGCCCCAACGCTTCCATAGGGAAGTGGTGGCAATTGCAACTCCTGCACCTGAGTCCAAAATTGCCTTGGTGGTGTACCCCTGGTAGGTAATGGGAAGATAGGTGTTCCCTTCTTCACCTTCACACATGTCTCCTATCTTATCCAAAGGTATTTCTGGCACTGTTTTCTGGGATCCTACCTAGGAACGAGGTTTTGCTATCTCGGGTACTTGATTGGCTACATGTTTCCACACTTCTGGTCTAACCTTAAGCAGCTCTTCCAAAGTGAGATTGCACTGCACTTTAGTGTTTTTCACTACCTCTGTGTTCCTAGGTAAGACTGAGTCTTCGTTTCTTACCATGACTGTAGGTGCTCTCATACAGGTGGACTTTGCTTCCCATGGGCCTGTGAAGTGGGGTAGTTCTTGTAAAGAATTAGACTCGAAGTCTAGTCTTTCCTGAGAGTGGGTGCTCTCCTGCTCCCCATAAATGGAAGGAAGGTCTTGTGGGAATTGATCGTGTGTGTCATCCACAAGTTCAATGGGAGGAGGAACTTCACTCAATTTAGCCCATTTCTCTTCTTGAATCTCTCGCAAGAATTCTGGTGTGTATTGATTCATAGAAGAAGAGGTGTCTGGCTCCGTAGAGTTAGGCACGTAGGCTTTCTGGGTAGGAAGACCTGCTCTTTCGCTAGCCTTGTCATGGTGTTGAGGGGCGAGTTCCTTTTGTGATTGTGCAATTAGATTCTCCATTCTTTCTAGGGAGGGGGGGTTGTCTGGTTCAGTGGAATTGGGCACATAAGCTTTCGATGGGGGATGGGTCATGTTTTTGCTTGCTTTATCTCTTTCTTGATTTTTTTCTTCCTTGGAAGATCTTGCAATTATGGCCTCTAACTTCTCTAGAAGTCCATCCAAGTGTAATTGCGTCTTGGCTGAGCCCGAGTAATTGAAAAGGCGACTGGCTTCAAACATAGTCTGAGCCAATGCGACCATTTTCGCACAAAGCTTGGTTCTTTCTATCTCTAGGTCAGCTCTAGGGTAGCACTTGTCATGATCCGTGACATTTGGCCCTTCTTGGATTCTGGCCTGATATGCTTTAAGCATCATGTCTATGTCTTCATGAGTGGGATTAGCTAATACTGATCCTACTCTAGGGGGTGGTGGAATCGTATGAGGTGGGTTGGAAGGTGGCGGGTCGGATAGCGATGGGATTGGTGGTGGTGGGGTAGTGTGAGAGGGAGTTTGAGATGTGAGTTCAGTTATCCTGGCTTTGGTTTCTCTTATGCTTTCCTCAAGTTCACTCATCTTTTTAGCCCATTGTCTTTTCATTCTTTCCCGACTATCTTTCCACGCTCTAGTCCTTTTCTTTGTCATGCTCTCGGTTTCACTAGCCTCTGGGTTCTTATCCTGGTTTACCCCTTGGTTCTGCTGCAATGCCTGAGCTCTAGTCACTACCTGTACTGGTGCGGTGGATGTCACACTTCTTGTGGAGTCTACCACCAACCCAATAACGTTAATAGGAGTGATTTTTGGCATATTATTAGGATTTTTAGGGCAGTCTCGTAAGAGATGCTCCTTTCCACATTCTTGGCAAAAGCCCTGAATTGTCACTGACTGGGGTTGTGTAAGTGGAGGTAAGGGACAATCACGAATGAGGTGATCTCCCTGACATCTGTAGCATGGTCCTCTAGGGAATGGGGGTCTTACCTGCCTAGGTTGAGGCTTAGGATTGGGGTTCGTATACATGACGTTTGTGTAATCTGACTCCCAACTAGGTTCACTCGGTTCCTCACTGTAGTAGGACTCACCATGTTCAGAAGATTGCATGTAGTAAGCATGGGGACTATCGACATGTGTAGAATCAAAGCTATGGTCACTGGGGTCACTTTCAGAAAGTAGTGGTGTTATAGGGACTATAGCTCTATTCAAGTTTTCTTCTGCTGCTGCATATTTTACTGGGATCACATTAGCTGGGGCAGGGGGTTGTGCTAACACAGGCTGAGGCCTTTGTTGGTTTTGGTATGGTTGCTGATAAGGTTGTTGTGGCCTACCATATGGCTGTGGAGGGTACGGGTTCTGGTATCTTCCCTGCTGAGGGTATGACTGAGGGTAGGGTTGCCTAACCGCCTGCTTGTTGTATGGGCAATCTTGCGCGGTGTGATTGGTGTACCTCCGTTCTATGGTGCAGTACTGGCTACTAGAATTTACTTGGGGTTGAGCCATAATGGGACATACATTTGCCATATGGTCACCCCCACAAGTATAGCATCTTTTCATCGGGGCAAATCTCGGAATTTGTTTGCTAGAGACACCTAGTTTTTGAGCAACTTTCTCTGCAAGTTCCTCAATCGATGTGGATTGCGTGGAAGAGAGGCTAGAGGCACTATCTGAATCTTTGTATATCTTGGAAAGCTCTAACTCCTCCCCTAGGTTATCCTCAATGTCAATACACATGCGTACACACTCTTCTATGGTCCTAGGGTCCTTCAAGTACACATATGATCTTAATTTGGTACTTAGCAATCCATCCAAGAATAAAGCCACTTGCTTAGCTGGTGTGGGTAGCTCAGGGACAGGGCATCTTTCAAGATATTGCCTAAATCTCCTTCCTGCAAGTCTCACGATCTCTTGAGGGGTTTGCTTGAAGTTGTGAATCAGTGAGGAGGTATTATGTCTTATGCCACTCTTAGAGAATTCAATAATGAAAGCCTCTAGGAGTTGGTCTATGCTCCTGAACTGTCTCTCGTTTAGTGGCTGAAACCATGTCAGGGCAGTGTTCCTAAGGGTTAGACCAAAGGCATTGTACTGCGTGAATAGATCCTCCACTTGTTCAGCTCTCAGGACTTGTCTAAACTCAGCCACATGATCGTATGGATCTCCAGTGCCATCGAAGTAGTTCTTCATGGACTTAACTAGCTGAGTTGGTCTCAAAGTCCTTGTGTGCTCTCTAGGTCGTGGTAGAGGGAACTCATCCACATTTCTTTGATTCCTGTGAGCTCTAAGTACCTCAGGCTCTACTCTATTTGTTTCCGTCCTCGTTCTTTCTCTGCCCCCTGAGTTGGCAAAGCTCACCTCCGGCCTTTCTCTATGTCTGTCTCTTTGAGTTCCGTGAGCGTGGGAGGTTCCAGCTCCTGGGTGACCAAAGGACACGTTCGATCTTGGTTGGGGGAAAACGAATTCACCCTTCCAAGTGTAAGCATGCCTATCATTTTCTGTAACCACAAAGATCCTCTCTGAGGCGTGATCTAGGTAGGTCACTCTACCTGGGCTATCAGGATCTTTAAACTCATAGATCATGATTGTTCCTATATCATTTGGCCGATCAGATTTATACCTCCAAAAGGCTTCATCAGTCTCTCGGTTCAGAAGCAGATCTATGCTCTTGTTGTCTTGGGGAATCCACTCAGGAGTGAGAATTCTCGTAAGAACAGATTTGCCTCGGGGGGTTCTAGGTTCTACACCCGTATTTCCTTGCTCCAGGTCACCTAAATCCGCATCTGAGATCACATTTCCGAATTCATCTGTCCTATCTGGGTGACTGGTGACTACGTATATGGTTCCTTCTTTGTCCAAGTATGCTCCGTTTTCAAACTTGACAGCGGGGTGCTCTAGTCCAATGGATTGATCAGGATTCTTAATCTGTACCACAGATCTTCCTAGGCCGTCCTCATAGATGCTAGCACCTAATTGGTTGGTCCTAAGGTATTCCAACTGCGTTTTGTAAGGGCCTTCTACCCTTTGCAAGTATGGCACTCCTGAACTTCCCGTAGGCCTGTCCATGCCTTGAGACATCTCGGATTCACTATTCTCAGAACTAGGGTAGTATGAGTGGTGGCTCAACTGCTGGGCCCAAGACCTAGCAGTGTGGTTGACACTGGCCTCTGAAGACCTAAGGCTTCGTCTATCTCTCCCTAGATGTCGCTCTGATCTAAGGTTCATAAGCCTAATTGAATAACCCAAATTTTCCCAAGTACAACCTCGTTGCAGAGTCCTTTTGTATCAGTTACTTCATTCTTTTTAGTTGATTACCGTGTTAGGATTCTTGTCTGATATCACGTCGTAAGGTATAGTTGAGTGTAGTTCCGCGCTTAAAGTTGTTCGTTCCACATTAAGTTCTTTTCCTTCAAAGTTTTCGACAGTACAAAGATTATGTCCTTAGCTTGAATTTGAAAGTTTAGGTATTCTTCAACTTGATGATTGCCTATCGTCGCCCTGACTTACTCCTACCTCTAGTCGTTCTTAGCCTACGCTAGGAATTGACGAATGGGAGTTGAGAATATTCCGACCTTTCTTGCTGATCCTTGCTCTTTAGTGCTCGAGAAGTTGATTCTCAAGCTTGCACAAACCCCTTGCTTGGACGCTCTCAATTGCTTCTCAATAGACCTGCATTAGTCCCAAGATTAGCTCCAGACTTAAATTCAAATGACAGACTAGACCACTTTCATGCATGTGACTCACCGACCAAATTATCTCTTGCCTTTTATAAAAAACAATCCCAAGGGTCCCTCAGGTTCCTACTTCGGGGTATGGTTAACTTCAAAAAACCCTATCTAATAACCCCACGAGCTTTCCAAAAAAACAAGAATCACAGCAATTGGATTTCGTATGAGGAAGTTATGTCAGTTCAGGCTTCAGGGATTAAAACAGGGTTCAAAACAGTTTAATCAAGCAGACAGAAATTCTTGAATTACTTGGGTTGCGGCCTCAACATGCAAAGCTAACCCCGAGTGTTTGTCCCACAAATTGACCAAATTAGCCCTCTATTCTTTACCCTAGAAAATTGGCCAAATTTGCCCTTCTAACGCGTTCGCAAGTTCTGTCAGTCGCGATGGATGTGTCGATCGCGATTGACAGGTCCGTCGTGGCTGTCAGCCGCGATTGATGTGTCGATCGCGATTGACAGGTCCGTCGTGGCTGTCAGTCGCGATTGATGTGTCGATCGCGATTGACAGGTGGCTCGAAAAGTCAATCAGTCGTGGTCAAAGGGTCGTTGACTCTGTCAGTCGCGATTGATGGGTCGATCGCGATTGACAGGTCGGTCGCGAGGGTCTGTCCGTCGTGGTCAAACAGTCGTTGACTCTGTCAGTCGCGATTGATGGGTCGATCGTGATTGACAGGTCGGCCGCGATGGACACGTGTCACGCGTATGATCCGTCAGTCGTGGTCAATCGATCGTTGACTCTGTCGGTCGCGATTGACAGAAGTCGGCGACACGCAGACAATTACCAAGAATTCCGTACCTACGCAGAGTGCTGGGGACGATGATGCAGCCTGTACCTGCAAGATAGCTCAAGAAACATGCAAAAACAGCACACACAATTTTGCTCTCTCGCTCTCTCTCACAAGTGAAATGAGGGAAATGAGGTGGAGAAGGTGATATGAGCAAAAAACTGAAATTTTCGCGATGATGGAAATGGAGGTGGAAGATGGTGATGATGATGATGGTGATGATGGTGGTAAGGTAAGAAAGAGAAAAATAGGAAAAGTAAAGAAATTACCTACAACGCCAACGTCTCCAATCTACGTCTTACCATCACACGCTCGTCCTCAAAGCTCGATCCCCGGCAACGGCGCCAAAATTTGGTGTAGCTCAGTGATGAGTAGCACCTCCTTTAATGTCAATCCGGGAAGACGTGAGCATGGTATGAAGACCTCGAGCAAGTGGAGGCACAAGTGCGTGAGTGAGAAGCACACAAGCATGCACACACATACACACACACGCGCACACACGGCAAGACAAGGAGTAAGAAGCAATGGAGTTCTTAGATTACTTTCAAAAAGCTCTTACAATTTCATTTCAGTTACAATCTACCCCAAAAAATGAGCTCTCTAGCTCTATTTATAGTTTTTGACTAGGTTTTGGCCCTGTCCAGACCTAGTGTCCGGCCTAGTTAAAAATTAGGTTCCAGGGCTTATTAGAGGGCTCAAACCAGATCCAAAAAATATGAAAATTGGCAGGTAGATACTTCTAAAGCTCCTCAAGCTCAAGGACTCCTTGGCTTGCACAAAATGGAGCTACCAAAATACGAAATGATATTTACAATGGTTTTTAGTGATGAAAATCACTATTTGTGTAGGGATTTTCTCTATTGATTTGTCATACATACCTTTGAGCTCCCTACTTACTCTTTCTTCTTGTGTGCTCAACTCCTTGATGTCTGAAAAATTTAGATGGCCTACTTGCCAGATCTTCTTTGACTGCCATGTCTGCTTGTGCTGTCCCTTCGCTCTGACTCTCTTCGTCTTGTGGCTCCTTCGGTTCCCTGACTGCTGCCAACACCTATCTTAAGTGATACATGACAGAGTAGAAGAGTTGAGATATAAGAGAACTATATGTATTACTGCACATAAAATACATTCAAATTGGTAATGAATGATTGCACAATGTAAGGGCAATGATAGAGCTATGGTGTGAGCTCAATATCAACTTATAATACCTCTAAAATCTCTTCAAATCAAGTTTCACTTACACGACTTTTGAAGTCCTCTTTTATTAGCTAAAGTTGCAGCTCTTTTTGGATTTGAAATTCAAACTTCTACCAAAAAAGTATCTCTAGAGTTTAGGATCTCAATCTCCATGGCTGCTCCCACCACAACTAAAAAACTTTCGAGAAACCTGTAGTTTTACAAGTGTGGCCGAAGACATGGCCCTAAAAGCAAATACATATTTTTAGAGAAGTACAAAGAACACTCTTCTTGATGTTCTTGAACCTTTGTGAAAAGACCTATGCACGAAAGTACTCCAAAGCTCCAAAAATCACCCCAAGAATGCTTCAAAAACAAGCTTTCAAAGCAAAAAATGAAGATTTGAGGAACCAAAACATGTTCGAGGTAATATTAACCTTAATATTTCCCCTTCTTTAGATACCATAATAGTGTAGCTTAGTGGCAAGATATTGCCATAGTTAAGCTAGCTCCGGGGGAATAGTATTGGGATGGAGGACCTCCAGGGAAGTATCGGGAACCTCTATCTTCCTTGATCATTGAGGTCCTCCCTTGCACATAGCCAATGACGCCAATGGTGACTTTGAAGACTCGGATGAAAAGGTATGCCAAGGTCTATGCCTTGTTCGTAAGCATTGGAGATAGCCTTGGGTGCACGGGTGGTTGCTCGCTTTGCTCGCACAAAAGGAATAAGGCTTTTGCATCGAAATGCTCTAATACTAGTGAAGTATTTTGGTGGCAATGTAGCACAGTGCGCTCTCCTTCTCAAGAGCTGCAAGAAGATATCCTCATAATAGAAAACCAAGCTCCCAGTGCCTCACATAGTACTCTACGTAGAGGCTGAAGAATACACAGAAAAACATAGTACATAGGGAGCACAAACGCAGACTTCTTAGGTGCTACAAATGGGGTCAAACTTCCAATTTGTGGCTGACTAGGCCACTATATGTTTTATTAAAGAACATATACAAAGAAGTGTCTGGTGGCCATTTGGCCTCTCACATGAATAGTAACAGTAACACAATGTTTATTAGAGAACCTACTTACTACTCCAACAACATAATGTTGGAGTTAGATGTCTATGGAAGCACGTGAACAACACAAGGAAAAAGAAGAAACTTGGAGCACAACACAGAATACTGAATGTATTACTAGAGAATGTACAAAGATAAGTAGCCCATTAGGGCAATAGGCGTATATACAAGCCGGGGGAAAAAAACCTCCTAAAGAGAAAAAAGTGCCTCGGTGGTCCTAGTGTGTTCACACACATCACTACCTAAATATATCAACAAATCCCGCTTGGGAGTGATGCGGTGAACAAGGAGCTGGCACTCATTTATAAGGAAGTGCCAAGCTATGTGGAATCACTCCACAGAAGGAAGTAAGCCCAAAGCTTTGCAGAAAGCTTCAAACTTCTCCTTAGGCAGAGCCTTTGTGAAAAGGTCTGCAATGTTCTCCTATGTGGGCACATATGCCAATCTGATCTCCCCAGTAGAGAACCTCTCCCTAACATAATGATAATGCACCTCAATGTGCTTAGTGCGAGCATGGAACACAGGGTTCCTTGCAACTACCACTGCGCGCTAATTGTCAGTGAAGATGGTGGTGGCAAAAGACTGACCAACACCCAAATCAGCCATAAGGCTTCTGAGCCACACACACTCAACAATAATTGTGAAAGCTATCCTATACTCAGCTTCACAACTGGAAGTGGCCACAGTAGGTTGCTTCTTTCTCAACCAAGATATACATGAGCTACCAAGCATGAAGCAAAAGCCACTAGTGGACACCCGAGTGTCATTGCAACCAGCCCAATCTGAGTCAGAAAAAGCATTAAAATCTCGAGGTAGTGATCCCCCCTTGGGATAAAACAACCCAAGTAGCTGAGTACCACTCAAGTAGCAAAAGATGCGCTTAACTGCCTGCCAATGCTTGATACCTGGGCAATGCATAAACTTGTTCATCTGTGAGACAACAAACTCAATATTTGGCTGAGTAATGCATAAGTAAATTAAACATCCAATAGCCTACTAATAGAGAACAACATCAAATGCATCTCCAGCATCCTAAAGACTCAATCGTAAACCTATCTCCATAGTGGCTATAGGCTTACAGTCTTCAAGGCCAAAACATTGCAATAATGTGTCAATATATTTCGTTTGACATAGAGCCATTCCAGCATCAACGTGCATAAACTGAATGCCCAAATAGTGATGCAAATGCCCCAAATCAAACATCTCAAATGAGGCATGTAAATCAGCTTTAAAATCAGCAATATGCTTCTCAATAGGACTAGTGAGTGGCATGTCATCAACATAGACAACAATGATCAGAAGCACATCATTAGCATGCTTAACATATAAGGTGCTTTCAGTTGGACTGTTCTCAAAACCATGTGCAATCAGATAGGCATGTATCTTCTCATACCAAGCACATGGTGCTTGCTTTAAACCATATAATGCCTTCTTTAATCTGCACACCTGGTTTTCATGCCCTTTTTGCACAAAGCCATGGTGCAGAAAAACATACACTTCGTCATGCAAGTTACCATTTAGAAATGATGTTCTAATGTCCAACTGATGTACATTCCAACCATGATGAGCTGCAAGTGCACAAATGCTACGAGCTGTAGTCATTCGGCAAGTAGGTGCAAAGGTCTCATCAAAATCAATGCCTCTTTCTTGCACATAACCCTTTGCAACAAGTCTAGCTTATACGTGTCAACTGTACCATCGGGCTTACTCTTCAACTTGTATACCCACTTAGTCCCAATGGCCTTCTTGCCAGGAGTCAAGTCACATAAAGACCAAGTCCCATTGTTCATTATAGCATCATATTCAGATTGCATAGGAGCACTTCAATTTTTTGAATTTTGTACTTCATCAAAGGAGATAGGCTCATTCTCATCACAGAGACTAGATGCAGCCATAGCATAGCAATCTGATGCAAAAGAGTCACTATGAGAGCCTGATCGAGTATGATATGATAGAGGTGCATCTAATTTTCTATCATGCAAAGTTTGCACTAGCCATTTTGGCATAGTTTTTTCCTCCTCAATGTCAACTCTCTCATCAACAAGTGCATCATGTAAATCTGTATCAGAAATGGGATGATCTGCATCATCACATGAAACCTGCAAAGGTTGAGAAGTTGCCTCATTAGGACCAGCACTAGACTGTCCACCTGTAAAAAGAGGCATCAAAGTATCATACATGTCTTTAGAGCTAACAGATGTCTCCTTAGTACATGAAAGCAATGGCTGAATAGCATCTTCCACAAAAACATCATCACAGCTAACCAGAATGCATTTAGCCTGTGGATGATACAGACGATAGCCTTTACTTTCAGAACTATACCCAACAAAAATACATTTTACTGCTTTATCATCCAATTTTATGTGATGTTGTTCAGGCACTAATGCTTATGCCAAACAACCAAAAACATGCAGATGAGCAATAGATGGCTTGCAATCATGCCAAGCCTCATATGGAGTGATAGACTGCAGCGCTTTAGTGGGACACCTGTTAAGTACATATGCTGCACACATGACAGCCTCAAGCCAAAAACTATGTGGTAAAGCCTGACTCTTGACCATACACCTTGACATCTCCATGAGTGACATGTTCTTTCATTGAGCAACTCCAATCTTTTGAGGTGTATATGGCACTATACACTGGTGTTCTATCCCACGTTCAACCAGACATGCATTAAAATCAAAAGACATATATTCTTCCCCTCGATCTGAACTGAGGGTGCCCATTTTACATGCTGTCATATTTTCAGCCAGAACCAAAAACTGTTGGAAGCACATGAAGACTTCGGACTTTGGCTTCAATGGATATACCCATACGTGCCTGGAAAAATCATCAATGAAAGTCACTAAGTAAAGATAATTTCCAAAAGAAGGTGTCTGCATAGGACCACAGGCATCACTATGTACAAGCTACAATTTTTGAGTAGCCCGAATTGAACCATCTTTTGGAAATGAGGTGTTGATATATTTGGGTAGTGATGTGTGTGAACACTCTAGGACCGCCGAGGCACTTTTTTCCCTCTTTAGGAGGTTTTTTTCCCCCGGCTTGTATATACGCCTATTGCCCTAATGGGCTACTTATCTTTGTACATTCTCTAGTAATACATTCAGTATTGTGTGTTTGTGCTCCAAGCTTCTTCTTCTTCCTTGTGATGTTCGCATGCTTCCGCAGACATCTATCTCCAACAATTGGTATCAAAGCAGGTCGTTGCTTCTTCTAGGGCGCCGTCGACACTCCTCCGTTTATAGTCTCAGATTCTCACGAAATTTGGTGAGCATACTCAGAGTGTTTCCGAGATCAAAACAGCTTCACTTTGTGGTGCCGAAATCACGATCTGCGCTCGTTTCGGTCTTCAAACGCACTATCACAGTGCTTGTGCAGGCTATTTCATCCTTTTGTGCCAAAGGTATATACCAGCTTCTGTTCGCCAGTTTAAGCGTCTCGAAGTCTGCTACAGGTCTAGCAGAACTCGTCTTGGCAGTTCCGTTCAACTTTTTGAGATACAGTCAATTTTTTGCATCAAGGTATTTTAGTCACCGGCCATGGCTGAAAGCAGTGATGTATTCCGTATATTGGTTGTTGAGGATAAGTTGGATGGTACCAACTACCCATTATGGGCTTATATGATGCGACATGTACTGGTTGCAAAAGGATTGTGGAACATTGTGCAGGGTGTTGAAAGACGTCCTGTTACACCTGCGACTATAGGTACTACAAATATAGGTGTTGGAGGTGCTGGAGCTGAAGAAGATGGTGTCCAAGATGATATTCCATAGATTCCTATTCGTGCTGATGTTTCCATTGCACCTACTGCAGAGCAGATTCGTTGGGATGGCAGAGATGCCCAGGCACATTCATTGATAGCTTTGTCTGTCAAACGTGCCATTATTCCTCACATTCACTCTTACAAAATAGCAAAGGATGCTTGGGATACACTTACCACTTTGTACCAGGCTAGGAATGAGGCTCGTGTTGCTTACCTCCGAAAACAGTTGGAGAGTGAGCACATTAATGAAGGTGATTCTATGGACAGTTTTCTTACAAAGATCAAAGACCTCAAGGAACAATTGATTTTTGCTGATGAAGTTATACCAGATAGCTCCTCTTATCGTGTTATGGGAGTTGGTAAGATCATTCTGACTATTGCTGATGGTAGTTCTTTCACTTTGTCAGATGCTTTATTTGTGCCAGGGATCAAAAAGAACCTGTTATCAGTTTCTGCATTAGCCAAGATTGGCTTGGTTGTGAAATTCGTTGATGACAGGTGTACAGTCCATGATCTCTCAAATGGTGATGTGATTATTGATTCTCGCATCTTATGTCGTGGGCTGTATAAGCTCATAAACTATGAAAGATCTGTGAATGATTCGGCATGTGCAGTTCATGATTCTCAGGCTATCTCAGGTGCAAAGCTTTGGCATGCACGCTTTGGTCATCTGAATTTTGCTAGTTTGCTACGCCTGTAGAAATTTGAAATGGTGTCCTCTTTGCCCAAACTTGAGGCTCCTGGAAAACATGTTTGTGAAGGCTGTATTTTGGGCAAAATGCAGTGTTCTTCCTTTCCAAAAGATGGTTCAGTTCGGGCTACGCAGAAATTGCAGCTTGTACATAGTGATGTCTGTGGTCCTATGCAGACACCCTCTCTGAATTGCTTTAATTCTCTTAAGGTTCCGTGAATTCCTTTGTGCATCCTCCATTTGTTTACATGAGCTTGTCCAATCAACTTCATTTGGTCATCTTCCTCAACACATCTAGATAATACACTGTTGGGTTCCTTATAGTACACACTTCCCGCAATAATGTGCAAATTCCTTGACTGCAGAATTTCCTTTTTATTCTCTTTATTGATTGATTGTTGTGGGCCATGAGTGAGTATGGAATTAGTTTCTCTCCCCACTTTGGACACACTTCCAAATTAAACAGGTAAGTGTCAAGCAAATCATGTGGTACTCCACTTGGTGGTTCTCCATGTGTTAACCTAGAGAGGTGATCTGCTCTTACATGGGTATTTCCCTTTTTCACTATTACTTCAAAGTCGAAATCCATCAATAGCAGAAACCATCTCACAAGTCTTCACGTGTTACAAGGCTTACTAACTAGGTACAATAAGGCTTGATGATCTATGAAGAACTTGAACTTGTTGGCTAATAGATAGTGTCTAAATTTTTTCACTGCATAGACCATTCCCAATCCCTCTCGCTCTGTAGTTGTATAGTTTCTTTCAGCTTGATTCAGTTGTGTACTCGCATAGGCAATTGGGTGATCTAACTTTCCTTCGTCTTCAGGCTAAGTTAAGATGCATCCTATTGCATAATTTGAAGCATCCACATGAATATGAAAAGGCTTGTTCCAATTTGGTGTTTTTAGAATTGGGGCCGTGCTAAGTCGCCTTTTTAACTTGTTAAATGCCTTTTCGCATTCTTTAGTCCACGTGAATTGTGTCAGTAGTCCATACAAGGGTTTGGCAATTATGGCATACATGTGGATAAATCAACGATAGTATCCACAATGTCCCATAAATGCTTGCACTTCTTTTGCATTCTTTGGTCTAGGAAGTTCTAAAATGACCTTAATGTTGTCTTCATCTGTAGATATTCCATTCCTAGACACTATGTGTCCTAAGATCTTCCCTTGTCTTACCATGAAGACACACTTCTCAGGGTTCAGGTAGACTCTATATTGTCGGCATTTATCAAATATCTTCCGCAATTCAGGAATGTGGTCTTGCCTTTGGTTTGAATATGTACATAGGTCATCTACATACACTTCAATACTCTTCTTCAAGAATTCTTTGAAAACATGAGACATTAATCTTTGGAAAGTAGTAGGCGCGTTAGTGAGTCCAAAAGGCATAACTCGGAAAGCATAGACTCCCCATTCAATTGCGAATGTGGTCTTATGTTGATCCTCAGTTGCAATGGATACTTGGTTGTATCCTGAGAATCCATCTAAGAAGCTATAGACTTCCTTTCCTACAACTCTTTCCAATAGATGGTCAGTGATGGGTAATGGGTAGCTGTTGCGTATCGTGGCTGCATTCACTTTCTTTAGGTTAATGCATACTCTAAGTTTTCCTAGTGGTGATACCCATTCTGTATGTTCTATCTCATAGATGAATCCAACCGCTAATAGCTTGTCTATTTCTTCTTTAATTTTTGCAGCATAGACCTCATTGTATGTGTAAGGGCGTTGTTTAGATGGTTTTGCCTCTGCCATCATTGGTATTCTATGAGAGCAAATAGAGGGTTCCACACCCGTGAGATCCTTATATGTCCATGCAAATAAATCTCGATATTCTCAGATCAATTGTATTAATTCTTCTTCCTCCTCAGTTGACACATCTTTTCCTATGTATGTACATCTTTCTTCCCCATCTTCCACTATTACTATGATCTTCTTTGTTTGTTCTTTGTTGTCATATGATTCTCCTTCCCTTGCCTCTCTTTTAGGCATTTGAATGGCTATTTTTCTCTCTTCTACTTCGTACCTTTTAAAATGCTCCGGAACCTCAAAAAGGTCAGGATTGGTTCGATCTTACTCACTCTTTTCTCCTGCTTTGGTACTATGGGGGCTGCTTCTATCGCTAAGACCTTGGTCATTTCTTGCTTATCTTCGGTTCGAATGGTTTCTAGGTAGCTTTCTTCTTAATCAAATTCCAATTCCATTTCTATACTCTCGTATTCCTCTTTCCACTCCTTTTCTAAGATTTCCACTGCTTCTATTTCTTGAAGGACAACCATGTACAAATTTACGTCATAGCCTTCTTCGTCTACACATTCATTCATCATCAAAACTTCCTCATTCACACATACATCCAAGGTTGCTAAGATTTCCATCCATCCATGCGGTTCAAATGTTTCATCATGAAAGATTTGAGGCATATACATTGGGTCCTCTACCCGTCGGTAGTTAGGATGTCCTATTGGCCACATCTGACTTTTACTATCCTCTTTCTTGGCTTCTTTACACATCCATCATTGGGCGTCCTTATGCATCCATGATTGATCGCTTGATCCAGCGCTATGAATAGATAAATCGTCTTCTTCCTTGTGTATAGGATTCCATTGTAGCGGGTTACATCTCGATATGCAAACGTATGCAAGTTTATTTTGGTGGTGTTTCCTTGATGTTGAAGGTATAAAGAGTCTCGCCCCCAATCTTGTACTACCCTAAGCTGTTTCATGAAGGGTCGTCCTAATATCATCTCATAGTTGCTTTCTTTTCCAAATTGACAGATAGCTAGTGTATGTTCAAATTCAACTCCACAAGTGGTCAGCTTAATCTTTTCTAATATCCCTAATGGTTTTTCAACATGACCATCTGCTAATTGGAGCTTCATGCGAGTGGGTTGTAAGGCAGGCTTTTCCCATTTCTCCCAAATCTCCTTGGTGGCAATTCCTACTCCTGCTCCTGTGTCTAGTATAGCTTTGGTCATATAGCCATTGTGAGTGACAGGTAAACATGTGTTGCGTTCGTCTCCTTCGCTAAATTCTCCAACCTTATCCACTGGATCTAATTCCTCAAAGGGAGGTTTAGTCACTCCATTCCTCTTTCATTGTCCTTCTAAGATTTTTTCGATAATTCTTTTGGCCAGTCAGCCTCTAAATCCGGTATTGTTGACATAGGTTCGTCCTAGGTTTTCACTAGCTCACATTTATCATCCTTCTCTTTAGGTTCTTTGTCCTTGGCTTTAACACAATCCTTGTATTGATCCTCTGCTATCCTTGTCTCGGGGAGGGCTGGGATGGTCTTTTCTAGGGTTGCTTGTGCTACCTCTATGAGTTTTTAGCATATAGCAAGCCTCTCTTTTTCTAACTCTCCTTGTGGGTAAAGCTTTTCATGTTGTTCCACATTTGGTCCAGTCTTAATTCTAGCTTGGTACGCTTTCAACCACATGTCCAAATCATCCGGTTTTGGGTCAGCTAGAATTGATCCTGGTTTCTCTGATTCTCAGATAGACGGTGGAATGGGAACTTCTTCCCGAATCTCTCGCTCTTTATGATTCTTAATGCTTCTTGTATGTTTCTTATTTTCTTGACTTTTGTTTTTCATCCATTTTTCTTTGAGCTTCTCTCTTCTTTCCTTCCATTTTTGTGCTTTCATGTTTTGAGTATTCTCACGTGGGTCCTCCGAATCTTCCACTATTTGAATTTTGGGATTTAAGGTTCTATTGTTTTCTTGTTCCAGATCCGGTTGTTTTCCTTCTTGTTCCTTCATTTGTGCTCGTGTAATGGCCTTTAATGGTACGGTGTATTCCTTATCACTTCCTGGTGCTTCTATCACTTTGATTACATTAATAGGTGCAGTGTCTTGAGCCTTGTTGGGGTTTTTTGGGCAATCATGGAAGAGATGTTCCTTTCCACAATCATTGCAATATCCTTCCCAAGTCCTAGGAGGTGGTGGGTTGTAAGGCCGAGTGCATTCTCTGATAAAATGGTCTCCTCCGCATCTATAACAAGGTCCTCTTGGCATAGGTGGTCTGAGGGGTGGTCTTATAGGTGGATGTGCTTTAGGTGCGGTGTACATTAATGTCGCCACTTCTAGTCCATAGACACTATCATAACCTTCGTATCCGTAGTAGTGTGGATCATAAGTTTGTTCATACTCAGACATGTTAGCATCATAGGGATAGTACTCCCCTTGAGATGGCTCGTAACCTGGGTTTGTTGACTCCACTCTGGTCATAGGTGATGCTGACACGATGGCTCTTTCTAGGTTTTCCTCTGGTTGAGCGTACTTAACCGGTACCACATGTTGGGGTTGTGACAGTTGTGGTCCTAACACTGGTTGGGGTTGTGGATATTGTGCTTGTTCCTATGGCCTCGGTACTCCTGGTGGTGTTGGGTAGGGATTGTACCTGGGCATATCTCTCCCTGGCTCTCTAGGTGGATATCCATATGGCTGATACTGAGGTGGTTGTAGAGGCCGTGTCTACCTATTGAACGAGCAATTTTCTGTGGTGTGATTGGTGTATTTTTGTTCTATGTGATAATACAAGGCAGCTCCTTGATGGGGCTATCTATTATAAAGGTATGTCTGAGGTACACATGTTCCTCCTTGAACACACATGTGAGTGGGGTGATCACCTCCACATGAGCTACATCTCCTCAAAACATGGGTACTCTTAGGGCTGGGTGTTGATAATTTCTCTGTCCTTGGACTCCCAATTTCTTCGCTACCAGCTCTGCTAATTCTTCTACATTACTAGAGTTGGATGTTACTGTGCTTCGAGTGTCTTCTGATTTAGTAGGGTTGGTTGTACTTTTGAGATCATCTGCTAGGTTGTCCTCTAAGTCGATACATTCTTGCAGACATTCATTCAACGTCTGTAGTCTCTTCACATAGACTAATGTTCTCAGAGTTCTGTTTGTTAATCCGTCCAAAAATAATGATATCATTTTCTATTGCGTAGGTCTTTCTGCTATCGACATCTATCCACATATTGATTAAATCTTCGGGCACCTGTTTTCACGGTTTCATTAGGGTTCTACTTAAAACTATGGACTAACGACGTAGAATTGTGTTTAATCTCTCTCTTAGTGAATTCCCCTATGAATTCTTGAAAGAATTGCTCCATATTTCTGAATTGGTTTGGATCTAATGGCTGGAACCAAGTCAGAGCCGTTCTTGTGAGGGTGAGTCCAAAAGACTCATACTGCACAAAGAAGTCGTCTACTTGTTCCGCTCTTAGAACTTGTTTAAATTCGGCAATGTGGTCATAGGGTTCTCCCAATCCGTCATAATGATTCCTCACACATTTGGCCACTGAATAGGTGTCACTTTTCGCATTGATTCTAGCTGTCTAGGCATTATAGGGAAGGCGGGGATCGCTGGTCTGATTGGGGTTATTCCACGCTGCACTCCTATTGGTGGTCGTGGCCTTACTGGTGGTCGGTATTGATTTCCTACTCCAGGGTGGGTCTGATTGTGTGTTTGCACTCTGGGTGTTGTGAATTGCATGTGAGTTTAGTTCAAAACACTCTGTTGGCTTGTTTGTCCTGACATCGTATGCTCTGCCTCTTGTAGTGTTCCGAAGGAGTTTTGAGAGGTGGTTGCCTATTCTCATTGAGGGAATACAGGCAATCCCATGTATTTCAGTCGAGCTCTATCTATGGCATCCATCAGCCAATACCTTCTTTGGTTCTTGTCTAGGTATGTTACTCTAGACTCGTCTTCCGGATCCTTTAGCTCGTAAAATGTCATCGTACTTTCTTCTCTTCCTTGAGTCGGTGAGTCAGTTTGAAGTAACAAGTCTGATCCATGGATCAAATAGACTTCCAGTAAGTAGTTGTCTTAAGGTATCAAGTCCCCTCTCAAGACCGGCATCACTATTCACTTGCCTCTAGGGGTAGTCACTAACTCCTCAGGGTTCGGTCTCCCTGAGTTTTCTTGTCCCACGAACTCTCCCCTCTCATTGATCAAATCAGGATATTCAGTCACTATGTAGATGTGACCCAACTTGTCCATGTATGCTCCACCTTCATACTTGACAGCTGGTCTTTGCACGATGGTTGCATTGATGGAGGTCACCATCCTTGCAGCTGATCTATTTGAGCCATCCAGGTAGATGGGGATCTCCTAGGGATTAGTAGAAACGTACTGCAAAGAAGAGCAGTATTCTCCTTCTACAGTGGTCATGAAGATTCTCCCAGGAACCTGACCTTGCATGGGTATCTCCTCCTCCGATTCACTAGAGGTATCTGAATAGACAGAGTGGTGACTGACCTGAGTGATACTTCCTACAGATGATATGACACTTCTCCGGCTACTTAGAACCCTTCCTAACCTCAAGTTCATTCACCCTCCTGGGCCCTCTTGACCTCTAAAACTCTCCCTAAGTAGCTCCCCAACTGCCTCAAAACCACCCTTGAAAAATGCTCAAAGTGTTCTGGATTATACCACTTTGGCGATACTGCACTAGGCGATACCAGGTTGCCGACGATACGATACCACTTCCAGACATGATACGATACTAGTCTTTGTCACGATACGATACCAAGTATGTTCACGATACGATACCAAGTATGTTCACGATACGATACTTGGGGAATCGATGATACGATACCAAATGACTAGACGATATGATACTAAAAGCAATAGGCGATACGATATCTCTGCACAATGCGATACGATACCGGGAATTCTAGCGATACGATACCAAAATTAGCCGCGATACGATACTGAAATTATTCACGATAAGACACCTGAGTATTGCACGATACGATACTAGCAAGTCACGCGATACGATACAAGTGCAGCTGGCGATACAATACCATGGAACTGCACGATACGATACTAGTACAAGTCACGATATGATACTAGTACAAGTCACGATCCGATACCGCAAACTTGCACGATACGATACTGGAAAGTGAGATGATACAATCTTGCTAGGTCAACCATACGATACCACAATACCATGATACGATACCACTAGGCAACTCGCGATCGTGATACCAACTAGGCGATACGATACCAAAAATGGTATCGAGACACCACAGCTGGTAACCGGCGATACCATACTTTGGTGAGTATCGCGATATAAGGGTTTTTGGTATCGCGATACAAAAAACTCAACTGATTGCGATACTCAAGCCAAATCACCTCCAAATTCAAAATTTTTTTCACCCCCTAGCTCTTCTCTCACCCCTCTTCACTCCTAGACCCCTGTTTCACAAATGGCACTCCTCCAATCACTCTGTCCCACCCCACGATATCGTGTGGGCCTTTAATCACGTGTAAGTGCCATTTTTCAACATCTTTGAGATTAATATTTACATGTAGCTTACCTTGAGGTGGTTATGCTTAGGCTTTGAGCTCACTAAGTAGATTTGGAGGCTTGAAATACGCGATACCACTCAGGCGATACCAGTCCCTGGTCGCAGACGATACCAACATTGAGCAAGTGAGAAAGTGACTACAAATTTTTTGGTTTTTATAGTTTCTAGTGATTGAAGCCTAACTACACTAATTTGGCAAATTTTTTGGAAATTTTTCTTGATAATTTTGACTTACTCCTACTCCACTTCTCTTCCTAGCCTAACCCTAACTCTTTCTCCTCTCTCTCTCTCCAAACCCTAAACCTAAAAACTCATTACACACACCTCCGAGATGTGAAGTAACAAGTGCTGAAGCGTCGGACTACTTGCCACTAAGCGAATTCACTCCTAAAAGTACGACTTCATCACTCTAGAGCTATAACCATCACGAAGGCACCTTGGTCAAGTGTGTTCCCTGGAAATGGCACCAAAAACGTGTGTACCTAAGTCAAGAACCCTTAGAGACTTGTGCCAAGGAGACTAAATCTCATTTGCCACACAAGTGCATATAGTGGGGAATTAACACACGCTTACTTGTCAATCCAACGAACCGACCTAACCAAACGTATGAGGATGTGTGCACACGTGATGGAAAGTGAAGTGGTTCAGCTCACATGCATGAGAAAAGACTAAGCCATCTCTCTAACTCACCAAACTACTGAAAGTGTCTGTCGCGATACCACTTACAGCAGTTTTCACTAAATTGAAGATTTATCCCAACTCCGAACTCTGAATATGGCCAATAGTGGGTTAATTTCGAAGCTCTCGACGAGACGGATCTATTGGTGGTATTTTAACTTGATTTTGATAACTGTGCTTCAAGTTATGACCAAAATAGTGAATGGTAGAAAACACCTACACTCACTCCACAACTCACACTAGTGAATGCAGTAGCTCAAAAACAGTGGGGAGGGGTAGACAACAATCTTACACACACATTCCAAGCATTACACACGCATAGAAGATCAAAGAGAAGATGAAAATCTGCAAGAAAGAAGCAAATTCGAAAATCGGGAGCTCTCCTTCTTCACAATGGCAAAAAGTCTTTACAAAGAGTCCTACTATTTTACAAGAGATATATTACAATGCTTTGGGATTGTGCATCTAGAGGACTCCTCTAGTGCATTTACATAGCTTGAGGGAATTTCCTAAGACTTTGAAGAAGAAAAATATGCCCACTAATTTTGAAAAGTTTGGGGCTCCTCTTTGTGCCTCTTTGCTCTACAACAATGACCCTCATAGTATATCCCTTGTTGGAGGTGGTTCTACAAAAACGTGGAAAGCATTGTTCACTATGTTTTGATTTTTCAGTGCCTGCTTAGGGCAATCTGTGGTGTAGTGGTCCCTAGACTCTAGACAACTGGAGCATGTTGGTGCATTTTTTGGTAAAAGGCAGTGAGCTTGCATGTGGCCATATTATCTGCATCTAAAACATACTATGGACCATTGAAGCCTATTCCTGAATGTTTAGGTCAGATAAATCATATTGCTTTGCATACTTATATTACCACGAGTAGCATAAGAAGTAGAAACTATGGGAATAGTAGCTCGAGCAAGTCAAACTGCTTCCATCGGCTACATCAGCGGAACCATGGGTGGCACGTGTCTAGTTGGTTGCTACTAGAATGTAGGTACTTGTGGTTTTGTCATTCCTTTCAAGTAATAAAATGTATGATCTTCATGCCCTCATTTATCGCAAAACTGGAAAATTACTTCGTTCGGGTATTATTGTTGGAGATAGACGTCTGCGGAAGCACACGAACAACACAAGGAAGAAGAAGAAGCTTGGAGCACAAACACACAATACTGAATGTATTACTAGAGAATGTACAAAGATAAGTAGCCCATTAGGGCAATAGGCGTATATACAAGCCGGGGGAAAAAAACCTCCTAAAGAGGGAAAAAAGTGCCCCGACAGTCCTAGAGTGTTCACACACATCACTACCTAAATATATCAACAAATCCCCCCTAGGAGTGATGCGGTGAACAAGGAGCTGGCACTCATGTATAAGGAAGTGCCAAGCTATGTGGAAATCACTCCACAAAAGGAAGTAAGCCCAAAGCTTTGCGGAAAGCTTCAAACTTCTCCCTAGGCAGAGCCTTCATGAAAAGGTCTGCAATGTTCTCCTGCGTGGGCACATATGCCAAGCTGATCTCCCCACTAGAGAACCTCTCCCTGACATAGTGATAATGCACCTCAATGTGCTTAGTGCGAGCATGGAACAAAGGGTTCCTCGCAACTGCCAATGCGCTCTGACTGTCAGTGAAGATGGTGGTGGCAAAAGACTGGCCAACACCCAAATCAGCCATAAGGCGTCTGAGCCACACACACTCAACAGTCATTGTGAAAGCTTCCCTATACTCAGCCTCACAACTGGAAGTGGCCACAGTAGGCTGCTTCTTGCTCAACCAAGATATACACGAGCTACCAAGCATGAAGCAAAAACCACTGGTGGACACACGAGTTTCATAGCAACCAGCCCAATCTGAGTCAGAAAAAGCATGCAAATCTGGCGGTAGTGATCCCCCCTTGGGATAAAACAACCCAAGTAGCCGAGTACCACTCAAGTAGCGAAAGATGCGCTTAACCGCTTTCCAATGTGTGACTCCTAGGCAATGCATAAACCTGCTCATCTGTGAGACAGCAAACTGAATATCTGGCCGAGTAATGCATAAGTAAATTAAGCATCCAACAGCCTGCTGATAGAGAACAGCATCAAATGCATCTCCAGCATCATGAAGACTCAATCGTAAACCTGTCTCCATAGGAGTGGCAATAGGCTTACAAACTTCAAGGCCAAAACGCTGCAATAATGTGTCAATATATTTCGTTTGACACAAAGCCATTCCACCATCAACGTGCATAAACTGAATGCCCAAATAGTGATGCAAATGCCCCAAATCAGACATCTCAAATGAGGCATGCAAATCAGCCTTAAAATCAGCAATATGTGTCTCAATAGGATCAGTGAGCAGCATGTCATCAACATAGACAACAATGATCAGAAGCACATCATTAGCACGTTTAGCATATAAGGTGCTTTCAATTGGACTGATCTCAAAACCATGTGCAATCAGATAGGCATGTATCTTCTCATACCAAGCACGTGGTGCTTGCTTTAAACCATATAATGCCTTCTTTAACCTGCAAACCTGGTTTTCATGCCCTTTCTGCACAAAGCCACGGGGCTGAAAAACATACACTTCTTCATGCAAGTCACCATTCAAAAATGTTGTTTTAATGTCCAACTGATGTACATTCCAACCATGATGGGCTGCAACTGCACAAATTCTCTGAACAGTAGTCATACGGCATGTAGGTGCAAAGGTCTCATCAAAATCAATGCCTCTTTCCTGTGCATAACCCTTTGCAACAAGCCTAGCCTTATACCTATCAATTGTACCATCAGGTTTACGCTTCAACTTGTATACCCACTTAGTGCCAATGGCCTT
This sequence comes from Ceratopteris richardii, assembly GCA_020310875.1. Lineage (NCBI taxonomy): Eukaryota > Viridiplantae > Streptophyta > Polypodiopsida > Polypodiales > Pteridaceae > Ceratopteris > Ceratopteris richardii. The sequence continues at coordinate 29,538,481 of CM035432.1, read as the reverse complement.
CTTGCCAGGAGGCAAGTCACATAAAGACCATGCACCATTCTTCATTATAGCATCATATTCAGATTGCATAGCAGCCATCCAATTTTCTGAATTTTGTGCTTCATCAAAAGAAACAGGCTCATTCTCATCAGAGAGACTAGATGCAGCCATAGCATAGCAATCTGATGCAAAGGAGGCACTATGAGAGCCTGAACGAGTACGATATGACAAAGGTGCATCTAATTTGCTGTCACGCAAAGTCTGCACCAGCCATTTTGCCATAGTTTTTGCCTGCTCAATATCAGCTCTCTCATCAACAAGTGCATCATGTAAATCTGCATCAGAAATGGAATGAGCTGCATCATCATATGAAACCTGCAAAGGCTGAGAAGTTGCCTCATTAGGACCAGCACTAGCCTGTCCACCTGTAAAAAGAGGCATCAAAGTATCATACATGTCTTTGGAGCTAACAGATGTCTCCTTAGTACATGAAAGCAATGGTTGAATAGCATCTTCCACAAAGACAACATCACGGCTAACTAGAATGTGTTTAGTCTGTGGATGATATAGACGATAGCCTTTACTTTCAGAACTGTACCCAACAAAAATACATTTTACTGCCTTATCATCCAATTTTCTGCGATGTTGTTCAGGCACTAATGCATATGCCAAACAACCAAAAACACGTAGATGAGCAACAAATGGCTTGCGGTCATGCCAAGCCTCATATGGAGTGATAGACTGCAACGCTTTAGTGGGACACCTGTTCAGTACATATGCTGCACACATGACAGCCTCAAGCCAGAAACTATGTGGTAAAGCCTGACTTTTGACCATGCACCTCGCCATTTCCATGAGTGAACTTGTAACATAATCCTAGTAGGAGATGGTTGAACTACACCCTAAGAGAGAGGATTAGGAAGTAATCCTCAACCATGGCTTTTAGGGCAAGTGGTTAGCCCATCACATTCCTAACCAAGAGGTTGTGAGTTCAATTCCTTACATTGATATCAAAGCCTAGGAAGTAGGCTTGGGCAAGGTGGAATGACCCAATGGCCTCTAAAAAAGGCGCTTGGGCATCCTCTATGTGAAAGGGTAGGAATTGTGGAAGGCGCGCGCGTCGGTTTCAAGGATGGACCTTACAATGATTGGGGTGTATCACTCAATCCGTAGGTCGGATTGAGGCGTGTAATATATCGTTGGAAAGCTCTAGGAACAAACTTTCCAATGAGATAGCTTCCAAGTGTGAAATCCTTGGTAATCCTTGGGTGGCACTTGATTGAGTGTTCAAGGTACCAAGCATGGGTGAGAACAAGGTTCAAGACTGAGGTTGAGAACAAGGGCTCGAGACACCATGGTTGCGAACAAGAAGGTTGAAGACACCAAGGTTGACAGCAAGGGTTCAAGAGACCAAGGTTGCAAGCAAGGTTCAAGAAAATGTGCGAGGTTGAGGAACATCAATTCAAGGGCACCTAGGGAGTTCAAGGGACTGATCACCGAGGCTAGAGGGATACAAGAGTAGATCATTGAGGACAATGATCGACCAAGGGGGGAAGAATGTAACATAATCCTAGTAGGAGATGGTTGAACTACACCCTAAGAGAGAGGATTAGGAAGTAATCCTCAACCATGGCTTTTAAGGCAAGTGGTTAGCCCATCACATTCTTAACCAAGAGGTTGTGAGTTCAATTCCTTACAGACCTGTTCTTTCGTTCAGCAACTCCATTCTTTTGAGGTGTATACGGCACTGTACATTGGTGTTTTATCCCACGTTCAGCCAAAAATGCATTAAAATTTGAAGACATATATTCCCCCCCTCGATCAGAACGGAGGGTGCCCATTTTACATGCTGACAGATTTTTGGCCAAAACCAAAAACTGTTTGAAGCACATGAACACTTCAGACTTTGCTTTGAGTGGATATACCCATGCATGCCTGGAAATATCATCAATGAAAGTCACAAAGTAAAGGTAATTTCCAAAAGAGGGTGTCTGCATAGGACCACCAACATCACTATGTACAAGCTGCAATTTCTGCGTAGCCCGAACTGAACCATCTTTTGGAAAGGAAGAACGCTGCATTTTGCCCAAAATATAGCCTTCACAAACATGTTTTCCAAGAGCCTCAAGTTTGGGCAAAGAGGATACCATTTCAGATTTCTGCAGGCGTAGCAAACTAGCAAAATTCAGATGACCAAAGCGTGCATGCCAAAGCTTTGCATCTGACATAGCCTGAGAATCATGAACTGCACATGCCGAATCATTCACAGATCTTTCATAGTCTATGAGCTTATACAGCCCACGACATAAGATGCCAGAAGCAATAATCACATCACCGTTTGAGAGATCATGGACTGTACACCTGTAATCAACAAATTTCACAACCAAGCCAATCTTGGCTAATGCAGAAACTGATAACAGGTTCTTTTTGATCCCTGGCACAAATAAAGCATCTGACAAAGTGAAAGAACTACCATCAGCAGTAGTAAGAATGATCTTACCAACTCCCATAACAAGATAAGAGGAGTTATTGGTGCATGTGATAGTATTCCCTGTAGGGGCAGGCTCGAGTGAAGAGAAGAAACTGTGTTGCGAGGTAATATGTTTGGTCGCCCCACTGTCAAAGTACCAAACATCTGAGTCTACTGCAGACATGCACTGATCATGAGAAGATGGGTCAAAACTGCAGACAGTAGTAAACACCCATTCTTCTTCCTGCACAAGATTTGCAGACTCTGTTTTTGGTGTAGAGGACTCTGCAACAACCATTCCAGCCTCTTTCTTCTTTGCCTCTTTAGAAGCCAGTTTTGGACAGTTCTTTATAATATGAACATTTCCTTTACAGTACTTGCAGAACAATTTTTGCTTTTCTGATTTCTTCTCATCTTTATCGTGGTTCTTCGATTGTGCAGCATTTGCAGATTTTTGCTTACTAGTAGAAGAGCTCCATTTTCCTTTGCCCTTCTGACTAGCCAGGAAAGCTTGATCTGCAACACGCATAATGGACCTGTTCTGCCTGCACTGATCTTCCTGCAATAGAACAGAGACTAATTCCTCAAATGACAAGGCATTCGGATTGTCTTTCATCATCAACCGAAGAGTAGAGGCAAAACTCTGATATGAATCAGGAACACCATTCAGAACGGTCTGCACAAGTGAGCTATCTGGTATAACCTCATCAGCAGAAATCAATTGTTCCTTCAGGTCTCTGATCTTTGTAAGAAAATTGTCCATAGAATCACCTTCATTCATGTGCTCACTCTCCAACTATTTTCGGAGGTAAGCAACACGAGCCTCATTCCTAGCCTGGTACAGAGTGGTAAGTGTATCCCAAGCATCCTTTGCTGTTCTGCAAGAGCGAATGTGAGGAATAAGGGCACGTTTGACAGACAAAGCTATCAATGCATGTGCCTGGGCATCTCTGCCATCCCGACGAATCTGCTCTGCAGTAGGTGCAACAGAAACAGCAGCACGAACAGGAATCTGTGGAATATCATCTTCAACACCATCTTCATCAGCTCCAGCACCTCCAGCACCTGTATTTGTAGTACCTGTAGTCGTAGGTGTAACAGGACGTCTTTCAACACCCTGCACAATGTTCCACAATCCTTTTGCAATGAGTACATGTCGCATCATAATGGGTAGTTGGTACCATCCAACTTATCCTCAAAAGCCAACATACGGAATACATCACTGCTTTCAGCCATGGCCGGTGACTAAAATACCTTGATGCAGAAAATTGACTGTATCTCAAAAAGATGAACGGAACTGCCCAGACGAGTTCTACTAGACATGTAGCAGACTTCGAGACGCTTAAACTGGCGAATAGAAACTGGTATATACCTTTGGTACAAAAGGACAAAATAGCTTGTACAAGCGCTATGATAGTGCGTTCGGAGACCAAAACGAGCTCAGACCGCGATTTTGGCACCACAAAGCCAAGCTATTTTGATCTCGGAAACACATTGAGTATGCTCACCAAATTTTGTGTGAATCTGAGACTGCAAACGGAGGAGTGTCGACGGCACCCTAGAAGAAGCGACGACCTGCTCTGATACCAATTCTTGGAGATAGACGTCTGCGGAAGCACGCGAACAGCACAAGGAAGAAGAAGAAGCTTGGAGCACAAACACACAATACTGAATGTATTACTAGAGAATGTACAAAGATAAGTAGCCCATTAGGGCAATAGGCGTATATACAAGCCGGGGGAAAAAAACCTCCTAAAGAGGGAAAAAAGTGCCCTGGCAGTCCTAGAGTGTTCACACACATCACTACCTAAATATATCAACAATTATTTGTGTTGATATATTTAGGTAGTGATGTGTGTGAACACACTAGGACCGCCGGGGCACTTTTTTCCCTCTTTAGGAGGTTTTTTTCCCCCGGCTTGTATATACGCCTATTGCCCTAATGGGCTACTTATCTCTGTACATTCTCTAGTAATACATTCAGTATTGTGTGTTTGTGCTCCAAGCTTCTTCTTCTGTTAGACATGGTCAATGCTCCACCCTCATGGAAGACTTGGCATTGGGCCAAGAAGGTAGTTCACTTTTGGGTGGACATTGAGGGGGGGTGTTAGATATGCTCAATGCCTCACCCTTATGTAACACCACCATTTTTCCATAACACTCTATCTTGTAAGGCCCCCATTATGAGGAAAAGCCATGTGAGAGTGTTGGACATTGGTAGGTTCCTGACTTTGAGGTTAGATGAGGTCTAGTGTAGACCGTAGATGGATAGTTAGGAAGGTTACTTCTAAGCCATTGGATTTGGGATTGATCCGATGTGAGGATCAACCTAAATCAAGGGCTAGAAACAAAAGTAGCTTTCTTAACTTGGGGAAGGGTCTAATTGATGTGGGCCATTGGATCTAGACTTGATCCTAAGTGTGGATTAAGCAAGATCAAGGGTTACAAACAAATGGTTGTTGATCCTACCTTTGTACCATTGGATTTACCCCATAGATCAATGGTGGAGATTATTTTGGGCATGGATCAAGCTACCACGACCCTAGAACATGGGTAGGCCGACTTAGGCTTGGAGGACCTTATAAGGATGGTCCCCATCCCATGTAGGATCATCAGTTTGTGTGGTTGGAACCATTAGGGTATCCATCTTAGTACCCATTGTGTTGGCCTATAGCCCTTCACCTAGCTTCTATCTAGATCACCATCTAAGCTCCATATAGGGAGTGCATGGGTGGATAGAACCATCTATATATTGTTTAGTGTTTGAGTTCCATTGTATTAGAGTTATGAGTTTTAGTTGAATTGAGTTGAGTTCATCTTCTATATCATCTTGAGTCCACTTTTCATTATAACCAAATCTCTTGTGTTATTCCCATGAGTAGTGATATCTCTCTTTCTATCTAACCTTGATCTTATATGTGTGTTGTGGTAACCTCTACATGGCATTAGAGTTACACAACTAGCCCACCACTCAAGTCTTTATTCATTCATTTCCTTTTTTCTTACATGGTATCAGAGCTCAGGAAGGTATAGAAGATTGCAGAGATCGTGGAGGCCAAGGAATCAACTCTAGCATTTGTGGAAGGAATGCTTCAACATTCAAGCTTGTGAGAGGCTTCAACACTAGAGTTTTCAAGAGCTAAAGACTTCAAAGCTAGAGTTCTTGGGAGGCAAAGGCTTCAACCCTCTAGCTTGTGGGAGGCAAGGCTTCAACACTAGAGTTGTCAAGAGCTAAAGACTTCAAAGCTAGAGTTCTTGGGAGGCAAAGGCTTCGAGGCTTCATGTTCATGGGACACAAAGGCTTCAACACTATGGAGGTGTTAGCATCTAGAAGTGGAAGTGGAAGTGGAGTTGGTGCAATGGATTTGGAAATGCAAACACTATGGGTTCATCCACCAACCTTCAGTGAAGGCAAGTTAGATGGTACAAATTATTTTCTTTGGAAGTTCAAGATTACAGTTATCCTTGATTCTTATGATCTTTTGGAGATGGTGGTGGGAAGTGAGCAAGAGCCACAACCTACCTTTGACCCATTGGATCCGAGTAAGGTGATTCTCCCAAATGCAAAGCTTCTACAAGCTTGGAAGATAAGGAATGCAAATGCACTATATTATATAGTGAACAATTGTGTGGAGTCTATTCTACCTCTTATTCAACATACATCTAAGGCAAGTGACGCATGGAGTATGTTGAGGAGTCACTATGAGGTAAGAAACCAAACATGCATTCAAAATTTAGAAAATCAATTGGAAGCAAAGATGTTTGCAGAAGGAGAGAAGGGGAATGCATCCATTACTCAGATCAAGAAGCCATGTGATGGAATGGCTTGTGAAGGGATAGAGAAGACTGGCATGGACCTAGCTCAAAGGCATCTCCAAGATTCTCCACCAAACTATGATGGAAGGGTAACTACTCTCAACACTCAGGTGACACCTCAAACTTCGATATTTGAAGAGTTCTATTCACTACCAAGGGAAGAGGATTTGGAGCTCAAAACCCAACGAAGAAGCAACAATGGAGATGCTACATTCTCCAACAATGCATCAAAAAAAGGTGGTTCCTCAACCAAAGGTGAAAGTGAAAAGAAGAGGAGGAGGAGTAGTAAGAAGAAGTTTCAAGGACAATGCTTCCATTGCAAAAGAAAGGGACATACAATTGCACATTGTCATGTCAAGAGGATAGATGAAGTGAAGGAGGAGACAATACATGGAGCCAAAGCAAAGGTGGTATGCTCCTCAACACAAGAAGAATCAATTGTGGATTCATGGGTACTAGACAATGGTGCATCTCATCAAATGACCAATGATATAGGTCAATCTAGTTCTATGCAGCCTCAGCAAGAACCCATCATGGTGACAGGAACAATATGGAAGGACATGCAAAAGCAAGGTATTGTTCTTCATCACTTACCTACAGTGAATGGAATGAAGGAACCTTATAGAGCTTGTATGATGGGCAAGCCACATAGAGAGACATTCCCACAAGAAAGCAAGAGTAGGTCAAAGGCTCCTATAGTGTTGGTTTATGCTAACTTGTGTGGTAAGATGTCTATAGAGGCCTTGGGAGGATCTTCCTACACTGTAATCCTTGACGACTATAGCAAGAAGATGTGGATGTACTTTCTTCGTGATAAGGCTCAAGCTTTTGGTAAGATTAAACGACAACCAAAACTTGTTGAAAATGAACCAGGGAAAAGTGTGAAGAAGCTTGGAATAGGAGGTGGTGGTGAGCTCAACTCAGTGGAGTTGGAAGGCTTTTGGGTTTTGGTTTTCAAGACTCTTTTGCTCTAATGATCACTATTTGCAGCATACTAATGTTAATAGCTCATATGAAGTGGGAAGTTTTCACGTTACATGTCAGATCAGAACATTTGAATGTTGACCTCAAAGAGGAGGTACATGTGTTGCAGCCACCAAGGTTTGAGGTTCCACATTCAAAGGACGTACTATGTAAGCTGAAGAAGGCATCATATGTGATGAAACAAGCTCTAGGATCATTGTATGAGCAGATAGACATTGGGAGCTACATGAAGGTCTTTGGTAGTCTTATCTACTTATGGAGTAACATACAAGATATCAGTTTTCTAGTAAGACTTTTGAGAAGGCTTGGGAATAGAACTCATGAAGTACATTCAAGAGTTGGCAAGCAAGTACACTTGAGAAGGAAGGTGGAAACAGTCTACTATGCAACCATCAAGAATGCAACAGGTACCCTCACCAAGGTGCTTACAAAGGATCTACTTCAGATACATCTTTGAAGACTTGGCATTGGGCCAAGAAGGTAGTTCACCTTTGGGTGGACATTGAGGGGGGGTGTTAGACATGGTCAATGCTCCACCCTCATGGAAGACTTGGCATTGGGCCAAGAAGGTAGTTCACCTTTGGGTGGACATTGAGGGGGGGTGTTAGATATGCTCAATGCCTCACCCTTATGTAACACCACCATTTTTCCATAACACTCTATTTTGTAAGGCCCCCATTATGAGGAGAAGCCATGTGAGAGTGTTGGACATTGGTAGGTTCCTGACTTTGAGGTCAGATGAGGTCTAGTGTAGACCGTAGATGGATAGTTAGGAAGGTTACTTCTAAGCCATTGGATTTGGGATTGATCCGATGTGAGGATCAACCTAAATCAAGGGCTAGAAACAAAAGTAGCTTTCTTAACTTGGGGAAGGGTCTATATGATGTGGGCCATTGGATCTAGACTTGATCCTAAGTGTGGATTAAGCAAGATCAAGGGTTACAAACAAATGGTTGTTGATCCTACCTTTGTACCATTGGATTTACCCCATAGATCAATGGTGGAGATTATTTTGGGCATGGATCAAGCTACCACGACCCTAGAACATGGGTAGGCCGACTTAGGCTTGGAGGACCTTATAAGGATGGTCCCCATCCCATGTAGGATCATCAGTTTGTGTGGTTGGAACCATTAGGGTATCCATCTTAGTACCCATTGTGTTGGCCTATAGCCCTTCACCTAGCTTCTATCTAGATCACCATCTAAGCTCCATATAGGGAGTGCATGGGTGGATAGAACCATCTATATATTGTTTAGTGTTTGAGTTCCATTGTATTAGACTTATGAGTTTTAGTTGAATTGAGTTGAGTTCATCTTCTATATCATCTTGAGTCCACTTTTCATTATAACCAAATCTCTTGTGTTATTCCCATGAGTAGTGATATCTCTCTTTCTATCTAACCTTGATCTTATATGTGTGTTGTGGTAACCTCTACATGGCATTAGAGTTACACAACTAGCCCACCACTCAAGTCTTTATTCATTCATTTCCTTTTTTCTTACATCTTCTTCCTTGTGCTGTTCGCGTGCTTCCGCAGACATCTATCTCCAACAATTGGTATCAGAGTAGATCGTCACTTCATCTAGGGCGCCATCGACACTCCTCCATTTGCAGTCTCAGAATCACACGAATTTTGGTGACCATACTCAACGTGTTTTCGAGATCAAAACTGCTTCGCTCTGTGGTGCCGAAATCGCGATTTGAGCTCGTTTTGGCCTCCAAACGCACTATCGCAGCGCTTGTGTAGGCTATTTTGTCCTTTTGTGCCAAAGGTATATACCAATTTCTGTTCGCCAGTTTAAGCGTCTCAAAGTCTGCTACAGGTCTAGCAGAACTCATCTGGGCAGTTCCGTTCAACTTTTTGAGATACAGTCAATTTTCTGCATCAAGGTATTTTAGTCACCGACCATGGCTGAAAGCAGTGATGTATTCCGTATGTTGGCTGTTGAGGATAAGTTGGATGGTACCAACTACCCATTGTGGGCTTATATGATGCGACATGTACTGGTTGCAAAAGGACTGTGGAACATTGTGCAAGGTGTTGAAAGACGTCCTGTTACACCTGTAATAACAGGTAAAGCAAGTACAGGTGCTGGAGCTCATGAAGATGGTGTCGAAGATGATATTCCGCATATTCATGTTCGTGCTGTTGTTTCTGTTGCACCTACTGCAGAGCAGATTCGTTGGGATGGCAGAGATGCCCACGCACATGCATTGATAGCTTTGTCTGTCAAACGTGCCATTATTCCTCACATACTCTCTTGCAGAACAGCTAGGGATGCTTGGGATACACTTACCACTTTGTACCAGGCTAGGAATGAGGCTCGTGTTGCTTACCTCTGAAAACAGTTGGAGAGTGAGCACATGAATGAAGGTGATTCTATGGACAGTTTTCTCACAAAGATCAAAGACCTGAAGGAACAATTGATTTCTGCTGATGAGGTTATACCAGATAGCTCACTTGTGGAGACCGTTCTGAATGGTCTTCCTGATTCATATCAGAGTTTTGCCTCTACTCTTCGGTTGATGATGAAAGGCAATCCAAATGCCTTGTCATTTGAGGAGTTAGTCTCTGTTCTGTTGCAGGAAGGTCAGTCCAGGCAAAACAGGTCCATTATGCGTGTTGCAGATCAAGCTTTCCTGGCTAGTCAGAAGGGCAAAGGAAAATGGGGCTCTTCTACTAGTAAGCAGAAATCTGCAAATGCTGCACAATCGAAGAACCAAGATAAAGATGAGAAGAAATCAGAAAAGAAGAAATTGTTTTGCAAGTACTGTGAAGGAAATGATCATATCATAAAGAACTATCCAAAACTGGCTGCTAAAGAGGCAAAGAAGAAAGAGGCTGGAATGGTTGTTGCAGAGGCCTCTACACCAAAAACAAAGTCTGCAAATCTTGTGCAGGAAGAAAAATGGGCGTTTACTACTGTCTGCAGTTTTGACCCATCTTCTCATGATCAGTGCATGTCTGCAGTAGACTCAGATGTTTGGTACTTTGACAGTGGGGCGACCAAACATATTACCTCGCAGCGCAGTTTCTTCTCTTCACTCGAGCCTGCCCCTATAGGGAATACTGTCACATGCGCCAACAACTCCTCTTATCCTGTTATGGGAGTTGGTATGATCATTTTGACTACTGCATATGGTAGTTTTTTCACTTTGTCAGATGCTTTATTTGTGCAAGGGATAAAAAAAAACCTGTTATCAGTTTCAGCATTAGCCAAGATTGGCTTGGTTGTGAAATTTGTTGATGACAGGTGTACAGTCCATGATCTCTCAAATGGCGATGTGATTATTGCTTCTAGCATTTTATGTCGTGGGTTGTATAAGCTCATAGACTATGAAAGATCTGTGAATGATTCGACATGTGCAGTTCATGATTCTCAGGCTATGTCAGATGCAAAGCTTTGGCATGCACGCTTTGTTCATCTCAATTTTGCTAGTTTGCTATGCCTGCAGAAATCTGAAATGGTGTCCTCTTTGCCCAAACTTGAGGCACCTGGAAAACATGTTTGTGAAGGCTATATTTTGGGCAAAATGTAGGGTTCTTCCTTTCCAAAAGATGGTTCAGTTCGGGATACGCAAAAATTGCAGCTTGTACATAGTGATGTCTGTGGTCCTATGCAAACACCCTCTTTTGGAAATTACCTTTACTTCGTGACCTTCATTGATGATTTTTCCAGGCATGCATGGGTATATCCACTCAAAGCAAAGTCCAAAGTGTTCATGTGCTTCAAACAGTTTTTGGTTTTGGCTGAAAATCTGTCAGCATGTAAAATGAGCACCCTCCGTTCTGATTGAGGGGGGGAATATATGTCTTCAGATTTTAATGCATTTCTGGCTGAACGTGGGATAAAACACCAGTGTACAGTGTTGTATACACCTCAACAGAATGGAGTTGTTGAACGAAAGAATAGGTCACTCATGGAGATGGCGAGGTGCATGGTCAAAAGTCAGGCTTTACCACATAGTTTCTGGCTTGAGGTTGTCATGTGTGTAGCATATGTACTGAACAGGTGTCCCACTAAAGCGTTGCAGTCTATCACTCCATATGAGGCTTGGCATGACCGCAAGCCATCTGTTGCTCATCTGTGTGTTTTTGGTTGTTTGGCATATGCATTAGTGCTTGAACAACATCGCAGAAAATTGGATGATAAAGCAGTAAAATGTATTTTTGTGGGTACACTTCTGGAAGTAAAGGCTATCGTCTGTATCATCCATAGAATAAACACATTCTGGTTAGCCGTGATGTTGTATTTGTGGAAGATGCTATTCAGCCATTGCTTTCATGTACTAAGGAGACATCTGTTAGCTCCAAAGACATGTATGATACTTTGATGCCTCTTTTTAGAGGTGGACAGTCTAGTGCTGGTCCTAATGAGGCAACTTCTCAGCCCTTGCAGGTTTCATATGATGATGCAGATCATTCCATTTCTGATGCAGATTTACATGATGCACTTGTTGATGAGAGAGCTGATATTGAGCAGGCAAAAACTATGCCAAAATGGCTAGTGTAGACTTTGCGTAACAACAAATTAGATTCACCTTTGTCATATCGTACTCATTCAGGCTCTCATAGTGCCTTCTTTGCATCAGATTGCTATGCTAGGGTTGCATCTAGTCTCTGTGATGAGAATGAGCCTGTTTCTTTTGATGAAGCACAAAATTCAGAAAATGGGATGGCTGCTATGCAATCTCAATATGATGCTATAATGAAGAATGGTACATGGTCTTTATGTGACTTGCCTCATGGCAAGAAGGCTATTGGCACTAAGTGGGTATACAAGTTGAAGCGTAAACATGATGGTACAGTTGACAGGTATAAGGCTAGGCTTGTTGCAAAGGGTTATGTGCACGAAAGAGGCATTGATTTTGATGAGACCTTTGCACCTACATGCCGTATGACTACTGTTCGGAGCATTTGTGCACTTGCAGCCCATCATGGTTGGAATGTACATCAGTTGGACATTAAAATAGCATTTCTGAATGGTGACTTTCATGAAGAAGTGTATGTTTTTTAGCCCCGTGGCTTTGTGCAGAAAGGGCATGAAAACCAGGTGTGCAGGTTAAAGAAGGCATTATATGGTTTAAAGCAAGCACCACGTGCTTGGTATGAGAAGATACATGCCTATCTGATTGCACATGGTTTTGAGAAAAGTCCAACTGAAAGCACCTTATATGTTAAGCATGCTAATGATTTGCTTCTCATCATTGTTGTCTATGTTGATGACATGCTGCTCACTAGTCCTATTGAGACACATATTGCTGATTTTAAGGCTGATTTGCATGCCTCATTTGAGATGTCTGATTTGGGGCATTTGCATCATTATTTTGGCATTCAGTTTATGCACGTTGATGGTGGAATGGCTTTGTGTCAAACAAAATATATTAACACATTATTGCAGCGTTTTGGATCTTGCCAAAAACTAAGGAATGGTCTAAAAAGATTCACATGAAAGAAGTAAGGTACAGAGCGAATATTTATTGCATACACCTTTGGAAAGTGCTAGGCACATTCCACAATCCAAACCACATGACGTACAAGCAAATACTCCATAGATTGTAATGAATGTTTTTTTAGGTATATCGGCTTCCACCATTTGAGCTTGATTATATCCACTAAAACCATCAAGGAATGAATACATCTCATGACCAGCTACCTCATCGAGCATGTTGTCTAGGAATGGTAGTGGAAAAGGATCCCGGTATAGTAGCTGCATTCAATTTTTTGTAGACTACATAGATCTGTAGTTGTTTTTTTTTTTTGGAATGATAACAATGGGGGAGACCCATTCTAGATTCTCAATAGATACAATGTATCCCACCTTGATTAATCTATCGAAATCATGTTTCACCTACTCTGCAAAGTTGGGGTTCATCCTATATCATTGGTGCATGATTGGGGTAGCATCTAGTTTGAGCAGAATGTATTGGTGGTACAACTTTGGATCAAGGCCTTTCATATCAGCATATGTTGAGGAAAATGTTAGAGATAGATGTCTGCGGAAGCACGCGAACAGCACAAGGAAGAAGAAGAAGCTTGGAGCACAAACACACAATACTGAATGCATTACTAGAGAATGTACAAAGATAAGTAGCCCATTAGGGCAATAGGCGTATATACAAGCCGGGGGAAAAAAACCTCCTAAAGAGGGAAAAAAGTGCCTCGGTAGTCCTAGAGTGTTCACACACATCACTACCTAAATATATCAACAAATCCCCCCTGGCAGTGATGCGGTGAACAAGGAGTTGGCACTCATGTATAAGGAAGTGCCAAGCTATGTGGAAGTCACTCCACAAAAGGAAGTAAGCCCAAAGCCTTGCGGAAAAATTCAAACTTCTCCCTAGGCAGAGCCTTCGTGAAAAGGTCTGCAATGTTCTCCTCCGTGGGCACATATGCCAAGCTGATCTCCCCAGCAGAGAACCTCTCCCTGACATAGTGATAATGCACCTCAATGTGCTTAGTGCGAGCATGGAACACAAGGTTCCTCGCAACTACCAATGCGCTCTGACTGTCAGTGAAGATGGTGGTGGCAGAAGACTGGCCAACACCCAAATCAGCCATAAGGCGTCTAAGCCACACACACTCAACAGTCGCTGTGAAAGTTGCCCTATACTCAACCTCACAGCTGGAAGTGGCCACAGTAGGCTGCTTCTTCCTCAACCAAGATATACATGAGCTACCAAGCATGAAGCAAAAACCACTGGTGGACACACGAGTGTCATAGCAACCAGCCCAATCTGAGTCAGAAAAAGCATGCAAATCTGGCGGTAGTGATCCCCCCTTGGGATAAAACAACCCAAGTAGCCGAGTACCACTCAAGTAGCGAAAGATGCGCTTAACCGCTTTCCAATGCGTGACTCCTGGGCAATGCATAAACCTATTCATCTGTGAGATAGCAAACTGAATATCTGGCCGAGTAATGCATAAGTAAATCAAGCATCCAACAGCCTGCTGATAGAGAACAACATCAAACGCATCTCCAACATCATGAAGACTCAATCCTAAACCTGTCTCCATAGGAGTGGCAATAGGCTTACAGTCTTCAAGGCCAAAATGCTGCAATAATGTGTCAATATATTTCGTTTGACACAAAGCCATTCCACCATCAACGTGCATAAACTGAATGCCCAAATAGTGATGCAAATGCCCCAAATTAGACATCTCAAATGAGGCATGCAAATCAGCCTTAAAATCAGCAATGTGTGTCGCAATAGGACCAGTGAGCAGCATGTCATCAACATAGACAACAATGATCAGAAGCACATCATTAGCACGTTTAACATATAAGGTGCTTTCAGTTGGACTGTTCTCAAAACCATGTGCAATCAGATAGGCATGTATCTTCTCATACCAAGCACGTGGTGCTTGCTTTAAACCATATAATGCCTTCTTTAACCTGCAAACCTCATTTTCATGCCCTTTCTGCACAAAGCCACGGGGCTGAAAAACATACACTTCTTCATGCAAGTCACCATTCAGAAATGTTGTTTTAATGTCAACTGATGTACATTCCAACCATGATGGGCTGCAACTGCACAAATACTCCGAACAGTAGTCATACGGCATGTAGGTACAAAGGTCTCGTCAAAATCAATGCCTCTTTCCTGTGCATAACCCTTTGCAACAAGCCTAGCCTTATACCTGTCAATTGTACCATCAGGTTTACGCTTCACCTTGTATACCCACTTAGTGCCAATGGCCTTCTTGCGAGGAGGCAAGTCATATAAAGACCATGTACCATTCTTCATTATAGCATCATATTCAAATTGCATAGCAGCCATCCAATTTTCTGAATTTTGTGCTTCATCAAAAGAAATAGGCTCATTCTCATCACAGAGACTAGATGCAGCCATAGCATAGCAATCTGATGCAAAGGAGGCACTATGAGAGCCTAAACGAGTACGATATGACAAAGGTGCATCTAATTTGCTATCACGCAAAGTTTGCACCAACCATTTTGGCATAGTATTTGCCTGCTCAATATCAGGTCTCTCATCAACAAGTGCATCATGTAAATCTGCATCAGAAATGGAATGATCTGCATCATCATATGAAACCTGCAAAGGCTGAGAAGTTGCCTCATTAGGACCACCACTAGCCTTTCCACCTGTAAAAAGAGGCATCAAAGTATCATACATGTCTTTGGAGCTAACAGATGTCTCCTTAGTACATGAAAGCAATGGCTGAATAGCATCTTCCACAAAGACAACATCATGGCTAATCAGAATGCATTTAGTCTGTGGATGATACAGATGATAGCCTTTACTTTTAGAATTGTACCCAACAAAAATACATTTTACTACCTTATCATCCAATTTTCTGCGATGTTGTTCAGGCACTAATGCATATGCCAAACAACCAAAAACATGCAGATGAGCAACAGATGGCTTGCGGTCATGCCAAGCCTCATATGGAGTTGTAGACTGCAACGCTTTAGTGGGACACCTGTTTAGTACATATGCTGCACACATGACAGCCTCAAGCCAGAAACTATGTGGTAAAGCTTGACTTTTGACCATGCACCTCGCCATCTCCATGAGTGACCTGTTCTTTTGTTCAGCAACTCCATTCTGTTGAGGTGTATACGGCGCTGTTAAAATGACACTAAAAGGCTGAATGCACAACCCAAAAACTAGCCAATAACTCTGGCAAGTGTCTGTCAACTCTGATGTTTTTGGCGCAAAAACCTGCATAAATTTGCAACAGCTCCTCCCACCAAAACTGAAAACCTTTCCAAAAACCTAGTAGTTTTGTGAGTGTCGCTAAAAAACACAGCCGCAAAGTTTGATATTTCTTATCGAAGAAGTACAAAGAACACTCTTCTTGATGTTCCCGGACCTGTGTGAAGAGAACTATGTGCAAAAGTACTCCAAAATGGCTCCAAAAGACACCCAAAAATGCTTCAAAAATAGGCTTTGAAAGCAAAGAATGAAGATTTGCGGAACCAAAACATGTTCAAGGTAATGTCAACCTTAGTCTTTCCCCTTCTTTAGACACCACAAGAGTGTAGCTTAGTGGCAAGAGATTGTCATGGTTAAACGAACTCTAGGGGGAATACTACTAGGATGGGTGACCTCCCGGGAAGTACCGAGAACCTCTATCTTCCTTGATCGTTGAGGTCCTCCCTCACGCGTAGCCAACGGCACCAATGGTGACTTCGGTGACTCGGATGACAAGGTATGCCAAGGTCTATGCCTTGGTCGTCACCTTAGTCATAACTCTTGGAGAAAGCCTTGGGGGGGGGGGGTGCTCGCTTCGTTTGCACAAAAGGAACAAAGCTTTTTGCATCGAACTGCTCTGATACCAGTGAAGTATTTTGACGATGATGCACCACGATGCACTCTCCTTCTCCAGAGCTCCACGATGATATGCTCGGAGTAGAAAACCGAGCTCCTCAGGCCGCACGTAGTACTTCACATAGATGCTACAGAATACACAGAAAACAGAGTACACGCGGATCACGAAAACAAACTTCTTAGGTCTCACAAATGCAGTCAAACTTATAGTCTGTGGCTGACCAGGCCACTATATGTTTTATTAAAGAACATATACAAAGAAGTGTCCAGTGGCCATTTGGCCTTTCACATGGACACTAACGGTAACAGGTAGACATCTACGAGGGCTAGCACACATTGCCATTCCACTTAACAAGCTAGCGCACGTGAGATCAGTGGACTTTATGTGGACGGATGAAGCACAAACTACCTTTGAGCGATTACGAAAAATGTTAGCAACAACACATCTTTTAAAAGCTCCAAACAGATGCAGCCTTTCCATGTGTTTATGGATGCTTCAGATAAAGCTATGGGGAGTGTCCTTATGCAAAAGGAAGACTGCAATTGGTTCCACCCTATTTATTATGTGAGAAGGCGATTGATGTGCTTCAGATCAGAATTATTGGACCATGGAACAGGAATGCTTAGGACCCATTTATTCCATAAAAATTTTTCGGCATTATTTGTTGGGCCGAACGTTCACCTTTCATGTTGACCATAGTGCTCTGCTGTATTTGGTGAAGCAGCAGAATTTGGTTTGTCGGCTTAACGGGTGGGTCCTTTTATTGCAAGAATTTGAATATGACATTGTCCATTGCCCCAATGCAAGTCATGCCATTGCGGATTTCTTATCTCGCATCGAACATGGAGAACCTCCCGAAAGTGTTGGTGATACTCTCTCGGATGCGAAAGGCTTCACGGTGGCCAAAGTCAAGAATCCTCCTTAGAATTACCCTACCTGGTACGAGGAAATGCTAAGTTTCTTAGAAAATGGTATTGCTCTATCTTATTTGCAGTCAGCAACAAGGAAGAAACTTGGACTACGAAGTCACAGGTTTACTGTTATTATGGGACATTTGTACCACAAGGACCCCACCGGGATTTGGTTACACTGTATGCCTCCACATGAGGTGCCGGCAGTAATTTCAAAGCTCATGCAAGTGAGGTCGGTGAGCATTTTAGTACTTTAATTACGGTCTCGAAGATTCAGCAGTCTAGATTGTGGTGGCCTACTATGTATGCTGATGTTCAACATGCAGTTAGGAATTGTGATCCATGCCAACAAACTCGTGCACCTCACGACAATCAGCATTTTCTGTGACAACCAATCCTTCCACTAGAACCTTTCCAGAAATGGGGCTTGGACTTTATTGGTCCAATTAAACCACCAGCAGCTTGAATAGGAGCCCTTTATATTTTGACCTATACAGATTATTGCACGCGATGGGCAAAAGCCTGGGTGACCAAATGAATTCTCCAAATGGGGGAATTCATTTTTTGAATTAGTTAATTGCATAACTTACTTCGAAAAATCAGATCAAGCACAAATTTATTTCTTCCTATTAGCCACGAGCAAATAGCTTGGCGGAAAGCACTAACAAGGTTTTACTTCATATGCTACAGAAGATGCTACTGGATTTGATGGATTAGTGGGAAATTATTCTTCCCACTGTACTTTGGGCATATAGGACTTCCTAACAAAGTTTCAGTTGGTAGTACACCTTTTAAATTGCTTTACGGATAGGAATCCATTCTTCCCTTCAAACTTTTGGTCCCAAGTCTCTAAATTGTGTTCTAGAAACCATTGGTTCCGGAAGCCTCCTTTGCTTATCGAATGGATCAGCTACAACAATTGGATGAACAACGGTATCATAATTTTTTATTATTACAAGAGGTTGAGAGTAGGCAAAAGAAGTGGCATGATTGGAATCTATGAACAATTGATAGGCAAAGTTTTACTGACAATGACAAATGGGTCCAAATTATGGTCCTATCAGACTTCAGGCGACTAACAATGCAATATTTCTCTCTCTCTCTCTCTCTCTCTCTATATATATATATATATATATATATATATATATATATATATATATATATAAACAAACAAACAAACAAAATACAATAAAAATAAAATGCATAATCGTGCAAGATTGAGCAATAATGGGTGGCATAACTACTCTAGATGCAATCGTACATGCAATAAAGGAGCATTCGTCCCCATCCATAGGCAGAATATATTGCCTTAGAAATAGTAGGCAAACTAACAAGAATGACATCAATGTACAAGAAATCAATCTTAGGATTGGATAGGAAACATTTCAGTTGTAGTCTTTGTTAATCACAAAAAGGTTTAATGTATCAAGCACTAGAATAAAAGCGAGCACCGAGCAAGTAGATGCAGCAAATATTTGTAGCTTGCTTGGAAATCCATGCTCGGTCAAATATAGATTCGCTCGGCTCACGCACGACAACCCTCTTAAGCTAGGGTTATCAATGACAATAATGATCATTAATTTATAGGTGAAGCATTATGGAGTGTCACAACAATTGTTCGCTCCGATGAAGGAAGCAGCAAAGACACAAGTAAATTGGGCCGAAATTATATTCCAAAAATTAAAGAAGGAAGTTCGAAGACTTTTCAAATGGTTCGGACGAGCAGTGAATGTAGTGTGAGATTCTAAAGTGGGAGTTGTTTTCATTCTGCTTTTTACGGAGACCCCGATACTTACCTCAAGAATACACAATATGCTCAATGAAAGTTTTCCTGCAGATTCTTAAGAAGATTGCGACAGAGTGAAAACTAATGGAAGGTACTTCTCATGAGCAGATGGAGTTTGATGGAGATGGGAATGAGGAGTCCCCGAGGCAACAAGTAGAGGAGAATCAACGGAGAGAAGTGGAGAGGAAGGCCAAGGAAGAAGCAGAGAGGAAGGCCAGGGAAGAAGCAGAGAGGAAGGTGAGAGAAGAAGAGATAGCAAGAGAACGAATGGAAGAAGAAAGGCGACAACAGTAGGAAGAAGAAAAAATTCGGTGAAGAGAAGGGGAAGAAAGGGAAAAAAGAGATGTTGAAGAAGAAAGACGTTGAAAACAAAAACAGGAACAAGGAGATCGTTCAGGAGAAACATACTGAAAAATGTCGGTACTTCATACATTTTCATCCTACGGACTTATAGATAGGTGGAAAAATGAAGAAGGTAAAGTAAAGTTGCCTACAGTTTGCTGCAATGATTACATCTATTGGTGGATGTATAATAGTGAGAGAGTTCGAACAGAGATACTTGGAGACTTAGCTAGAGGGATAACGTGGAGTGCCGCTAAGTTAGAAGATTTTGAGGAAAAATACAATAATATGATTACGGAAAAGGATAAGTGGTTAATGGAGAAAGCTGATTTGATTGAGGAACTCCATCAACTTCGGGCTGAGGCACAACAAGCTAGAACAGAAAGTGCTAGAAGAGATAGTAAAGTTCATGAAGAACTGATGGATGAGTTGAATGAAGCTCTTACAAAAAATAACACTTTGAAAGTAACTATTGAAGAAAAGTCAAAGATTATAGCCAGTCTTCAAGCTGAAATGGGACAGACACAGAAAGCACATCAGAAGATGAAGAAAGTTAATAAAGAATTGGCAGCCAAATTACAGAAGTTAGAGCAAGAGTCCCATAAATTGAAGACAAAAGTGAAAGCGCAGAGCGATGAACTTAAATGCCAAAGTATTTCGACTGCGGAAGTAGCGGAAAGATTGGTAGTATGGAACTCAGAGTTTACCACCCTTGAAGAAAAGCTTCGTACTATTTAGGAGAGTTTGGATATAGTGTCGGCACAAGTTGCAGGGAAGATCTATCTACTGTCATCGTAATCTAATTCTATCTATGCATTACTGATGTACCAGAGTACTGTTATATGAAGTCATGTTAATGAAACTATAAGAAACAGAAACGCATGTTTATGGATACTATGTATTCATAAATCCCCATTCCCGAATCCCATTACTTTGGTATTTTGGTGTGTTATTATCTCAGTACAGTAATAACCCATCGTGGTCGCCAAAAATGTTGGGGGGTTATTTTTGTACTGAGATAATAACACACCAAAATACCAAAGTAATGGGATTCGGGGACGAGGATTTATGAATACATAGTACCCATAAACATGCATTTCTATTCCTTACAATTTCATTAACACGACTTCATATAACAGTACTTCGGTACATCAATAACACATATATATAATCATATTATGGTGACAATAGATAGATCTTTTTCATACAGATTAGCACTTCTTCTCATATCTGGCATACTTCTCAGACTTCATCACTCTCCATATCTTCGTCCTCCGAGATCTCTCTTCCATGATGCAGACCGCAATGGAAAATATTGGACTTCTTCGTATCATTTACACGCCGTTCTGTAATTTGGAATACAATAAATCACCAAATTCAAGACATCCGAAAACTCTTAGGGTCTCCAAAAAATCCCATTTCCCATTTACATAAGAAATACATTTTTACAAATAAAGGGGTCGTCCACACCGGATGCTAACAGGTCCAACTTCTCAGATCTAGTACTTTATGACACTAAGGAAGGATGAAGCCATCATTGAATCCTAGGATGCAAAAGTGGAAGTGATATGAAGCTCCCCTTTCATGTCCTCCATTGGTTGCCTCTAACTCTAGCCCTTCTGTAAGATCACCACCTCGCCAATCCTCGACCTCCTATGGTTCCTTGATGACATATTGGTATCCAATGTGCATACCACGTGGAGCCCAAACCACAGAAGCTTCCATGCTTTGAGAGTCCAAATTTGACAACTTCCTTCTTTTTCCCAATGTTGACACCCATGTCTTTAGTTGTCATCCATCCTTCTAAGCATTCTCCACTTCTCAGAGTGTGGAGATGCTAGCCTTTGTTCTTCCCAGTCAACACTTTCAATCACTCTCTGCATGGTTGTCTTGCTCTTTGATAGTGTAGGCAACTATCCTATTGCTTGGTTCTTAGAATCATCAACTATCCTATCGCTTGGTTCTTCACCTTCTCCACTGCACCTCTTGCATCCTTGCCTCTGAACATGCCTAACTCTTCCACCTTCGTGTCTTCTCTCATCACTCTTTGGTTCTGTGTTCCCTCCATGGTTGTCTCCTCTAGTGTGCTACTATTTCTCACGTATTTTGGATAATGTATGCATGCATGCTGCTTTGCATATATCTCAATGTACTTCATGTGGGATGTTATCTTGCTAATAGTGTATTGCTCTCTCTTTCCAATGTACATAGCTCTATCCTGGTATTCTATAGCTCTTGTTTATCTTGGGGTATCTCTCTTACTAGGTGCATCTACCTATCTCAACATTTTGCATCAACCCTCCCTTATATCCTTCTTGTTCCTCCTTTCCTAATCTTAACCCCTCGATCACAGAAGGTTCCTTATATACTGGGTGTTTTCGCCATTGGTCCTAGTGCACCTACTCTTAACCTTTTGATTTGTCTATAGAAGGTTCCTTATATACTAGGTGTTTTCCCCATTGGTCTTGGTGCACCTGATCCTTCTTTGCTTCCCCTTGTTGTATCCCGAGAATGTGTTTAGAATCAAAGACCTTTTTGCGATAATTCAATACCTAAGACATCCCACCAGATGTACAATCGTAATCTATCTATCTATAGTCTACCTAATGTATTCCCAACTCCTATAGTCTAGGATGAACTTCATTGGGTACCCATTATAGAAGTCTAGTGACAATTCTTACCATCATCCCTTTCATTGTAGTCTCCTATTTTGTCAAGAGGTATGTGCTTGAAAAAATTGTCTTGCCTTTGCTGATGTGATATGTTGATTTGTGTCTTCATATGGATTCACTCTCTATGCTATCTTGTCCAATAGATGAGGTCTAATTTGCAAAAATTCATCGAATGTGATTGTGCAATGGACCTTCAGTTTCTTGAGCTCCTCAACTATTGATATCTATGGTTCACTTTCAATCGTTCATGTCCTTTTAATAGTCGGTGTTAGAAAGAGACTTGAATGATGTGTGTGTGACTCTCCTCTCATCCATATATACCCTTTTGTCCTCTAAAAACAACAATGATGTACTCTAAAAATAGCAATGATCTAGAATAGTCTAGTGGGAACATGTGGCCACCATGCAACACTTATTCCCATTACTACCAAAGTACCTTAGGGTATCCCCCGAGCTTGGAACCTTGGCTAGTTGGTCCTTGTTCCTCACACACATGGACTGATCCCTATGGATCAAATCCCTGTGGATCAATGTTCCTTGCAGATCAATGATCGATGATCCCTACAGATCAATGGTCCCTGCCGATCAATGGTCCCCGCGGATCAATGGTCCCTGCGGATCAATGGTCCCTGCGGATCAATGGTCCCTGCGGATCAATGGTCCTTGCGGATCAATGGTCCCTGCGGATCAATGGTCCCTGCAAATCAATGGTCCCTGTGGATCAATGGTCCCTGTAGATCAATGGTCCCTGCCGATCAATGGTCCCTGCGGATCAATGGTCCCTACGGATCAATGGTCCCTGCGGATCAAATGGGCTAATCCTTATGGAGCAATGTCTGACACTCCCCCCTACTAAAGATCATTGTCCTCAATGATCAATGAGGGAAAGTACTTGTGAACTAGAGCTTCTGATTCCCAAGTAGAGTCCGTAAGTGATAATTCTCTCTAGGCTACTGGGTACTCCTGGATGAAACGATTCCTCAATCGCTTCCGTCTCCAATCTAGTATCCTGTTTGGAGAATGTCCATGCTATTACTTTCCTGCAAAGAAAAAATACCTTCTATTAGATTATCCTCCCTAGAAATATAGTTCCAAAGTTTACCGACATGAAACATTGGATGCACTTCACAATCTGGAGGAAGCTCTAATCGGTGTGCAACTTCACTTAACTTTTCAACTATCTTCCAAGGTCCACAAAACCTTGATGATAGCTTACTACACTTCCCTGTGGAGAGTGAAGTAGATCTAGTTGGTACGTGAAGAAAGACTTTGTCTCCCTCCTCAAAGGATCTAGGAGATCTCTTCCTATCAGCATACTCTTCAACCCTATCAATGGGTTGCTACATCTTGGCTTTATCTATTTCAAAATTTGCTTGGATGTTCGATAAGAACTCCAAAGCACTAGGACATTTCTTTGGCATGCCTATGATACTGGAAACATTGGGATTCATAGTTCAAAACCAATTGGTGGCAAATAAATATCCCAATCTATCTGTCTCTAAGACACATATGCCCTCAACATGTCCTCTAAAATCTGGACCATCTGTCTGAGGATGACCACCACTGCTCATCTTTAATGACACCTTCAGTTTGTTAAATACAAACTTCTAGAAGTGTCCTGAATCTGACATCCCTATCTGAAACTATGGATGTCGATAACCCATGCAATTTGAAGACATGTTGGATATTAAACAACTTCTCTACCTATGGAGCTTCTATCATCGACTATGAAATCCATGGATACACTATCTGAGTTATGATCTGGAAGCTGTAAAGGATGCAAGAGACCTGGTGCCTTTACCCTTTCTGCTTTGTTGACTTGACACATAAAGCATTGTTGAACATAAGTGTGGACATCTATGGCTATTGAGGCCACCAAAATGTTCTTCTAACAAGCTATATTGTCTTGTCAACACCTGGATTTCTTGCACAAGGCACATCATGGTTATCATGCATGACTTTTCTTCTCAAATCCGAGGAATCTGATACGCAAACCTTTTCTTTCCGTCTAACTATTCCATTCTCCTATGAGAAATTGTAATATTGAATGGACTTGTTTGCTCTGCTAGGGGAAGAAACATCTGGAACTATCCCATCTCCTATATTAGAGTCATCACTGATGGATCGAACAAATGTGGATCTTCCACCTGTGCTTCCTTAATCTCTCGAAGTAATGAGCTTTCTAGAACCGTAAAGCTCATTTGATACATTATCCGTGATAATGCATCAACAACTATATTCTCTTTGCTCTTCTATATAGGATTTCCATGTGAAACTCCTGCATGAGCTCAGCCCAACGAGCTTGTCTGCCTCGAAGATCTAGCTGACTACAAAAAATACTTAAGTGTATTGTGTATAAAAGTCTTTACCAAGTGTCTCGATCCTTTAAGTGCATACACCACTGCATACAACTCCTATTCATGTACTAGCTAGTTGCACTATGCACTAGTCAAGTTCTTGCATTTAAAAGCTATTGGTCTGCCATCTTGGCTCAAAACCATCTCGATGGCTATGCCACTAGCATCCATCTCTAACTCAAAGGATTTCTGTGGATCTACCACTTTGAGTATAGGAGCATTTGAAATAGTTGGTTCTAGAATATCAAAACTATCTTGCTGCTCTTGCTTCCATGCAAACAGAAATTTGCCTTGAAGCAAGTTCGTCATAGGTGCTACTGTCGATGAATATGAAGAGATAAAATTTTTTATAGAAACTAGAAAGTCCTATAAATGACCATAACTGCCCCTCATCAAAAGAGCTCCAACTTTAAGGATTTGAACTCACAACCTCTTGGTTAGGAATGTGATGGGCTAACCACTTGCCCCAAAAGCCATGGTTAGCCCATCGCATTCCTAACCAAGAGGTTAGAGTTCAATTCCTTACAGTTGGAGCTCTTTTGTATTCTATCTTGGGTTCGTACTCTCCCATGGAGTTAGAAAGCATGTCAAGAATCATTCTTTCCTTAGTAGGATGCTAAAATTTGGGCATCACCATAATAAGATCCTCCTATAGGAATCTCTTCATCTTTTCCCACAACTATTTTAGGAATATGTGGGTTTACTTGTGGTTCCTTCTGCTAGTGAGTTTCTTGGATTCTTTGTCAAAGTTCTTGACACCATTTTCATACCTTTTTGGAATGGCGTTCTCTGACTCTATCTCAGATCATGGTGCTCTAAGTATTTGAAAATTCCCTCTTTTTGATCCAGATGTGTCATGAGGTGTATCTCTAGGTGCCATCTTTTAGGTTGATTCTTAGTTCTTGAATCCTAGGGTTTGGCATTAGGATTGACACTCTCTCTAGCATATCTTGGAAAACTTCAACCATTTTCATGCAAAGTCATAATCTTTTGTCTTCCAAGTCTCCTCTAGAGTAGTACCTTTCATGCTGCTCTAAGTTAATTCCTTCCGCTAGTCTAGCCTAGCAAGCCTTTAGGATCATCTCTAGGTCTTCAGGCATATGATATGCTAGAATCAATCCTTCTCTTTGCTTCATTTTCCTTTTTATTTGTTTCTTCTTACATTTTTCTCATTTGTATAGCCCTAGTTTCTTAATCTCAGGGAGATTGATTTAGCATGTTATTCCTCTCCTTCTCTTTCTATGGATTCCATTTGAGTTCGTTTATTCTTTGTTTCCAATTCCTTGCACAAGCAAATAGTGTTCAAGGCCTATGTGTCGATAGTTGCAAAGGCGTCGTTGGTGACCTTGTCGATAATCTTTTGGAGGGAAGATGCTCACCAATGCAGCGTTATTGTGTTTCCAATTTTTAGTTTCCACCATTCTCTATAAACTACTAGTGAGGATTTGAAAAATCCTCGACTCGTAGTTTATATTAGTGTTCAAATCATTGTATTTGTGCAAATTGTATGTACATGTTATTCTTGTATAGGGGTTCAAACACAAGGGAACCATAGAGATTTCATGTATTCTTGATGAGGAGGTAAATGATGCCTACCTCGAACTCCCATTTGATGTATTTATTATTTGGTGAGGGGGAATATGTTAGAGGGGACATACATGGGTGGCTATGCACATGCACAATTAACGCATAGCTGCACCATGATGGCGGAGGGATACTTGTGTGTGTCATTTAGTACGAAGATGCATGCTACAAACTTAGGCATATGCTTTGCAAATAGGTGATCCACTCCAAAAAAACATGGTAAATAGCACTAAGATCCATCGTTATTGTCTTTAATTACGTACAATCACCCTCAATCTATTGTAGATAACATGGATATATTTAATCATCATTAAGTTTTAATGAGCATATTTTTATCTAGATTGTTTTGTCGTTCACCTTCTCGACATTATGTTAACCTTGCTCTTGCATACGTGTACATTCACATCTCACTATGAACTTGAGAGCTCCTAGCTATGGTATCCTCTTCATCCTCAACTTTGCTTCATGTCGTTCCCATCTACACACATCTCTAGGATAGTTACACATGCATATCTAGATTGGTTCATTGCTAGAAGATAAGGTAAATTTGTACTTCTGGATTGGTCACAAATTCCCCCACACTTGGATATAGAGAAACTTTTGTTAGCCATCACAAATTTCAATAATGTAGACAAATTTCAATAATGTAGATACCTATTGGACATTGAACATATGTAGCAAGAAGAGAGAGAGAGAGAGAGAGAGAGAGAGAGAGAGAGAGAGAGAGAGAGAGAGAGAGAGATGGCCATATTATGTATGAAATGAAGAGCTTTACTAGACCTCCGGTATGATTGTCAATAGATCCATCGCTATGCATATGCCCATTGTTTATTTAAGACAAGAGAATCGGCATGCCCACTTTTTATAAAGAAAATGATCTCCTTTGCGATGATTTATTGGTGGCATTATGATGATCTTAATAATGGAATTGAGTACCCCAACAAAAAAAAGGTTGTGTTATGATCCAATCTTTTCAGGGATTTTGAGGCATGGATACATTAGGGAGATCACAATTCCAATTTTGTGAGGTTTGGAACATCGAGACAGGATTATGTTTGAGGCTATCTCCTATGTATGACAGAGTTTTGCACAATCCTTACCATGAGAGGAGCGCGCATGGTTACTTTCTCTATAGTAGGAGTCATTTTTTTTCAATTGCCACATGAGATGAATAAACTCTAGGTGGATATGGTGGTCCTCATCTAGAAGATGAGACTATAGAGACTACCTCGTTGCACTCACTTCGCATCATCCAAAAGGGCTTAAAAGTCAAAGTAATCATGACATAGTATGATTGAGGGTAGAGTCACTCACATGCCATATAAGGATATTAATATGTCATGCCTCACAGAGGTGGAGAATCATTCATGCTTGAGAGGGTTTTGGAGTGCCTCTCTTGGGGGGGCATGTGTTCAAGCCCCATGGGCTGCACTAGACAAATGCCCCTCATCCAAATGCCCCTCATCCACTTGATGTGGTGAGATGTAAACTAACCCCCTTCGGGGATATGTGAGCCTTTGAGGCACTCTTGTTAAGACCAATCGTTTTATTTGGCCGTAGGGCCGCTCTAACCCATTTTTTACCCTTAATGAGCCTTTGAGTTTTGCCATTCCTAGTAGATGCTAGGTGTTCAACCCCTATTTGTTTGAGATCCGGAGGGTCCCATGAGTGTTGTGCCTGTGCCTTCATTGTTGTACCTTCCGTTATTTCAAACTATCAAGAAGAATAGATGGCAGGATAGAACTTCCTTTTTGATAAAATGACAAAGAGACCATTTCTTCCAAGAGGCCATGAGATATAAGGGTTTTTCCCACGGATAGATTTTCTATGTGTATTTTTTAAGAAAAAAATGTTTTACTATACATATATTTTCTTTTTGATGAAAATGTCTTGAAGGGTAACATTATTTTGGTCTTTGTTTTTCCTTTTTTTTACATAGTGCCGCATGTCTACACATATTCCTAAGTCACTACATGCAAGAAATAGCGATTAAATAAAAGTTAACAACAATGTGAAGTACTATTCGGGTGGTTGGACCGCTCGTCTCTTGAGGCGGGGCGAGGGTTCAACCCCCGTCGACAACATGTAAGGGGCACGTTTAACATGAAATGATGTATCATGTGGCGATGCTATCGTTTGTTCTGCTTTGTGGTAGTTTCGATTGTAGTTTAACCCAACTATATAAACTCTTGTTCTTATGGAATAAGGGGGGTCCCATGGGTATTGTGCCCTTTTTTGTACAGGTGCAATTTCAAAGTTAAAGCTCGGAGGAGTAGGCCTTCACTAAACCTCCATTAAAAAAAAAAAAAAATGGTAATACTATGTTTAGGGCGTGCATTGATTATTTTACTTTGATATACACTCTAGTAGATCCACAACTTCTCTCGATGTTTCCCTATATCGATTTTTTATGAAATAGAGAAAATAATCCGAGCCATGCTAAGTGGACTAGAGCTTGCATTTAAAGATTCATTTATACGCAAAAAATCCTATCATCGATAGAACCAATTCGCATGTCCAAATGGCTAAATCCTCGACAAAAATGACGACTCTTCATCTTTTTATTGAGGAGGTGAAAAGAAATTACACTCATGAGCTCCCAAAAGCCTAGCAATGTAGCCATACCTTCCATAAAGCTTTATTTATGATTGCGTTCGAAGATATGTAAGGCAAGACCTAAAGATTGCCTTGCTTTCACATAATTTTTCTTTTTCTTTCCATCGGTTTTTTTTTTTTGGTGTGCAAAGGCTTAAATACTATGAAGCTTGAAGGGAAAGAGTAGCAACGCTGACGAAAACTTCTGCTCTCTCTTTTTTATTATTATTTTTTTTTTTTGCAAAGATCACAACTCGGGTACCCATGTTCACTTGGAAAGCTCTCTTGGCGGATGGAATTCATTCCAAATCCCATGGTGAAGCATTTTGTAGGGATTTTCACATCTGCCCACACAAAAACAACATGCGGTCGGACGCCTATTCATTCGCTTCGATGTCTCGACTCCCTTCGATGTAAGATTCCAATAAGGACGTCACTCACTCTCTCTCTTTCATAAATTAACGTCACCCTCTCTCTCTCTCTAAAGTAGGTACTCCACATGCAGACGTGGACAAAGAGAGTATCTTTTGCATTTTGATCGCCGTCTTCGTTCTAGTTTTCGATGTACCATAACTCCCACTCAAACTGTTCGGAAGTGTGTGAAGTATGACTTCCGCCAATTCACGGAATGGTTGTCGTTGTTGCGTGATAAAAAAATTCACCGGTTGTCCAGAGCTGCAGCCTTGGAGTAGAGCAACGCAACAACGCAAATGTGAAAAGGCGCTGCATTACAGTTCTTCCTCAAGGACCTCCCAGGGGGCTTTTGAGGAGAAGACAAGCACATGCAGCATTGTCGAGCGGGAGGGCTAAGTAGAGCTTTTTATTGAGGAATTCAACCTGGATGCATATCGTTTTACTAAATTTAGCCCGTAACCTTTTTCAAGAATGAACTTTTTCACCTCGTCCATCATCTTCCCTTTGGGGATTCTTATCTTCTCTTCGGGTCTAGTTACAAATTTTCTGCAGGTGAGGGAGCTCCGTCTCAGGTTTAATGTCGAATACATATACATGCATGTATGATCTCTCGTTCTATTAGAGAAAACATGCCGAATGAAGAACGCATGAATGGAAGCGATATTTAGAGAGTCCCTTGATATATTTTTTGTATGATATGAATATACCTATGTGGACCTATGTGTATAGACATATTTTGTATGCGTAAGTACTGTATGCATGCATTTACGTAGTGTATTCCGATAGAAGCTTTGGAATGTCATGCGGCTACAACTTTGTGAAAAATACACTTGTCAATGATAGATCCGTTGAACATCAAACGGATACGGAGCTTTTTTGAGTTTTAACTTATAGAACACTTTTTAACTGTTTGTTCTCATCATTATTGACGCGATTTATTTAGTAGGTGACAATCTATGATCAGTGATCTCACGTTTAAAAGCTTTTGTCGAGGGCTATGTGATTATATGATATATCTAGAAGTTTGAGGAAATATCAACATTCTGTGTGGACATGAGCAAAGAGAGGAGGAGAAACATTCGAGAGCCAGATGAGTGTAGTTGCACCTGCCAAAATGCAAAGGTTTTACAGTTTCCTTGCCTCAATATTGAGATTTGGAACACTCCTTTTTATAAGTATGGACATGCTGATAAAATTGGGTATATTTTGTTTTACTGTCCAACTGGTCCAATGAAATGATAATCAAAGAATAAATGCTTGTGAAGGGCTTAGATGTGGGCTAAGAAAAATAGAAAAAACTATGTATGAGAAGCTCTCTCATAGAGCTACTAGGTGAAATGGTGATACGGAGAATCCTCACCATTTTTAACCCCCTAATAATCTCCACTTTAAAAGTCAACGAGGATTCTGTAATTTAATAGACTTCACCATCTAGAATGCTCATGCTTTTTCCTTGTTTAGGCTCTTGTGAAATTACGGGGAGGGTTCTAATGTTGTATTAACCTTAATTAACTTGATCAGCCCATACTTGTTCCATAAAGTGACATTGCATGGTTATGTGCATGCAAGAAACATGCCACTCTTATGGAACACTACACCATGCTCCATGTTTTAGATTAGATAACGAGATTGGTTGTAATGGAAATTTGGATTGGAAGCGGACATGATGATCCACATAATGAATGCATTGTACAAAGATCACTATGACTAAACTAGACACAAGGGATCATGGGTTTGTAAAGAAGTTGTCCAATCAAGGTGATGGTGTCTTACAATTTGGCACCATGTGTAATAAAACACAATCTTGATATGATACAAGATGGTCCCAAAACTTGAGATCTTAGGTATTGATTAAAACTAGAAAATTGCATATAATGGGATTTCAAGATTGCATGATTGGAACAATATCATTATGGGCATAAGAGACTCATCATATAAGGGATGATGAGACAAGCAAGACTAGGATTTAAAGCCAACATGGCTAAACATGGATAACAAGAAAATGGCTTACTTGGGTTGGATCCATCCTTTGCGTTCCATGACTTATGAGGATAGATTAAGTTTTGACAAGACTGAAGGCTTTATGGAGAGCTCATGTAAGTAAGAAAGGAAAGTTATTGAAGGACATAAGAGCCTGATTCCTGGATGAAGCACATAATTAAAAAAACTAGATGGCTGCTATGCAATCAGAATTTGATGCTATAATGAAGAATTGCGCTTGGTGTTTATGTGATGTGCTCCTATCAAGAAGGTCATTAACACTAAATGGGTCTTTAAGTTGAAATGCAAGCCTGTTGGTATGGTTGATTATTATAAGGCTAGGCTTGTGCATACAAATTATGCTCAAGAAAAAGGCATGGATTTTGATGTGTTAGCAAATAAGGTAAAATTGGTATAGATGCAGGAAGAGAATAAAGACATTATCAAGAATAGAAAACACACATGAGAGATGTAGGAGTTGTGCTCCAAGATTTTTCACCATATTCCAATCGTTGAAGTTACAAAAAGATATCTTAAAAATAAGCCTTGAGATACAAGCTGTCCAAGAACTTCATGAATCTTCTATGGATGAAGTAAATCTCTTCCAGCCTCCAAGTTAGAAAATTCATAAGAAAAATATGTAGCGAAGCTTGGGGTTCGGATGAAGAACACACACCCAAGTTGATGAAGACATCCAACTAGCTCAAGAGTGAGGAGTGATCTCTACAAGTGATGCTTATGAGCCTCAACTCAAGTCTTTATATAGACTTTAACTCCCATGCATAAATCAGCCAATAAAGCAAAAGCTTGCTTTAATTTTATCGAAAAAGATAGTAATGCTTTTTCAAAGCTTTATCGTAAGAGTTTTATTGAAAAGCATAAGTACACTTTTAGTAAAATCAATGTGGAACTTTTTTTCATATAGCACACGACTTTTATATTTGCTTATGTTTTCATACTTTACATTATATTTTGGTTTCACATTGGCTCGGTGGGAATACATAGGATATGCTTGTTGGAGGGTGAAACAAAGTTTGTTGAGCAAGTATTATATATGGTTGGATTGCTATCTCTGAGCTCTACAAAAATATATACAAATCTTCATACTCAGAATTTGACCAATTTTGATTAGTTTGACAAGGCTTTGACCAGCAAGTTGACCAACATTTAGGGCTTCACCTAGTGGAATGCTGATCTTTTTTGACCATTTGCTAACAATTTCCCTCTTAATTTGATACTAGGTTCATACACATATAACTTTTACATATGTTATTTATTATACATAGTCATGTGTCACAAATTCTGGTACCTCTATTTTTCACATATCATGCAAAGTATCCACAAACACACACAAGGACCTTTGACGTGAAGAGCACTCTCCCACATACATGCACAAAGAGTACTCACACATCTCGTACTCTTCTAAACCAAGTATTGCCTTGGAAGGAGAGACAACAAAAGGATGCTATTTTAAGAGGGAATGTAGACTAAAATATATCCTCAGCCAGGCTTCTCAAATCAAGATTTTATACTTTAATCTACATCTATCAACATACACACACATACATCACAAGAAGACAAAGCATATTGTCCACCACATGTTGATTCTCATGCTCAAGTATCTTCATGTAGAAGACAAACCCCTCCTTGTTTTGTACCACCAAAAGTTGTTTGGCAACATATGTACGACGAAATCCAAATAGAAGTAGATGACTGGTAAATCCAATGCTAACTGTCGGGCAAATAAAAATTCCAGCAAATAATCTGAAATTTATGCACCTCTTTGTTTGTATATATGATGTTGAAAATCAAGTCTGAAATGTACAAAAGGGCTCATTCACGAGTTTGCAAGTGGACCAATAAAAAAGGAGGACCCAAATCGTGGAATCAAGTTAGGAGTTCTACCAAAAATCAATCAAATTCAAATCTTTTCAATTACGCACCAAAAAGTGCACCTACATTAATGGATGGGGATGGGTGGTTAGCTAGATTCTAGAAAAAGTAAAATTTCTATATAAGAATCATTTCGCCTTTTTTTCTTGAGTTGTATGTGTTCCATGAGTTTCCCTGTTAGTCGAGTGAAGTGGTAAACTCCAAAAAGAAGCTCCCTTGCTTGTTTATCTCATTTTCTCATGGTTTTGCTCCTCTTTGTCTAAAGTTGTAGTTAGGCTTTCACAATTTTGTACCAGATCATAGAGGTCTGTTTGCATTGTCGTTGTACTCATTTGTGCTGATTTCAATCATCATTTCGCCTCTCATATAGTGCCCCAAATTGTGCCCAAGTCTCAAGTTTTTCTATTGAGTGAATTGTGAGAAATTGCCAAGTTTGTGGACCTATATCTATGCACATAGGCATTGAGTGTTGGAGACAACTAGCCTCTCTTGAAGTGGATGGCCCTCACAGTTGGAACATCCATTTGCTTTTATTCAAAGCTTGTTGGATAGAGCACAATGTTTAGTTTAACTCTATAGAGTTTCATTCTTATTCTCTGCATAGTTGCAGAGAAATGTCGAGAACAGTGAGCATATGTCATTGTGTGTGGGTCTAGTGGAGGGAAGCCATCTTCCATAGCTTCATTTGCTTGTTAGAAACCTTCGCAACATGTGCAATGCAACGTTGCATTGCGTGTGCATTCGCAATGCATTGTATACATTTCAAAAAAATAAGGGCCATCCGAGCAGGTCGGGAGGGAAACTTTTCATTTCATTTCAGACATACAAGCACATAGCACTCAGCACACATGTGAAGAGAGAGAGAGAGAGAGAGAGAGAGAGAGAGAGAGAGAGAGAGAGAGAGAGAGAGAGAGAGAGAGAGAGAGAGAGAGAGAGAGAGAGAGAGAGAGAGAGAGAGAGAGAGAGAGAGAGAGAGAGAGAGAGAGAGAGAGAGAGAGAGAATCGATGTACATATGTGATGTCTCCGATCAATTAGAAAGAAAAATTGTGCTGAAAAATAAACACTGATGCTAATTCACTGAGAGGGGAGTAAATGGAGTGCTATCCCTATGGTAGCCTATATTCAAGACGGTAGTACAGATGAGAATGCATCTAAGTGACCGACCATCTCCACCTAGTGCTCATGTGTGGGTGTAGTATGTAGTACATAGGTGGAGGTGGTGTCAGGCCTTCTCTGATGATTGCATAGGGATTGGCCATCACTTGGGTCCGTCTCTCCTCATTGGCTGGAGGGTAACTAGTGTGGATATTTGCAATCTCATGTCGATGAAATCTCTGTGTTCGGTATCCAATGATGCTTGGTTGTCTCCGAGCATGAGAGGTCTCAGCGTGCTGAAGAGTCACCCCTCTGTGCGACATCTTGAAAGGAGGGGGGGGGGCCTGGTGCATGTCGTGGGACGAAGAAATCCGTGAGCTCTATTTCTCTCCTTCCGTTCAGAGCCACTGTGGAAGGCTTGAGCATGGAATATCTGTGACTTTGTATATCTAGTAAGAATCGTCTTAACTGACTCTAGTCTCTGGAGGCCATGATCTCTTGAAGGGTAGGCTGTCCTGTAAATAGAGAGTCATATCCTATCATGATATCACCATATGCCTCACATCTGCATACAAAATGCTCCTTATCCTCTATCTCTACCCCACATAACCAACAAATACTCTCTTCTCTATTGAAAGAAGTCGCGGAGAGCTACGTCGTGGTGTGCTCGGTTGGTCCAAACGCCAAGGGAGAGTGGGCTGTTGCGTGTGAAGAAGTCCCAATCAATTTATAAGAGATTTGGGACGAACTTTTATTGATAAGTGACTTTTAGGTCATTTGGGCATGTTCACACATGGCCAATGACCAAAAGTCATAAAAATAATGTAAATGCCTATAACTTCCCAATTTGGGGTTCAAAAAATATAACAAAATTATGTATGGAAATCTCTCGAAAAGAGCTTTCACATGGAAGGGTCAAAATATACAAAAGGAGAGTCTTTGGGGCCTTTATCCTCAACAATCTCCCACTTAAAGGACCAAGGAGGCTCCCTTAAGCTAAGTAACTCCCACCATCTATATACATAGCTGATGTTCTGCCTTGGGTAGACACTTCGTGAGAGCTTCTGCAAGATTCTGTGAAGTATTGACCTTGATCAAAGTGATCAGGCCTTCCTCTAACACCTCCCTGATGAAGTGATATCTCACATCAATATGCTTTGTGCGAGCATGGAATATGGCATTCTTTGCCAAACATATGGCACTCTAGCTATCGCATCCACGAACAGTGCCTTTTCAGGCATCCCAAACTCAATGCACAAGCGGGCTAACCAAATGGCTTCTTTGGAAGCCTTTGTGGCTGAAATATATTCAGCCACTGTAGTAGATAGTGGAACTATCCTCTGAAGTCTAGAGCACCATGAAATAGCTCCACGTGCAGGGGTGTATACATAGCCACTTGTTGACTTGCATGTGTTCACATCACCTGCCATGTCATAATCACAGAATCCTCTTATCTCCAATGGACCCCTTCCATAACATAGGCATTTGCCTTTGGTCCTTTTCAAATATCTCAAGATAGATTTGACTGCCTCCCAATGAGTTTGCCAAGATTAGCCATGAACCTGCTAACAACTCCCATTGCATGAGCAATGTCTGGTCGAGTGGCAACCATAGCATACATAAGTGAATCACAAGCTGATGCATACCGAACACTCTTCATGTAGTTGGCTGCATCATCATCTTTGGGACAATCATCCCTGGAAAGCTTAACATGTGGCCGCAATGGCACTCGAAGAGGCTTAGCATCAGCCACATTAAATCTGTCCAGCACTTTTTCAATATACTTTTCTTGGGATAAATGCAAAGTATGCTGCTGTCTATCCCTTTTTATTCGCATACCAAGAATATGCTCCGCTTCCCCAAGGTCTTTTATTGAGAATGCAGAGTTCAGCTGCTGTTTTAGAGCATTTAGAGTGCTCTTTTTCTTCCCAGCCAGCAGCATATCATCTACATACAGCACAAGAATGATTGGGCTGCCATCTTCATCCTTTTTAGTGTACAAACAGTGGTCTGCATGGCTTCTTTTGAACCCATGTTTGAGCATAAATGCATCAAACTTCTTATACCATTGTCTAGGGGCCTGTTTCAGCCCATATGAGCTCCTTTTCAGCTTGCATACCAGATGCTCTTTTCCAGGAATGGCATATCCTTCTGGCTGTCTCATGTACAACTCTTTGTCTAAATCACCATGCAAAAAGGCTGTTTTAACATCCATTGGAATAACTCCAAATCCAAGGCAGTTGTGAGAGCAAATAACACACGTAATGTGGTCATTTTAACCACCGGAGAGAACACCACTTGGAAATCAATGCCCTCTTTTTGAGCATATCCCTTAGCAACCAGCCTTGTCTTATACTTGGGTTTGCCATCATCAGTTTTGATTTTGTATACCCACTTGTTGGGAATGGCCTTCCTACCTTTGGGCAACTCAACCAAATCCCAAGTATCATTTGCATGCAAGGCCTTTATCTCTTCCTGCATGACTAACTCCCACTTCTTCTTGTGCTCACATAACTTTGCCTCTTTATAAGTGAGAGGCTCACCCTCATCTGATAACATAATGTAATGTACAGAGGGGCCATATCTGTTCACTGACACTTCTAGGACGTGTAGATCTTCTTATCCAATGATCCACATTATTCGGCAATGGATCTACATCAGGAGATATATAAACTTCTTCATTGTTAATGGGTTGCTGTACATCATTTCCAGCTCTGTTTTCAGCATGAATAGGTGGTTGCGTATGCCCATCAGGAGCCTCATTTTGCTGTCCAACATCATGTTGCTCAACAATGACCGGCTCATTTTCATTTCCAGCCAAATGTTGGGCATCCTTAGGGTTCATATTAGATTTAACACGTGGCTGTACATGCTGAAATCTGAGCTTTTTATGGTCACTTTTAAAGGCACAATCTTTTTGAGCAGCCTTGCCTCATTAAATACAACATCCCAGCTACGTATTACCTTCTCGAGCCGAAGTAGCCAAATCTTGTAGCCCATTTCACCTTCATCTCCATAACCCATGAAGATTCTTTTTATGGACTTTGCATCTAACTTGCTTCTCAACTTAGGCCTTATATGCACAAAAGCATCACAACCAAAGATGCGTAGGTGGTCATATGAAGCTCGTTTGCTAGACAAACCTCTTCCAGAATGCCATGTGTTAAGGATATATGAGGAGATCGATTGCAAACATGGATTGCCGTTTTCAAAGCCTCTCCCCAAAATCCATGAGGGAGATTAGTTGTGGACAGCATGCATTTCACCCTCTCACATACCGTTCACCCACTCCGTTGGAAGAGGGGCTGTATGGGACTGTTAGCTCCCTCTTAATACCAAGAGTTTCACAAAATCTATTGAATTAAGCACTTGTAAATTCATTCCCATTATTTGTGCATAAGCATTTCAGTTTTCTACCTGTTTGGGTGGTCACAAATGCATGAAAATTCTTTAATGAAGC
This sequence comes from Ceratopteris richardii, assembly GCA_020310875.1. Lineage (NCBI taxonomy): Eukaryota > Viridiplantae > Streptophyta > Polypodiopsida > Polypodiales > Pteridaceae > Ceratopteris > Ceratopteris richardii. The sequence continues at coordinate 29,500,843 of CM035432.1, read as the reverse complement.
ATAGGCTTCATCTTTAGATTTTAACAAATATACCCAAAGCTTCTAGAGTTTTCTTCATCAAAAGAAGCAAAGTGAAGAGCACCCCCCCCATAGATTTGGTGGGCATGCTACAAATATCAGAATGAACAAGATAAGCACATTAGACTTACAAGAGACACTAGAGTAGTAGGAATTCTTTAGTTGCTTACCATATTGGCATTCCTTAAAAAAATCAAGTTTTGAGCCTTTAGCATCAAACTTGTCCAAATTACATAGTTTATCAAGGCCTTTTTTGCTCATGTGGCCAAGCCTTTTATGCCATAATTCCATATGTGAATGGATTTCAGCCAAAGCAATAAACTTGCGCTTTACCATGCAAGCAATCAAGAGTTCCTTTCTTTATACCTCTAACAATCAGGCTAGGGCCTTTGATAAGCTTCCTTGACCCCTTCTCAAAGAGGGTACTATATCCATGCGTATCCATTTTCCCAACTGAGAATAGGCTTTTTTCAATGCTTGGTACATACCTTACATCATGCAAAACAAGCTCATTAGTACCATCTATAGTGAGGTGCACTCTGTCAATACCTTCAATAGAACAACCATGGTTATTTCCAAGATATACATGTCCATGATTGCCTGCATGAAAAGTAGTAAAACACTCCTTAATAACATGGAACGATGTACCTCAATCCACAATCCATGTTTGTGACAAAGCATCATTCACAGTAAACAAGGCATCAATGAGATCCCTCTTTGTGATCTACATATCTTGTGCATGAATATTAATAGAAGCATCATTAACTTCGGCATGATGCCATAGTAGCACAAAAGAATATCTTCTGCATCTGATAGCTCCCGAATGGAGACACTAGAGGCCACATTGGCCTTCTCTTTGTCCTTGTGCTTGTCATGTGCTTCATTCTTGGTGTTCTTTTTCTTCGTGTCACTTGTGTTTTTCTTTCTTTCTAGTTTAGCTTTGTAGTATTTGCAATCAGGATTTTTTGTGACCTTTCCTACCACATTGGTAACAAGTCACTTCAGCCTTGCCTTTGCGTTTGCTCGTGTTCCTCTACACATTTCCACTTTTCTTTTTTGTTCTTCCTCTAGCCACATTGGTTGAACCACTGCCTTCTCTACTCGATTTCCTCTTGATTTCCTCATTCAAAATAGAACCCCTTACACCATCAAAGGTAAGGTTGGGGTTATTCAAAAGTGAAACAACCAATGTTTTCAACGAATTAGGTAAGGTCATCAACAAGAAGATGGTCTTAAGCGTATCATCAAATGTAGGTAATCCGGAAACGTGTGATTGCAAGAGAGTACCTGTAAACGATGATAAGTGCTCGGGTGCACCTTTTGATTCATCAAATTGCATGCACATTGGCATAAGATGCACTTGATTTATAGGTGTGGTATTTTCATAGGTGGCTTTCAACTTCTCCTATACCTCAAAAGCACTTGTAAGGCCCTTCAGATCCACTAAGATTTCATCTAATACATCCATCTTGATATAAGTGATTGCCTTCTTGTTTAGGTTCGTCCATGTTGCATCTGTCATATCGTCAGGCTTTACTTCCATGAGAGTCCCTTCGCAATCTTTAAGAAAGAGGATGCCCAACATTCTCTCTTTCCACAAATCAAAGCCACTACCCTTAAATCTCTTGATCTCAAACAAATTTTTGATATCAGAGGAGGTAGAAGCCATGTTTGTACACAACTTCAAAATTTCACCAAAAAAGATAAAATTCACCTGCTGTCGTGTGTGCAATCACCCGACGAGATTATATATGAGAAATTAAGCCCAAAAGCTGTTCAAAACTTGCAACAATGGTTTATCTGGAACTACAGAGGTCTGGTCTGGTGGGTGTCAAGTCCGGTGGTTTACTCAATCCGTAATTACGGATGTTTCGAAGTCACATATGATCCCGACGGTTGCGCCTAAAACATAGCATCCGGTGGTGCCGGGGATCTTGCCTAAATTAGAGGATTAGGCAATCCCAATTCCTGAGGTGAAATCACAGTTATGCACACTATAAAGCCCTTCATCTAGAGTGTCTTTATCGCCATTGAAGCTGTTGGAGTTAGACGTCTGCAGGAGCACGCGAACAGTACAAGGAAGAAGAAGAAGCTTGGAGCACAAACACATAATACTGAATGTATTACTAGAGAATGTACAAAAGATCAGTAGCCCATTAGGGCAATAGGCGTATATACAAGCCGGGGGAAAAAAACCTCCCAAAGAGGGAAAAAAGTGCCCCGGCGGTCCTAGTGTGTTCACACACATCACTACCTAAATATATCAACAAATCCCCCCTGGGAGTGATGCGGTGAACAAGGAGCTTGCACTCATGTATAAGGAAGTGCCAAGCTATGTGGAAATCACTCCACAAAAGGAAGTAAGCCCAAAGCTTTGCGGAAAGCTTCAAACTTCTCCCTAGGCAGAGCCTTCGTGAAAAGGTCTGCAATATTCTCCTGCGTGGGCACATATGCCAAGCTCATCTCCCTAGCAGAGAACCTCTCCCTGACATAGTGATAATGCACCTCAATGTGCTTAGTGCGATCATGGAACACAGGGTTCCTCGCAACTTCCAATGCGCTCTGACTGTCAGTGAAGATGGTGGTGGCAGAAGACTGACCAACACCCAAATCAGCCACAAGGCATCTGAGCCACACACACTCAACAGTCGCTGTGAAAGCTTCCCTATACTCAGCCTCACAACTGGACGTGGCCACAGTAGGCTTCTTCTTGCTCAACCAAGATATACATGCGCTACCAAGCATGAAGCAAAAACCACTGGTGGACACACGAGTGTCATAGCAACTAGCCCAATCTGAGTCAGAAAAAGCATGCAAATCAGGCGGTAGTGATCCCCCTTGGGATAAAACAACCCAAGTAGCCGAGTACCACTCAAGTAGCGAAAGATGCGCTTAACTGCCTTCCAATGCGTGACTCCTGGGCAATGCATAAACCTGCTCATCTCTGAGACAACAAATTGAATATCTGGCCGAGTAATGCATAAGTAAATCAAGCATCCAACAGCCTGCTGATAGAGAACAACATTAAATGCATCTCCAGCATCATGAAGACTCAATCGTAAACCTGTCTCCATAGGAGTGGCAATAGGCTTACAGTCCTCAAGGCCAAAACGCTGCAATAATGTGTCAATATATTTCGTTTTACACAAAGCCATTCCACCATCAACTTGCATAAACTGAATGCCCAAATAGTGATGCAAATGCCCCAAATCAGACATCTCAAATGAGGCATGCAAATCAGCCTTGAAATCAGCAATATGCCTCTCAATAGGACCAGTGAGTGAGCAGCATGTCGTCAACATAGACAACAATGATCAGAAGTACATCATTAGCACGCTTAACATATAAGGTGCTTTCGGTTGGACTGTTTTCAAAACCATGTGCAACCAGATAGGCATGTATCTTCTCATACCAAGCACGTGGTGCTTGCTTTAACCCATATAATGCCTTCTTTAACCTGCACACCTGGTTCTCGTGCCCTTTCTGCACAAAGCCACGGGGCTGAAAAACATACACTTCTTCATGCAAGTCACCATTCAGAAATGCTGTTTTAATGTCCAACTGATGTACATTCCAACCATGATGGGTTGCAAGTGCACAAATGCTCCGAACAGTAGTCATACGGCATGTAGATGCAAAGGTCTCATCAAAATCAATGCCTCTTTCCTACGCATAACCCTTTGCAACAAGCCTAGCCTTATTCCTGTCAACTGTACCATCAGGTTTACGCTTCAGCTTGTATACCCACTTAGTGCCAATGGCCTTCTTGCTAGGAGGCAAGTCACATAAAGACCATGTACCATTCTTTATTATAGCATCATATTTAGATTGCATAAAAGCCATCCAATTTTCTGAATTCTGTGCTTCATCAAAAGAAAGAGGCTCATTCTCATCACAGAGACTAGACGCAGCCATAGCATAGCAATCTGATGCAAAGGAGGCACTATGAGAGCCTGAACGAGTACGATATGACAAAGGTGCATCTAATTTGCTGTCACGCAAAGTCTGCACCAGCCATTTTGGCATAGTTTTTGCCTGCTCAATATCAGCTCTCTCATCAACAAGTGCATCATGTAAATCTGCATCAGAAATAGAATGATTTGCATCATCATATGAAACCTGCAAAGGCTGAGAAGTTTCCTCATTAGGACCAGCACTAGACTGTCCACCTGTAAAAAGAGGCATCAACGTATCATACATGTCTTTGGAGCGAACATATGTCTCCTTAGTACATGAAAGCAATGGCTGAATAGCATCTTCCACAAAGACAACATCACGGCTAACCAAAATGCGTTTAGTCTCTGGATGATACAGACGATAGCCTTTACTTTCAGAACTGTACCCAACAAAAATACATTTTACTGCCTTATCATCCAATTTTTTGCGATGTTGTTCAGGCACTAATGCATATGCCAAACAACCAAAAACACGAAGATGAGCAACAGATGGCTTGCGGTCATGCCAAGCCTCATATGGAGTGATAGACTGCAGCGCTTTAGTGGGACACCTGTTCAGTACATATGCTGCACACATGACAGCCTCAAGCCAGAAACTATGTGGTAAAGCCTGACTCTTGACCATACACCTCGCCATCTCCATGAGTGACCGGTTCTTTCGTTCAGCAACTCCATTCTGTTGAGGTGTATACGGCACTGTACACTGGTGTTTTATCCCACGTTCAGCCAGAAATGCATTAAAATCAGAAGACATATATTCCCCCCCTCGATCAGAACGGAGGGTGCCCATTTTACATGCTTACAGATTTTCAACCAAAACCAAAAACTGTTTAAAGCACATGAACACTTCGGACTTTGCTTTGAGTGGATATACCCATGCATGCCTGGAAAAATCATCAATGAAAGTCACGAAGTAAAGGTAATTCCCAAAAGAGGGTGTCTGCATAGGACCACAGACATCACTGTGTACAAGCTGCAATTTCTGCGTAGCCCGAACTGAACCATCTTTTGGAAAGGATGAACGCTGCATTTTGCCCAAAATACAGCCTTCACAAACATGTTTTCCAGGTGCCTCAAGTTTGGGCAACGAGGACACCATTTCAGATTTCTACAGGCGTAGCAAACTAGCAAAATTTAGATGACCTAAGCGTGCATGCCAAAGCTTTGCATCTGACATAGCCTGAGGATCATTTACTGCACATGCAAAATCATTTTCAGATCTTTCATAGTCTATGAGCTTATACAGCCTACGACATAAAATGCCAGAAGCAATAATAACATTGCCATTTGACAGATCATGAACTGTACACCTGTCATCAACAAATTTCACAACCAAGCCAATCTTGGCTAATGCAGAAACTGATAACAGGTTCTTTTTGATCCCTAGCACAAATAAAGCATCTGACAAAGTGAAAGAACTACCATCAGCAGTAGTCAAAATGATCTTACCAACTCCCATAACAGGATAAGAGGAGTTGTTGGTGCATGTAACAGTATTCCCTGAAGGGGCAGGCTCAAGTGAGGAGAAGAAACTGTGCTGCGAGGTAATATGTTTGGTCGCCCCACTGTCAAAGTACCAAACATCTGAGTCTACTGCAGACATGTAGTGATCATGAGAAGATGGGTCAAAACTGCAGACAGTAGTAAACGCCCATTCTTCTTCCTGCACAAGATTTGCAGACTCTGTTTTTGGTGTAGAGGCCTCTGTAACAACCATTCCAGCCTCTTTCTTCTTTGCTTCTTTTGCAACCAGTTTTGGATGTTAAAAATAAAGAAGTAAGCTCGTATATATTTTTGCAAAAAGGATTTTCTTCAAGTAGAAGGAAAATACAAAAATGAAAAATAGAAGCATTTACTTCAGCAAGTAGTGGAGGAATCATTCAAAAGAGAATCATTCAAAAGAGAATCAAATCCAAAATCTGAATTGTAAGAGGAGTGGCTGTCCAAAGTAGTGGAGAAATGATGGAGAAGAGCTCTCAAACTCATCATGAGAGTTTTTGGTCACTTTGCTATAAAAGAAGCAAGGGAGGACACTCAATGGGAGAGCAAGAAGGCGTGGAAGCCCCCTTGTATCTACTTCATTTGGTTTGAGTCATTTCGTTCAGTTCACTCTCATAGAGTGTGTCCAGCCGCACACCCATTTTTGGGTAGTCTACTTGTGAGAGTCATATCTCTCAACATATGTATCCAAATTTAGTGTTTAAACATTCGTTGGAAAGCTTATCTTGAGTACTTCCTCTGTCTAGAACAGTTTTATGAAATTCTTTATGCTCTCTGAGTTATTCAGGTTTTAGTGAAGTCCAGTTTTCAGCTATGTCCAGCTGCACACCCATTTTGGGTAGTCTACTTGTGAGAGTCATATCTCTCAACATATGTATCCAAATTTAGTGTTTAAACATTCGTTGGAAAGCTTATCTTGAGTACTTCCTCTATCTAGAACAGTTTTATGAAATTCTTTATGCTCTCTGAGTTATTCAGGTTTTAGTGAAGTCCAGTTTTCAGCCTAACTGAGTGGACAGGTAGTCTGTTTTGAATCAAATAGTTGACAACTCAAATCTACTCCAAATTGAGTGTTTGATATCTCATTTGAAAGCTCTAGGTGTCTAGTTTGAGTGACCAAAGTTTCAAGTTCATTGGATATTTCAGTTGGTACCAGTTTTCATTTGAAGGTTCTGCTGTTGGCAAGAGTCTTCATCCTGAGAAGGTCTTCTACACTTTCCGCTTCGATTAGGAGAGGAATTCTCCAACATTTGGTATCAGAGCCTTGGAGTTTGAAGAGGCAAAGCATTGGAACTGAACTGAAGCAAAGGGAAAGCTACAAATCAAGGGGGAGCTTCGTGAATTCAAGAGAGAGCGCCACAACATACTTGAGGTAAACTTCAATCTTGGAAGTTTTCAATGGCTGATTTAGGACAACAAGTTGAGAAGTTAGACAAAGACAATTTTCAGTCTTGGAGGTATAGAATGATAAATTACCTTAAAGGTAAAGGTTTATGGGGTTTAGTTAGTGGAGATGATCCACAACCGGTAGACCTTGAAGATCCCAACATTACTCCGGCACAAAGGAGACAATTTGCTGATTGGGAAGAGAGGAATCGAAGGGTGATGTTCCTCATCTCACAAGTTATTTCTAACACTATGATTGGTCATGTGCAAAGCTTAGAAACAGCCAAAGAAGTTTGGGAAGCATTGGAGAAGGTGTATGCTACCTCAACAAGGTCTCGGAGGATGCAACTCAAGAACGAGCTCAACAACATGAAGAAAAGCTCAAACCAAAGCATTAGTGAGTATACATTGAGGATTAAGGAGCTTCGAGATCAACTAGCATCAGTTCGATGCAAGATAGAAGAGGAAGACATCGTCCAAACAGCCCTCAATGGCTTGAGGAGTGAAGAAAAGTGGAAGCCCCTCATCACAAACATCCTTTATAGAGATCCTCTACCAACATTCGACGAGATTATACCAAATCTTGTGGCTGAAGAGGTTGCTCAACAAGGAGAAGGCAACAAAGGTAAGGACAACCATAGTCAAATGTTATATGCAGGAAGAGGTAGAGGAAGGAACTCAAGAGGAGGCTCGAGAGGAAGAGGAAGAAGCTACAACAATACAAATTTCAGCCAACACAACTCGGACGACAACAAGGACAACTCAAATGACAACACACATGGAAGAGGTCGAGGAAGAAATAGAGGAAGAGGTCGAGGTTCATACAATCCTCATAAAGGTATAACATGTTATCATTGTGGTAAACTAGGACATTATGCAAATGATTGTTGGCAAAAGAATGGAAGGCTGAATGGAGGCAACCAAAGGAGCCAAAATAACTATGCGAGTACATCAAGTGAAGGAGACAAGCAAACCATGCTTGCCATGAAGCATGACTACAACAACTCGAGAAGTGATGACCAAAAATGGTTCATAGATTCAGGTTGCAGCAACCATATGACATGCCAAGGAGATTTGTTCACAAAGCTACAAGCTCCAAGTGGAAAAGGATGTGTAGAGACCGGCGATGAAACTCAACATGCAATTGAGCATGTTGGAGATATCAAGCTTGGAGACAAGAAGGTATTGGCTGATGTTCTTCATGTTCCTACTATTGCAAAGAATTTGATTTCAGTAGGACAAATGGTAGAGAAAGGATATCATGTTATCTTCATGAAAAAGGCTGCTTTATAAAGAATCCAAAAGAAGGATTCAAGGTCATTGCTCAAGGAAGGAAAGAAGGAAGGATGTTCACTTTGGACATTCAACAACCGCATGGAAAGGTGATGTATATTCAGTTTGGAAACAAGAGGATAGCTGAAATCGATTTGTGGCACAAAAAGTTTGGACATATCAACATTCCCAAGCTCAAGGACATGAGCAACCATGAAGTGGTAAGAGGTCTTCCAAGATTCAATGATGCCGGACTACATGAGTTTTGTGAAGCATGCCAACTAGGAAAGCAAACTCGACAACCATTCAAGAAAAGCAACTATGTGGCAAGGAATGTCCTCGACTTGATACACACGGATGTATGGGGACCATCACAACAACCATCAGTGGCTGGTAATAGATATTTTGTCACTTTTATTGATGATCATTCAAGGAAAGTATGGATGTTTTGCATAAAACAAAAATCAGATGTGTTCTCCATGTTCAAGAGATTTAAAGAACAGGTAGAAAAGGAAACAGGACGCTACATAAAGACCTTGAGGTCTGATGGAGGAGGAGAATATTTCTCTAAAGAATTTTCAGACTTTCTTTATGAAAATGGAATCAAGAGACAATTTACATGTAGGTACACACCTCAACAAAATGGAATAGCTGAAAGGAAAAATCGACATATCACAGAAGTTGCAAGATGCATGCTCAACGAGATGAAGATGCCACTAAACTATTGGGCTGAAGCAACTAGTACGGCCGTTTATTTTATGAACAAGTGCACAACGGCTGGAGTGCATAATCTAACTCCCGAGGAGGTTTATTCCGGTAAGAAGCCTGACCTTACACATCTCAAAGTTTTTGGATGTGTGTGTTATGTTCACATCCCTCAAGAACTAAGGACAAAGATGGAGGCAAAGTCCGAAAAATGTATTTTTATTGGATATTCATCGGAGCAAAAGGGATATAGGTGCTACAATCCGGTGACAAAGGAGCTACGAGTCTCACGAGATGTGGTATTTGATGAGCTAAGACCATGGTTTGGAGACAAAGGGAAAGAGAAGACTCTTGAAGAAGATTGCGAAGATGATGAAGGTGCTGTCCAAGAAGAATTTCAGCAAACAAGCACTCAAATGTCATGTCCAGAAGCTTCTACATCACTTGGAGAAAGCTCAACATGGAAGGGGAGGCTAAGGAGTCATTCCTCATCACCAACATCAGCTTATGAAAGATCTAAAGCCGAAAGTGCTGCCCAAAATAGTGATTCAAATACAAGTGAAGAAGAGTATGAAGAGGTGATCACACCGAAGGTAAAGTTGAACCGATTGAAGAAGCAATGTTCAAAACGAAATGAAAGGAGGTCTTCAAGAGCAAGGTATCCAATTGAAAGGCTGAGCTATGATAGTTTTATTGCAAAACATTTTGCATATATGACACAGGTGGTCAAAGATAAAGAACCGGATGCATATGAAGAAGCATGTACACAAAAAGAATGGCAAGAAGCTATGCAAGAAGAGATGAAAGCTCTCAAGGACAATGACACATGGGAGCTAGTTCCAAAGGCTGAAGGTATGAAGATTGTTCCAAATAAATGGGTGTTTAAAATAAAGAGAAATGCTGACGGCTCTCTAGCAAGGCATAAAGCTAGACTAGTAGCAAAAGGATTCAAGCAAACTCACGACATCGATTATGAAGAGACTTTCAGCCCGGTTGCAAAGATGGGAACAATTAGAACCTTGATTGGAGTGAGTGCAGCAAGGAGATGGCCATTGTACCAACTCGACATAAAAAATGCTTTTCTCAATGGTGAACTTCAAGAAGAGGTATACATGAGTCAACCGATTGGATTTGAAGACAAAAAGCATCCAAATTTTGTTTGTAGATTGAAGAAAGCTTTGTATGGGCTGAAGCAAGCACCACGTGCTTGGAATCAAAGATTGGTCGAGTACCTCACAAGGTGTGGGTATAGTCCAAGTAATGCAGATCCCTCTCTCTACATGAAGAAAGAAGAAGGCAAGCAGGTATATATTTGCATATACGTTGATGATCTCATCATAACAGGAAGTAATGTTACAGGAATACAAGAGATCAAAAGAAAACTCGGTAAGGAGTTTAAAATTTCAGATCTTGGTGAGCTGAAATACTTTTTAGGCATTGAGATAGTCTATGGGAAAGATGGCATTTACTTAATGCAAAGAAAGTACCTATTGGATGTTCTTTTCAGATTTGGAATGAGTGAATGCAAACCACTCACTCAACCTATGGACACAAATGTGAAGCTATGCTCAAATGATGGAGAGAAGTTACATGATGTAACTACATACAGGAGTATTATAGGTTCATTGATCTATGCTACGATCACAAGACTAGATTTGTGTTATATTGTTGGAGTTCTTTCTCAATTTATGCAAGCTCCAACAAGTGAACATTTAAATTCAGCCAAACGAGTGCTAAGATATGTGAAGCACACTGTCAATCATGCATTGTTTTATAGATATGATGAAGAATTGCAGGTAAAGGGCTTCAGTGATGCTGATTGGGCTGGTTCCAAGGAGGATAGAAGATCCACTTCAGGTTATGTGTTCATGATAGGTAGCAAATCTATCACATGGAGCTCAAAGAAGCAACCTACTGTTGCACTATCATCTACAGAAGCTGAATATAGAGGTTTAGCCTTTGCAACTTGTGAAGCTATGTGGATTAAGAAGCTCTTGGCTGATCTTGATGTGCAGGGGAGACCATTCCAATTTATGGTGACAACATGTCAAGCATTCACTTGACAAACAATCCAATGTTTCATGCACGAAGCAAGCACATAGAAGTGCATTATCATTATGTTCGAGAAAAAGTTTTGAGCAAGGATGTGGATATAAAGTTCATTGGAACTAATGACCAGGTTGCAGACATGCTTACAAAGTCCCTCGATGCTTCTAAGCTCAAGAGGTTCAAGGACGACATCAACTTACAAGATATGGTTGAAGGTGCAAGCTCACATGTGAGCTTGAGGGGGAGTGTTAAAAATAAAGAAGTAAGCTCGTATATATTTTTGCAAAAAGGATTTTCTTCAAGTAGAAGGAAAATACAAAAATGAAAAATAGAAGCATTTACTTCAGCAAGTAGTGGAGGCCAAAAGAGAATCATTCAAAAGAGAATCAAATCCAAAATCTGAATTGTAAGAGGAGTGGCTGTCCAAAGTAGTGGAGAAATGATGGAGAAGAGCTCTTAAACTCATCACGAGAGTTTTTGGTCACTTGGCTATAAAAGAAGCAAGGGAGGACACTCAATGGGAGAGCAAGAAGGCGTGGAAGCCCCCTTGTATCTACTTCATTTGGTTTGAGTCATTTCGTTCAGTTCACTCTCATAGAGTGTGTCCAGCCGCACACCCATTTTTGGGTAGTCTACTTGTGAGAGTCATATCTCTCAACATATGTATCCAAATTTAGTGTTTAAACATTCGTTGGAAAGCTTATCTCGAGTACTTCCTCTATCTAGAACAGTTTTATGAAATTCTTTATGCTCTGTGAGTTATTCAGGTTTTAGTGAAGTCCAGTTTTCAGCTATGTCCAGCCGCACACCCATTTTGGGTAGTCTACTTGTGAGAGTCATATCTCTCAACATATGTATCCAAATTTAGTGTTTAAACATTCGTTGGAAAGCTTATCTTGAGTACTTCCTCTGTCTAGAACAATTTTATGAAATTCTTTATGCTCTCTGAGTTATTCAGGTTTTAGTGAAGTCCAGTTTTCAGCCTAACTGAGTGGACAGGTAGTCTGTTTTGAATCAAATAGCTGACAACTCAAATCTACTCCAAATTGAGTGTTTGATATCTCATTTGAAAGCTCTAGGTGTCTAGTTTGAGTGACCAAAGTTTCAAGTTCATTGGATATTTCAGTTGGTACCAGTTTTCATTTGAAGGTTCTGCTGTTGGCAAGAGTCTTCATCCTGAGAAGGTCTTCTACACTTTCCGCTGCGATTAGGAGAGGAATTCTCCAACATTGGACCGTTCTTTATAATATGATCTTTTCCTTTACAGTACTTGCAAAACAATTTCTGCTTTTCTGATTTCTTCTCATCTTTATCTTCCTTCTTCGAATATGCAGAATTAGCAGATTTCTGCTTACTAGTTGAAGAGCTCCATTTTCCTTTGCCCTTCTGACTAGCAAGGAAAGCTTGATCTGCAACTCGCATAATGGACCTGTTCTGCCTGGACTGATCTTCCTGCAACAGAATAGAGACTAACTCCTCAAATGATAAGGCATTCGGATTGCCTTTCATCATCAACCGAAGAGTAGAAGCAAAACTCTGATATGAATCAGGAAGACCATTCAGAACGGCCTGCACAAGTGAGCTATGTGGTATAACCTCATCAGCAGAAATCAACTGTTCCTTCAAATCTTTGATCTTTGTTAAGAAACTGTCCATAGAATCACCTTCATTCACGTGCTCACTCTCCAACTGTTTTCGGAGATAAGCAACATTGGCCTTATTCCTAGCTTGGTACAATGTGGTAAGTGTATCCCAAGCATCCCTAGCGAATATGAGAAATAATGGCACGTTTGACAGACAAAGCTATCAATACATGTGCCTGGGAATCTCTGCCATCCCAACACAGCAGCACGAACATGAATCTGCGGAATATCATCTTCGACATCATCTTCATCAGCTCCAGCACCTGTATTTGGAGTACCTGTCGTTACAGGTGTCACAGGACGTCTTTCAACACCCTGCACAATGTTCCACAATCCTTTTGCAACCAAAACATGTCGCATCATATAAGCCCATAATGGGTAGTTCGTACCATCCAACTTATCCTCAACAGCCAACATACGGAATACATCACTGCTTTCAGCCATGGCCGGTGACTAAAATACCTTGATTCAGAAAATTGACTGTATCTCAAAAAGTTGAGCAGAACTGCCGAGACGAGTTCTGCTAGACCTGTAGCAGACTTTGAGACGCTTAAACTGGCGAACAGAAACTGGTAAATACCTTTGGCACAAAAAGACGAAATAGCCTACACAAGCGCTGCGATAGTGCGTTCGGAGGCCGAAACGAGCTCAGATCGCGATTTCGGCACCACAGAGCGAAGATGTTTTGATCTCGGAAACACGCTGAGTATGCTCACCAAAATTCGTGCGATTCTGAGATTGCAAACGGAGGAGTGTCGACGGCACCCTAGATGAAGTGACGACCTGCTCTGATACCAATTGTTGGAGTTAGACGTCTGCAGGAGCACGCGAGCAGTACAAGGAAGAAGAAGAAGCTTGGAGCACAAACACACAATACTGAATGTATTACTAGAGAATGTACAAAAGATCAGTAGCCCATTAGGGCAATAGGCATATATACAAGCCGGGGGGAAAAAACCTCCTAAAGAGGGAAAAAAGTGCCCCGGCGGTCTTAGTGTGTTCACACACATCATTACCTAAATATATCAACGGAAGCTCCAAAGTGGGAGCATACGGGTGGACATTATCATCGTTGTATATACATTGTTGCTGGCAATTATATAATTTTGATTTCTCTGTCTCTATTTGTGTACATTTTTGTTAACGTGTTTTGCCTCTTATTACTCTATTTGACGATCCGATTCCGCTGTGTTATTAGTCTTGATCATTCATTTTCTAACATCTTCAATATTGCATTCAATGTTGCTTGATTAAAAGATACTTATTCTAAACTAACACATTCAGAAGTATCTTCCTCATAAGAAGATTTACCTCTTATACCTCTTCAACATTGTTATATGAAGCTTTTTTTTCATTAAAAATTCTCTTTCTTCCCTTTGCAATACGATGATTGGTTTCTAAGTTTCTTGCAATAATGACATATTCCCTTCTTAGGTGGACATTTGGATAAAGTAGATTTCTCCTTAGGTGTAGATGAAGTAGGGGTTAGAGAAGATATGGTTGAAGACTTAGAAAGAGATGACTTAGAAAAGGATGAAGTAGAGGTCATAAGAAGATTTCTCTCTTATACCTCTTATACCTCTTCAATGTTGTTATCTGAAGCTCTTTTATTCATTAAAAATTCTTTTTTTGCCCTCTGCAATATGATGATTGGTTTCTAACTTTCTTGCAATAATTACATGTTCCCTTCTTAGGTGAAGATTTGGATGAAGTAGATTTCTCCTTAGAAAAAGATGACTTATTTTCTTTCTTTGATTGTTGAATTTTTCTTCTCCTTCTTGCCTTTGGATGATGACACCATAGCTTCATCATTCTCTTCCATGCTCTTTTGCTGATCTTCATCTTGAAGTAACAAAAACTACAACTCTTCAAGCGAATTTCTTCTATGTCTTGGTAGAGAGAGAGAGAGAAAGAAAGAAAGACTTTTTAACGTTTATTAGAGGCCAAAATCGGCCTATGAGACAAAACATATACATCAGTATGATCCAATCCACTGTGATAAAAAACGAAAATAAAGTGTGAGTACTGCAAACGGGTATAAAAGGAGGGATAGTAGCTCGCATCAAGGGTGTGGGGTGCTATGGGTATGCACTATATGCTCAATGGGTGAGATACAAACATGATATGCATAGGGAGGGGAGGCTCGATGGTATCACAACCCCCTAAATGCCTGGAGTGGATGTAGGATATAATGCATCGGTGGGTAAGGCATCATGGCGATCCTCAAAA
>CM035432.1:29463585-29473585 GCA_020310875.1 Ceratopteris richardii | reverse complement strand
TCTATCTGGAACTGTGCTCGTAGGTCCGAGTATGCCGGGCATCTGATAACGAGGTGCTCCTCACTCTCTATCTCTGTATGGCATACTGGGCACCACCTCTCCTCTCGAGGGACTCCTCTAGCCAGACCCCTCTCGATCTCGAGCTGATGTGATGAAACTCGAAGCTTCCCAATGATGACTCGAAGGTGGTGTGGTAGGTATGTCTGCATATAGCGTGGAGTCTCAATGAAGCCCTGGTTTGAAATCCGTAGAAAATGCTCACGGTAGTGAAGCATTTTCGGTGTCAATGTCCTCCTCGGGCTCATCCATGTCCTCTGTATGTATGTATGCCATATCTCCTGACGGATGATCCTATTTCTCTCTTGGTGAGAGAGTGAATAGGTGGGAGCCTGGGAGTCATACTGTACTGGTGGTAGTCTGTCTATGTCAAAACCATGGAGAGCAAGCCAACCCCGTGTCTGTGCATACAATGATGAGGTGTCTCCGGCTAGTGCCATGTCGCGTGATGCCCGGAAAGCTCTGTAAGTGATTCGCTCTGTGTCCATGCTCTGGATCCTGTGTAATAGGCATACTGTTTGGAAGAGTGCCTCTACTAGCATCGGTGGTGCAGCAAGCTCTGCCCTAATGATATCATGGGGTACCGAAGATTTGCTGCGGATGAGTCTAGCAATCATGAGAATCTGCGGTCTGTCTAGTGCTGGCCATGATGATGTAGCTAATCCCGGTCCCCATATAGCTGCACCATACACATAGTTGCAACGCAACGCGTTGCGTAGCGTCTGCAACGTTCGCAACGCAACGCGTTGCGTAGCGTCTGCAACGTTCGCAACGCAACGCGTTGCGTAGCGTCTGCAACGTTCGCAACGCAACGCGTTGCGTAGCGTCTGCAACGTTCGCAACGCAACGGCGTTGCGTTGCAGGCAAATTTTTTTGCCCTCTCCTTTGAGCCCGAAACGGGCTCGCGGGAGAGGGCATTTCACTTTCGGTCTTCTGCAGCAGCGAACGCACACCCGAAGCCGAGCCTTGAGCCCTCAGCCGACGAGAGAGAGAGAGAGAGAGAGAGAGAGAGAGAGAGAGAGAGAGAGAGAGAGAGAGAGAGAGAGAGAGAGAGAGAGAGAGAGAGAGAGAGAGAGAGAGAGAGAGAGAGAGAGAGAGAGAGAGAGAGAGAGAGAGAGAGAGAGAGAGAGATCTGAGAGAGAGAGAGAGAGAGAGAGAGAGAGAGAGAGAGAGAGAGAGAGAGAGAGAGAGAGAGAGAGAGAGAGAGAGAGAGAGAGAGAGAGAGAGAGAGAGAGACTCACCATGCCTAAACCAAAGCAAAATTGTTGGAAGTACGTGACTAGCCAAGGGAAGTTTGGATCGGGTGGGAGTGAGAGATGGACATGTAACCTATGTGGTTACAAAGGGGGTGGTGGGGTAGATCGTATCAAAGCCCACCTTGCCAAATTTAGTGGCTTGGGCATTTCAACATGCAAGCAGCCTATGCCAGCTGATATCAAGGATGAGCTCCTTGAGTGGGTAGCTCAAAGGGAAGCTAGAAAGTATCCACAGAGCTCTCGGCCCACCTCCACCTCTATTAGCTCCAGTGATCCTCCTCCACACGATGCTCCAGCACATCAGACTCATAGGGGATCCTCTAGTGGAGGGAATGATGAGCATGGACATGATACCATCGATCTTGAGGGTGACACTCAGCCACCGGTGAAGGCACCTAGAGGATCACTTTCTTCGGCATCCGTACGTGCTGGTTTTCAGAGGCAGCGGGAGCTTGAGGCCAAACAAGGTATAATGAAGATTTTCATACAGTGTGGCCTCTCTTTTAATGTTGCACGCACACCCGCATGGAAGGAAGCCATGGAGTTAGTGAGCACATTAGGATATCGATGGAGTGGTCCTTCATATGAGGAGTTGAGGACTAGTGAGCTACGCAAAACAAAAGATATAGTGGAGAAGCAGTTAGAGCCGATGATGGGCACATGGGAGAAGTATGGATGCACTATTATGTGCGATGGATGGATAGACATCAGGAAAAGGAATGTATATAACATACTAGTGCATTGTTGCAAAGGCACTATGTTCCTTCGCGCCATCGATGCATCAGAGGCTGGACTTAATGTGACAGGTATGTATAGGTGAAATTTCAAGTTTTAATTTTAAGATACGCATTTGAATTTTGCGTATGCTATATATATGTATTATGTATGTAGTATGTACTATGTACTATGTACATGGCTGATTTGGTGTAATTTTTGTGTCACAGGTCAGTTTATATATGGCAAAGTCACCAGGGGACGGGGACGGGTCCCGGGAACGGTGGTGTCCCCGGGACGGGGACGGTGCCTCGGGCGTCCCGGGGACGCGTCCCCGGGACGGCACTAAAATAATGCATTTTTTTCCAAAATAATCATATGAAAGTCATATAGAATGAATTTGCTAACATATTAGATGACTAATAACAAGAAGACCATAGAAAAAAGATGTTTTTTAAGTATAAACAATATACACATGTACTCGTAACGAAGCCTGAAGGACAGACTGACAGTGAAAGTGACAAGTGACAAGTCATATGTATTTCAATATGTCAAAAAAGGTGGATACATCATCATCATCATATCAAAAAGATGTTACATCATAATGACAAAAAGATGTTACATCATATGGTATACCATCGATCGACAAATGTCAAAAAGACTAGCCTGGAACATAAATGTAGAGACTACAACATAAGTATGACTATGGAGAATCCAAGTGGGGAGTCTCATTTTCTTCAACACAATCAGTGGCTTCTACTTCATGTTCTTCATTTGCGACTTGGTCTGACTCGTGCTCTAACTCCCATTCTTTGAAAGGATCTCCTTCCACGCATTGAGTCCTGCGAAGCATCCTCAAATTGGCGCTGACAAACACAAGATCACTAGCACGCTGCACACCAAGTCTATTCCTCTTTTTGGAGGATACATGTCCATACACACTCCATAGTTGCTCAAGGCAACTCGTAGTGCAAGCTTGACTAAGTATTCGAATGGCCAACTGTTGAAGATTTGGACCATCAAAACCAAAATCTTCCCACCATAGGGCAGCACCAACACGTAATCTATCCTCCTGGGCATCTGCGCATGCATATGAAGCATCTTTCCCGGTCCTATATTTGGATAGTTGATCTCTGATAAGTCTTCTAGTTGCACTATCTGGTACAAGCCTCTCTAATATGATCCTCCATCCATTAGCCACCTCTGGATCTGAATATTGCTTTTTATCTTGAAATTCTGGATCCAACATGTATGCCGCTGCATGAAGTGGGGAGTAGTATGCATTCCATCTACTAACGCAAATAGCTGAAATTTCTTCATACCTGTCATTATCCTTCACCAATGTTTTCAGTGATTCAATTGTGCGATCCATAGCTTCATACACTTTACCAATGCACGGCTCCATGGAATCCACAATTTTTAGCAAGTGCACAAGTGGATGCACAATATCCACAATGTGAGAAATGCTCTCCCACCACGTTGATAGCATCATCAGCTAACCTTCTAAAGTGCTTTCCTGTCGAAGTAGAAGCCTCTGGCATCCTCGCAAACTCATCACTCAATAAGAGCCCTCTCAAGACACCACTGCATTTCACTACGCGGTGTAACATGGTGAAGTTGTATGCAAATCTGGTGTCTGAATACTTGAGCAAAGCAAGAGTAGACCTCTTGCTAAACTCATTCTTCACACGTGTGTGGTTGTTGATGAAGCTAACCAATGCATTTGCCTCATTGATTCCAGGCAAAATCCAATCCAAATTCCCAATATCTTTGAGAATATTATTCAAACAATGAGCCATGCAAAAGCAAACAACAATGTGAGGGTACAAATTTTCAATAATTGCACCTGCAGCTCTATTTGAAGGCTCTCCATCCGCCACAATGCAAACAACATTTGAAGGTCCCACAATCTCTGTGGCACTTGCCCACTCTGCCGCAAGTATATCAGCCGACTTCCCTGTCTCAGATGCATCATGTGATGAGATGAAGTACATCTCCCCACGAGAATAGGCTACCACTCCATGGATAGAGCGTCGTTGAACATCACTCCATCCATCCACCAACAATGATACTCCATTCCTTTCCCATGATTTCTTTATGCTCTCACATGCGGCTTCAACAAGCTTCTTCTCTTTCTCCAATAAAGTGGTGCGTAAGCTCTCTGAAGATGGAGGGACATAGTGTGCTCCATATTCACCTATCTTCTTTACCATGTCTTTGAAGTATGGTGATCTATGGAAAATGGTAAAACAAAAAAGATTCATAAGTAATGGATTATAAGTCATGAATCATGACATATGGAAGTGAACTTTGAACTTTGAGGTTTAAAACAAAACAATAGAATCAAGATAAGATTTTTACCGAGCCGCATTGAAAGCTATGTGGTCATGGTAGAAAAAACGTGCCACTGCCGTGTCTACCTCCTCCTTCAATACGGGATTCCAATTTTCATGAAGTGTTTGTTGACGTGATTGACGTACATATGGCATCCCCGATTGTGTGGAAGAGGGAGTAGAAGTAGGGGTAGGAGTAGGAGGAGTAGGAGCATGAACCGGAGCCGATGAAGATGATGCTCTTGAAGTGGACGGCATAGAAGACCTCACAAATGATGCCGGGTTGATGGGAGCTTGTGATGCACGACGCGCATGAGTTTGGGCATCACTAATAGCAAGCTTGTTGAGTAAATCTTGCTTCTTCTCCGAAGTGATTGCGGAACAAAATCTTACTTCATGTCCACGTTCATGAAGTAAGTGTGCACGCACCTTGTTTGCTCCACCCGTTCGTTTGTAGCCACATAGCTTGCAAGTCCATGGTCTTGCACCACCTCTTTCTCCAGCGGATACGGGAGACTCCACCTCTTCCCACCATGTCCATTTGCTTGTAGAAAGCCTTCTCTTGGTGTTTGATCCACTTGTTCGCGATGAAGAAGCCATAGAGGGAGAAAAAACTATGAGGAGAAGGGAAAATATGAGGAGGAAGAGAGGGCTAAGAGGATAGAGTCTAGACACAAGAGAAAATCTCTTGAATATGCAAGTGTGAAGCTAGCTCAAGCATTCATGGCATATGCACAAAGGCTACATGCAAGGAAGCTTCAAGCAAGTCAAGTTGTGATGCTCAAGAGCTAAGATGGGCTCTATTTATGCTTGTAAATGAGTTGAGGAACCTTCTAGAGTCCCTCAAAAATAGGCGCTAAAACTGCCCTCGAAAAAGTTTTCAAAATCAAAATTTTCGGTCAAAAAAAATTTGGCGCCGATTTCTGCCGTCCCCGCCCGTCCCCGTTCAGTGATTGCAACATGATGGCGTCCCCGGGACGCGTCCCCGGGACGGTAGGCTGTGACAGAACATGCATAGGGGACGTTTGGCGTCCCGGTTCACCGTCCCACCTTCAAACCACTTGGGGACGGCGTCCCGGCGTCCCTAGGACCCGGGGACGCGTCCCCTTGTGACTTTGATATATGGTCATATCCGCCAGGCTATTATGGATGTCGGTCAAAAGAATGTTGTGCAAGTCATTACCGACAATGGAAGTAATTGTGTGGCCATGGGTAGATTGTTAGAGGCAGAGTTTCCCTCCATTGTGTGGACCCCATGTGCCGCACATAGCATTGATCTTTTGATAGAGGATCTTGGAAAGATCCCTTGGATTCATTCTATTTTTTCCACCTGCCATAAGGTGGTCTCTTTGTTCACAAAGAGACCAAAACTATTAGCTATTTTCAGATCATACAGTGAGTTGGATATCCTAAAGCCTGCGAAGACCAGATTTGCTTACATGTGCATAGTGATGGAGAGACTACTTCGGGTGCGGCAGGCTTTGATGCAGACAGTTGTGTCTACAGAGTGGACTGCCTGGGATGGACACACTACCCCGAGAGCAGATTTTGTACGGATTACATGCTTGTCGGATTCATTTTGGAGGGATGTAGAGGCACTTGTGCGTGCCATACATTCATTATATTCTGTCCTTCGCATCGTTGATATGGAGGGGAGTACATTGGGACTCGTCTATGAGTTCATGGATCGAGTTGGCGAGTCCCTTTCACGTTGCCCACATTTGACATTGGACAGGTATTTATTAAGTTATTACTTATTACTTTGAATTTTTGACACTTAAAATTCTTATTATCTTAAAAATTAGTCTCTAAAATTTATAATTTCTTTGTTTATAGGATTGAGCAACTTAAGGCTGTGTGGAGGGATCGATGGGATTGGTTTCATCGCCCGATCCATGGGATGGCACACTTATTGCATCCCTTATGGAGATCTCAGGAGGCCATCGTGGATGAGGAGCTCTTGAGTGCATGGAACACATATGTATATAGGCTTTATCCAGCTGATGTAGAGTTGCGACTTCAATTGGAGAGACCGCTCTTGGTATTCCAAAATGGTGGTGGCCATTTTGGAAAGGATACGGCTTGTTTGAGATCTGCTCAGTTGCGGCCAGTATCATGGTGGGAGATGTATGGTGCTAGTGCTCCTCAGTTGGTAAGTACTAAGTCAAAAGTCTTTAGTGTACTGTGTGACATGTGATAAATATGTATTATGATTTATGTACTAATTATTTTTTGAATTATGTTGTAATGCAGAGAGAGTTAGCTATTCGTATCCTTTCACAGGACTGCAGCGTAAGTCCTTGTGAAAGGAATTGGAGCACATGGGCCCTCTTCAATACAAAGAAGAGGAACAGATTATCTACAGCGCAGTTGGAGCGGCTAGTTTATTGCCACTGCAACTTGCGTCTCTTGGAGAGCGGCGGACATACAGGAGATGTGAGGGAGGTCAACGTGGACACAGTAGATATAGAGAAAGTCAGAGATATTCCAGATATTCCTCCAGAGGATCTGGACTTATATACTATGTTGTACCATGAGTTGACCTTACCTCAGCATGATACCAGATCATCTCGGAGCCGCAGAGGACCTAGTGGTAGTGGTGATGCATCCACTAGTAGCCGACCACATACCACTACTACTAGGGATGATGATGATGATGATGATGATGATGATGATGATGATGATGATGATGATGATGATGATGATGATGATGATGAGAGTGATGATTTGTCATCTGACACCATGTCAGAGTGACAAAGTTTGATTATTGACATTTGAGGCTTTGACATTTCATGTTTGACATTTGGTATTTCATGATATGTACATTTGGTATTTCATGATATGTATCATTTGCCACTTATGATTTATGCCATGCGTCATGATTCATATGATTTATGATTTATCATTTGTCATAGTGATCTCTATTGTTTTATTTTGATGTATGAACGATGATATGATCATGACACATGTGACATGTATGATGCCAAGTCTTATCATTTATGTTATAAATCATGATGTTTATTGTAATTTGTTAAAAGTTAGAAGTTAGAACTTAGAAACTAGAAACTTGAAAGTTAAGTGTTATGATCATTATGTTGTTAGAATCTAGAATCTAGATGATGATGTTATGATTATTGATGTTATGATTGTATTTGAATTTTGATATAATGATGATGTATTTGAGATAATTGTATATGATATAATCTTAAGGCTGTGTGGAGGGTTATGATATAATCACGAGTCACGACCAACTTTCAAGTTAGATTGATAATCTCTATTATTTATGATATATCTTATATTGTAATAAGTATTTTATGGTATATATAGTCATATCCCACCTTATTACATATCATATGACCCAAAATATGTGAAAAAAACATATAAAAATTTTGAAAAATAAATCACTTTATCGCAACTCCTAGGTCTAGACGTTGCCCTCGTTGCTAACCCGTTGCTAACCCGTTGCCGTTGCCGTTGCCGTTGCGAAAACGTTGCTTTCCACTATGACCATACATGAGCGCTGGGTAACTAAAGTGTCGAAGAGCCACCCCTTTGTGCGGGGCTCCTAAAAATATGCCTAGTGACACTATCTCTCCATCAAAGCTAGCGCTGCGTATCCACGTGTGATGCGATCACGGGCTGCCTGAGACATGGAGAAAACCCTAGAGGCTGCTGTGAAAGTCACTCCCAAGTAGACATATGAACCAACTACCTCAATGGGTCCGCCTGTCGCTGTGAAAGAACTGTCTCCTCACCTGTGCTGATGTATGGAAGATCAAAACCTTGGTTTTACCAAGGTTCACTGATAACCCTCTGTGTACAAAAATAATCTAGGCCGTGTAGGTGATGCTGTAGACCCTCTGCAGACTCTGAATTGAGCACAATATCATCAGCATATAAAAGAATGTGGATAGTAGTCCCTCGTACCTCAATGCCCTCTCCTCCTTGCTTCCATATGAAGTCCACTATCTCGTCAATGTATAAACCAAAAAGGGTGGGTGAGAGGGGGCACCCTTGCTTCACCCCGATGGTGCTAGCAAGTGAATCGGATAGACCGCCGGGCATCTGACTCTACCTAATACTCTCTCATATAAGGCGTAGATCCCCCATATCATCTCCTCTGGAGCCCCGATATCGTGTAGACGTTTGAAGAGCCTCTCCTTGGGAACTGTGTCGAAGGCTTTGCAGAAGTCCACAAAGCAACAGTACAATCTCCTCTTCCTCACTCGTGCCCAGTCAATCAAGCATCTCAAAGTGAAGATGTGGTCAATGGTAGAGTAATCTCGTCTGAATCCTGCCTGTCCCGGGGCCCTGACACCCTTCCTCTCGGCAAGAGTGCTCAACTTTGTCTCTAGCACTGCCCCATATACTTGGCCAGTATGGGGCCAATCATGATCGTCCGGTATGTGGATGGATCCATAACATCACTTGACTTATGAAGAGAGAGAGAGAGAGAGAGAGAGAGAGAGAGAGAGAGAGAGAGAGAGAGAGAGAGAGAGAGAGAGAGAGAGAGAGAGAGAGAGAGAGAGAGAGAGAGAGAGAGAGAGAGAGAGAGAGAGAGAGAGAGAGAGAGAGAGAGAGAGAGAGAGAGAGAGAAAGAGAGAAAGAGAGAAAGAAAGAAGACTTTTTAACGTCTATTAGAGGCCAAAACCGGCCTATGAGACAAAACATATACATCAGTATGATCCAATCATCCAATCCATTGTGGTCCCAAAGGAAAATAAAATGTGAGTACAAAAAACGGGTATAAAAGGAGTGGACAATAACTGGCATCAAGGGTGTGGGGTGCTATGGGTATGCACTCTATATGCTCAATGGATGTGATACAAATATGATATGCATAGGGATGGGAGGCTCGATGGTATCACAACCCTCTAAATGCCTGGAGTGGGTGTAGAATATAATGCATCGGTGGGTAAGGCATCATGGCGATCCTCAAAATGCTCTGAATGTCTAGATCGATAGGGGTGCGCTGTTGACGTCTCCGTATCTCCATGTCATGGCGTGCGTGAATCGCCTGAATCTCTCTCTGGTGTGGACGGACTCTGCGGAGTGGGGGTCTCGGTCGTCGACGCTGTCGTCTAAGCTCCTCTGCTCTGTGTAATGTGACACCCCGCATCGAGTTGGGTCCTCGAGTGGCTGTGGGTCTGAAAAAATCTGTAATATGAGTATGAGGGATGGGAGCCAGGTGTATCTCCATCTGCTGCTGGAGGAGTGATGTACGACGGTGCTGGAGCTCTACTAGGAAACGACCTAGAGGGCACTGGTCCTCTGTCCCCAATAAAGCCCTTATCTCTCTGCCCCCCCTGAAGAGCTTTGCGTAGCGGTTTCTGATGTCCTCATATGCGTGGCATCTACATGTGTAGTGCTCCTCGTCCTCCACCTCCTCTCTACATATCCTGCATAATCTCTCATCCCTCGGGGTATGTGTCGCTCGCCCAACCTCAATCTCAAGCTGGTGTGATGATACTGTGAGCTGCCCAATGGCCACTCTCTTAGCTGGTGCCATGTATGTATCCATGTATTGTGGTCTCTGAATGAAACCATCCGCTGTCACAGTCAGGAAGTGCTCTCTGTAGTGTTGCCTCTTTGTGGGAAGAGGCTCCTGTGGTGCTATCCATGTCTCCTTGACGTGTATCT
>CM035432.1:29263585-29458585 GCA_020310875.1 Ceratopteris richardii | reverse complement strand
ACAATTACAAAGTGATGTCCAAAATATTTACCTTATTATCTATATGTGTACAAGAGGTATGATTTTTTGCAGGAAAAGCACCAAAAAAACACCTAATTGTAGCATGGTAATGTCTTTTTTTTTTCAGAAGAAAAGCTAAAAGTAGAGATCCCATTATTTTTGGTGAGGCTAAAATTTGATTAAGGTTATGTTTTGAAAAGCTAAAATCAGTCTTTGATAAAATGAGAGATCTGCTTTTGATAGTTTTGGCACAGGTGCATTTCTCGCATGTATGACAAGTAGAAAACTTGAAAAGCTCATGAGGTTGGTTGTTTAGGATAGATCTATGAGATTGTGTAAATAAACTCTCAATTTTAGTTCCAAGGCCTAAGATCCAGCAAACTCTAATTTCAAAAGCCCTAATGAAATCAGAATTGGTCAACATTATCTTCAACAACTCCTTTAGGGAGGGGTCAATATTCTTGTCTTGAAAACTTGTGGGTGAATCAATGCTTGATAATTTATTTTTCTCTTTCCTGTCTTTGAGTATTTTCAACTTTGATAAATGGCAGCTGGTGAAGAATGAGACTTAAGACCTCTTAAGACCTGAAGTATTGGATAGCAAGAGTAAATAGCAGCAAGATGTCCTAGCATTGGGTGTCGTTTATTATCTATTATGTTGGCCATGGTAGAATGGTGCACTTTGATGCATATATGGTACATGGTTGATTCATGAACCAATCAGAACCTTGAGGTTTGTCATGCTGTTTGGTATAAATAACTAAATATAATAAACAAACGTATGCAAAAATGTGTATTTTTTTGCACCCACACATTGATGCATACTGTACACACTCACATACATACACATACATATGCATACATACACATACACAAATACATATATGTGTGTGCATATGTATGTAATATGTATGCATGCATGTACTTATTATTGGTGTAATATATATGAAGTTATTGTTGATTTGCCAAGCATCATTTAGGAGATGCATTTAGTATGTATGACGAGTTTCGTGCATATGGTTGAAGCACCATTCATGATTGGTGCAAGCACTGATCAAACCTTGATGCTCAACATTAAAGATTATTTGATTTCGCAATACCATGGGTGTATCATGAACTTGAGATGCTTTAGAAATTAGGGGTAATATATATTCAGCTTGGACATATGCCCTTGGGTTTTGGGGAAGGGGTTGGTAGGTGGGGGTCCAGGGGGATGGAAGGAGGGGGAAAGAAAGGGTCAGAAACTCCAGAGAGGGGTTAGGGAGGAGCTAAAGCAATCAGGAACAAAGGATGTATGGTGTGTGTAGTAACATGTAAGGGAAGACCAATGTGAGAGGGCATCCTTGGGCATTGTAATTCCACCAGTTGACATACTCCAATGCTCAGATTATCACCCCACAGAATCTCCTCTGCTAGTGTGCTGTCATTAAATCTTTCCATTGTTTGTTATTTCATCACTGGATCTTCTCTGCTTTTATGCTGTAATGCACTAGATGTTGTTAGTTCATCCCTTAATGCTATACTATTAAGTTTAAT
The DNA here is from genome assembly GCA_020310875.1 of Ceratopteris richardii. Lineage (NCBI taxonomy): Eukaryota > Viridiplantae > Streptophyta > Polypodiopsida > Polypodiales > Pteridaceae > Ceratopteris > Ceratopteris richardii. Next base: position 29,457,049 of record CM035432.1, on the reverse strand, counting down.
GTTTTCAATGCCATATGAAAATATCTATGTGTATCTTCTGTTTAAGTGTATAAGCTTGTTAATCTGATGGCCCCCATTACAGGTCCTCACTTTAATTTGCTTGCTTCCTCTATCGAGATCTGCCTACAGAAGGGTCAACAGTATCTTAATGGAACTTCTCTGGTCTGAACTTGTTTGGCTGATGGATTGGTGGGCTAAAGTTGAGGTAGGTTATGGAGCTCACTGAATTCTCTGGATTTTATATGGGCGTTTCCTTCATTTTTGGACGGGTACATCTTCTCTTTTTGTTTGCTAGGTCCTCTCCAATATGGCCAAATTCGCTATGTATACTCTTATGCTTAATGAGGCTATTATAAGGCTTATCCTATTAGTTTGCTGTGTGTAGTTATTCTGCATGACATTTTCACCATCCATGTGCATCTTTCATCATTTTTTGGGTCTTTTAATCTAGAGTCAATAGGTAAGAATGGCCCTATCAAGGAGCAGTGAAAGAATGCATATGACATCAAAAGCAAACAAGTGACATATTTGAATTGAATTATTTTGGGCAGATTGAGGTGTATGTTGATAATGAGACATGGAAAAAGATGGGTAAGAAAACTGTATGTCTTTGATTCCTACGTGGTAGGCTTTTTAAGAAGGAAATACTTGGAATCTCAAGATGTCTCTGAGCATTTGCTTGTAGGGAAAGAACATGCCCTGTTGATATGTAACCATCGAAGTGACATGGATTGGCTTGTTGGATGGGTTTTGGCCCAGGTATGTTTGTTCTTTGTATGTGTGAAGGTCATCTGGTAGGAACTTACATATCTTTTTGGTCCGTCTGGCCTTGCAGCGAGTAGGATGCTTGGGCAGCACAAGAGCTGTGATGAAAAAGTCCTCCAAATTCTTGCCTGTACTTTGTGCTATCCTCAGATTTAGATCTTTGAATTGTGACGGTTATTTCGGAACTACTCTCATTGAGAATGAATCATGATACAGGTGGTGGGATGGTCTATGTGGTTTTCAGAGTACACTTTCCTGGAGAGAGATTGGGTCAAAGATGAGGCAATCTTGAAGGTGCTCAATAAAGGCAATTTATAGACTGATTATCATCATGCGAAGATGTTGCATAACTTAGCTGTTTTCTTTTTTGTTTTTCTTATTCAGGAGAGCTTCCAAAGTTTCAAGGGGTTTCCACGACCTTTCTGGTTGGCATTGTTTGTTGAGGGCACTCGATTCACAGAGGCCAAGCTACAAGCAGCACAAGAACATGCGGCATCGAAAGGCCTACCAATACCGCGGAATGTGCTTATACCTAGAACAAAGGCATGTCTAACTTGAATGACAAGGGATTGTGCATGTTGTTTCATCTCTTTATAGACTATCTGATGGTGGTGAATATCATGCAGGGCTTTGTCTCTGCTGTCACAAATTTACGTTCATTTATGCCTGCTGTGTATGATATCACTATCGCAATACCAAAGGGAAAACCCTCGCCAACATTGCTGGGTCTAATCAACAGACAGCCCACTACGGTAGCACTATAGCTTGCCTTGCTTGTTAATGAGCAGGATACATAGATACAACTATTTTTTCTCTTTGTTCATAAAAATGTAGAGCCTTGCATTGCTGCATAGTATGAAGCAGGAAGTGCTAAACTGATCAAGTGACGGAATTGTAGAAAGTATTAAAGAAGAAGTTTGTTGAGGTTTGAGAGGTTATTTGAAATAGCAAAGATTGTGTTGTGCAACCAGAAACATACTATTCATTCCACATTAGGAAGATAACTTCTCTTCTTTGCTAGCCTCCTCGGTACATCGTGAGGGCATTTGTCACAAACAGGCTCCCACTGACTCCTTATAGGTTTTATCAGTCTTTGACCAAATGGATAAAATAATGTGCGAGTCAAGGTGAGTGCTTCTCACAAAAATGTGTGTGGATGATGATGGGGGAGCCACTCATTAGACTTGGAACCTTTTCTGGAAAATCATCACTTCTAGCATGTTAATGTTTTAGTAGTCCATGTTAGCAACACCTCTCAGAAAGTCTGGAAGCAGCAAGCTACTCGCATCAGAAAGCAATGTTCAGGCTTCACAGTTTATGGCCAGCACTATATCTCTAGCATTGGTTATCCCTGCACGAATCCAGTCCTACATTAGATTTAGAAAAAATGTGGATATACGTCCAATCCCATCAGATACTTTTAGCACGACAAGTGCAGAAACATTCTGATGGCTTTCATGCTGTTAATGGTTCTGGATCAGAGGGAGAGGAGGTCTCTGAGGACCTCGTATCCTCAATACTTGATCAAGTGGAAGCACCTTCCTAAGTCCATGGTAACTTGGGAGTTAGTGAGATCGTTGAAGAGTCATTTCCCTGGTTTCTTGTTATTGATGAGATTGTTGAGGGGACAACAATTGAAATTAAGGGGGGAAATGTTACATCTCCAACATTCTAGGGCATCTGGATGGGCGTCTTTAGGATGTGTTCAGCTAGGAGGTTATTTCACTACTGTGTACTAGGTGCAGGCAATTCAATGGGAACTGAGTTCTTTCAATTTTCCTGTGAATAGGATTCTAATGCCTCTCATTTTTCATCCTTGGCTTCTGTCTTGACTTATCTAGCAAGGAGGATCCTAGATCTAACACTGGTGAGAAAAATGGGTGATGATACAAGAGAGAATAGTCCACCAATGAATTTTCAAACAAACAAAGAGGCAGAGAAAGCCTAAAGATAACACTGTATAATTGGGAGTGAGCTTATGAATTTGAGGTTGAAAAGAGTATACAAAAGAGGAAGAACAATGTGAGGCTGTGTGAGAAGTTTGGACAGGGGTTAGTGGAGGTTTTATGTTGTAACAAGTTTTGTTTGTATTCTTTACCAGGAAAGGTGTTGGCTCTCTGATTCCTTTGCCTTTGGCTGTGTTTATGCAGGTTCAAGTACACATCAGAAGGTATTTGACATCTGATTTGCCCATATCTGAGGAAGGCTTGGCCTTATGGTGCAAAGAAACTTTCATGAACAAGGTGACAATGCCTTATCCTTGCAGATTTGTTCTTATTTTAGCATGGGGTTTGAAGTTTTTTAATACAACATAGGATGACCTGCTGGAAAAGCACAAGATAGTCAATGGCTTTGGTGATGATCTTCGCAAAAGAATAGCAAAGCCAGTTGGACCTCTTCTAGTAGGTTTATCATTTAATTTTTCTATTTTGTAGCTTTATGCATCTTGAGAAACGGCCTGCTGATGTATGTGCCTCTTCAGATAGTGCTGGCATGGTCAGCCTTTCTGCTTTTTACTGCGGGTCAGATTTTTGGACCACTACTATCAAGCTGGGTTGGAATTGCTTGGATTTTCGGTACTCTGGCAACTATTTTTTTCCTGATGCAAGTCTTCATATTGTTTACTCAATCTGAGAGGTCTACACCTGTCAGGCAAGTGCCTCAAAAAAGAATGATAGTGGTTGATGGAAGCCAGTGAGACATAATCCCGTTTAAATGGCTTGGGCCAGAGAACTTCAGGCATAATCATACATTCGATAACTCAAACATTGTACGCTTCTTTAGCATTCCTCAGGACAGCTTGTAGCTTCTTTTCTCTTCGTACCATAAATTAGTGGTTCCTGTCAACGGCAATGTTGTTCAAAAAAGAAAAGAAGATTTTCTGCTATCACTCTGATATTCATGTAGTTGCATTCGATGTTCAGGCATTCCAAGGTTTCCAAACATGTAATTCTTATTGATGATTATGTTTTTATTCAGTATGCCACTTCAAAGGATTTCTTGATATATTTTTACTTCCATTTTTAGATCAAAACTGTTGATATATTTTGGTAGTGATGTGTGTGAACACATTTAGGATTGTTGAGGTACTTTTTTCCCTCTTTACGAATTTTTTTCCCTTGGCTTGTATATATGCATATAACCCTAATGGATCACTTGTCTTTGTACATCTTCCTTTTGTTGTTTGTGTGCATCTGCAGAACGCGAATTCCAACCATTGGTATTGGAGGTGGTCTCTCCTTTCTTTAGGGCATCGTGGATACTCTTTGAGTCAGAGTCTCAGAATCGTACAAAAATTGGTGAACTTACTCAGAGTGATTAGGAGTTCAAAATAACCTCATTGTATGGTGTCAAAATTTTGATTTGAGCTTGTTTCGGTCTTTAAACACACTATCATAGCGATTGTGCAAGCAATTTAGTCCTTTTCTGCTAAACATGTATACAATTTTTTTCAGTCTTAATACAAGCATCTCAAAGTTTGCGACATGTCTAGCAGAGCTCAATTGAGTTTTTTTGTTCAACGTTTTTGAGATGCAATAAATTTTTTGCATCAGGGTATTTAGTCATTGGCTATGGCTGAAAGCAATGACGTATTCCGTATGTTGGATGTTTCTAATTAATGGCTGTTGAGGATAAGTTGGATGGTTATAATTGACCATTGTGGGTGTACATGATGTGTAATGTATTTGTAGCAAAAGGCTTATGGAATAGGGTGTTCAAGTTCGTCCCCTTCCACCTACAAATATAGTGATTGGAGGTAATGTAGGTGGTGTTGAAGATGATGATCTTCAACGTCTTGGTCTTGTTACGGTTCCTATTGCACCTAATGCGGAGCAACTTTGTTGGGATTGCAGAGATTCACAGGAAGATGCACGGATAGCTTTGTCTATCAAAGGTGCTATTATCCCTCACTTCCACTCCTATATGACAACAAAAGATGCTTTGGATACTCTTATAACACTTTACCTGGCAAGAAATGAGGCTTGTGTTTCCTACCTTTGAAAACAATTGGAGAGAGCGTATGAATGAAGGAGATTCAATGAATGCTTTTTTGACAAAGATCAAGGATTTGAAAGAACAATTGATTTTTGCTGATGAAATCTTGTAGATAGTTCAATTGTGCATGTAAGAAATAGTAGCACTATGGAATAGACCAGTAGATAGACTTGACAAGAAATGAAGACAAAGATAGACACATACTGAGAGAGAAAGAACTCAAATTCTCAAATTTGCCAAGAGTAATGCAACTACAAAGATAATGCTGTCCATGTGCGCTCTCAATGTGGAGCTTAGATGACGATATAGACAAACTCTAGATGAAGGGCTTTCTAGTGCACAATGCTCTACAAAGCTACACATGGGCCATGCTTATATAACTTTTACAAAGGGAGTCAGTATAGATAAACACATCCGGAGATACAAAGTAGTCACACAGAAGGAGACAAGCCCCCCTTTGAACTCTCCCCATTAAGGTTCTATGGGGAAATTGCACGAGGCCACAAGGCCTTTATTTTGGCCTTGAATGGCAACCCAATGGCTCGGAAGCTTATGCCTTGCCTAACCTAATGGCTAGACTCACAAAGACCATCTATTACCATCAACAGTCACACATAGACCTCATCTAACTTGGAAGTTAGAGTTCCATGAATGTCCGGGCTCTCACAATGGCTTCTCCTCATAATGGGGACCTTACAATTAGAGCAACATGGATCATTTGTGGTCACTTGAGGGTGGAGTATTGAGTAACAATGCATATTGAAATCTTGTAGGTAGTTCACTTATGCATACTGTTCTCAATGGTCTTCCAGATTCTCATTAGAGTTTTGCTTTACTATAAGAGATTAGTCTAGGAAAAACATTTAAATGTTGCATGTTGCTGATTAAGCTTTATTAGCTAACCAAAAGGGCAAAGGTAAATGGAGCTCGTCTACTAGTAATCAAAAGTTTGCTAATGTTGTAGAGTCAAAGAAGGAAGTCAAAGATGACGAGAAGATAGAAAATAAAAAATATTTTTGCAAGTATTGTAAGAAAAGTGATCGTGTCATTAAGAGTTGTCCTAAAGTGGTTGCAAAAGAATCTAGAATGGTTTTTGCAGAGGTCTCGACACTTAAATAGAGTCGGCTAACCTTGTTCACGATGAAGAATGTGTTTTTACCACTAGTTCTAGCTATCATCCATCTTCTCATGAGCAGTGTATATCTATAGTAAATTCAGATGTTTGGTACTTTGATAGTGGAGAAACCAAACATATTCTCTCGCAACGTAGTTTCTTCACTTCACTTGAGCCTTCTCCTACACAAAATAGTATCATATGTGCTAACAACTCTATCTTGTCATGGGAGTTCGAAAGATCATTCTCACTACTGTTGATGGTAGTTCTTTCACATTATAAGATGCCTTATACATGCCAGGGATCAAGAAAAATATACTATTAGTTTTGGTCCTAAGGAGAAGCATATTACATGCTTGATGGGGCAAGAGTCTTTTAAAGTGTTGGAAGATTGAGTGAAGGGTAAGACGCCTAATTTTGGTTTTCTTCTTGGACTTGCTGTAGTCTTACAATCCCCTTGGAACTCATTTATTTTTACTTGTCAATCTTTTGGTTTTTTCCCAACCCAACTCACCTACCTTGCTAAACTTAACTTGCCTAACGTAGCTCACCCAACTTTTTTAACCAAACTTGCTTAAATCGGCGCAATCAATCAATTTTCCCAACCTAACTTGCTAGAATCTTTGCCAGTTTTCCCAATCTAACTTGCTAGACTCAACTAACTTACACAACTTGCCTAACTAACTTGCCAAACTCATCTAACACCCAATTTGACCTATTTATCCAACTCCCCCAATTGGCCATGCTTGTCCAATATATAGCACTATGACTAGAGAGATGACTCTCTTCTCAACCATACATCTCTATATATAGCTCTCTCCAAGGGATTTCCTCCTTAGCCAAGTGGATTCTAACCATCCATGTATCGGCCATGTAACTACAAGTGTCCTAATTAATTGGAGTTAACTCAATTGGATGCTTCTAGAAGGTTCTAGAGCTCTTTGGGTAAAATACTCTCCCCGTGCATTCCATGGGGGTTGAACCCAAGACCTCTTCCTTCACACCCTTGAGTCTTAACCACTAGGCTAAGTGGATCACTTGGTAGAAAACCACACGACCTTATACATTAGTCTAGGCTCGAGATCTTTGGTCATAGACACGAGTGATGAAACGGTGTTTGATTTCATATCTATCTGAATTGATTGAACCCTTAGATGCTTTACTTTGTTACCTCCCTTGGAAAAACATTTTCGTATGAGAAAATAGAGCTATATAATTATTGTAGGCAAGCCTCGAGCGTCATGTTAAAAAAATGGAAGAACATGTCTCATCTCTATGGTGGGATCCTGTTGTATAATTCATGGGTTTAGAAGGTTAAATATATGGATTCTAAAAGTTAAAATATGATATATGTTGCCAAACCCAAGGACATGCACCCCCTTGGCCTAAAGGTACATATATGGGTGGAGTTGGATGGGTAGATACATGCTCTCTCTTATTTGATGTGGTTTTGATAGGTAGTGGTTTGTAGTTATTTAGAAATTGGTTTGTAAGGTTAAATACTTTGGCGGGCATACAAATAAGTATGCCAATACCCAAGAAAGAACCTTATAAGTAGAAGAGATGGAATGGAACAACCTTGCAACTCCGAATTTGAAGTATCCAAATGGAAAAGACTCTTTATGCAAGGACTCAAAGGATGGACGAAGCTATGATGAAGATGAAGTCCTCATGCACATTGAATGGCACATAAAATGATTCATTTAAAGGATGCACTAGAGGCATAATTGAATGGAAATAGCTTTTTCATTAGCATATAATAAATTCACCACCTAAAGATCATTAAGAAATGGACATAGGATGTTCATTATAACATGGCATGCACATAAATGGAAAACCATGAGCATATATTGGATGCTCTTTCATGCACAAAATGGAATTCCAAGGTTGAATTCCATGCATGCATTAAAGAGGGGTTCAATTTTTGAACCTTATGCATGCGAAGCATCTTCAAACAAAGATGTACTAGTTCTTGGCATGCACTATGTATGCATGCATCGAATCACATATACCTGGGTTGATGGGACATGAGCGAGAAATTAAGTTCAATAAGTTTAAGGTTTAAGATATGAAAAAAAGACTTCTTTAAAGTTTAATGGTATGTTGGGATTATGAGACTCAATAACCATTAACTTTTATGCTTTTTATATGTTGACTTAATCCAAAAGCCAACAAAATTTAACTTTAGATAGAGAAACCTTAAGCTTTGAGTCTTACTTTTGAACCCTCCATGGATTGTTTGAAAGACAAATGCACTTCCACTATGCTATGGGACGCTCCTTACTTTTGGAACCTCAAGAACTTCAACATATGATCATTCAGGACAATGATCACGCTAAAAGGAGGAAGAGACTGTCATAAAATGACATGATAGGGCAAAACATAATTGAACCATTTCACCCTTTTGAAGTGTTCATTTCTTTCCAATAAGTTTCTTCCTTTATTCACAAGAGATATGATCCACTTGGAACTTTAGTAAAGTTTCTTTAGGAGTATACTTTTGGAGGAAAGGAAAAGTAAAAGGGTTGTAAGATACCCTAAAAACCACCGCTTCAAAATATATCGTATGAACAAGCAACAACTTTTCAATATGGTTAAGAATATGACCATTTGGCTAAGTCAATGATCGGCTTATTACTATTTCCTTTAAGATAGATGCATGTGTATGTGAAAAGATAATATCTAGTATGAAAATACTAGATCTATGATCATATCACATAGACAAAGATACTTTCAGTTGCATTGGATTAAAGAAATAGTTTTATGAAGACTTAGTCTTCAAAACTCCTTTCAAGAATAAATCAAGACTTAGTAAGGGTATAACTTATAACGATTTTGATTATACTTGATAATGTCACGATGAAGGAGATAATGAAGAGAGCTCTCACACACACTCTCACAATCAAAGAGAAGCACACACTCAGATTGAGGCAAGGAAGAATAATCTTCTTCTTCTTCTTCTATTACGTAAAAAGGAATGTACAAGAATGACCTAAAAACAAGAATACACCAACTGCATAAAGACCAATACATAAGGAAAAACCTAATGTCCGTGAATGAGTGAGCTAGCAAGAAACAAATGTGCCATCACTCTCGGTAGATAAATCTAATAAAGCTCAATGAAGTATCCCTGATATATACCGGTGTGACCACTATACATGTCAGAGCAACAAAAAGATGATACGTGTCATCCTAGATCATCACATGTTGAGCATGATATCTCAACACTCCCCCTCAAGCTCAATGTCATGTTTGTTGAGGTTATGTGATGTCGCGGCAAAAGCTTGTTTACTAACAAGACTGCGGAAAATTGCCACGCCTCAACTAGAACTAACCTAGAGTGATATTAGAACATCTCTATAATCATCAGTAGCTTAGCAACCTTCTGAAACTGAAAATTCACTTTACAGAAAGCTTTGCGTTTTCTTGAAGCTTTAATTTTGAACTGATTTACTTCAAATTTTACACTACTGTCTTTGCTTACAGTTGAATAATCTTTCCGTTACTTAATTGTGCAAAAACTATGGTTTGAACTCATTGAAATTTCATCGGAACTTCACCGGATTGTCACCGGAATGTCACCGTAATCTTACCGGAATATTACCGGAATCAACTGCAATTCTGTTTGTGATTGCTTCAAACGTTTGTAATTGAAGTAAGGAAGTAATACCTGAGCTTCCTTCAATGAGTGAACTCTATCTGAAGTTTGAGAAAAAACTTCACCAGTTCTATGGATGCCTTTACTGTCAGACACAGTACTGTGTGTACTTGTCCCGTTTCACAGAAGTCTTTTGATCAACTTATAGTTGAGACTACTGGCTTCAAGATGATCTATCTGTCATGAAAAACTTTACACTATGTTGCGAGATCTAACTTGTAGGTATACCGGAAAACATTTACTGAGAAAACTGTAACTGTTAACTAACTTTCATAGTAACATGAAATTACTCAGATTTCTTCACATACGAAGAATGCGTTCAAACTTCCACATGAACATGTGTTTTCTATTAGAGAAGATGTGTACAAAAATAGCTTGGCCTCACTTTGCTCATAGCTATGGAAAACTCTCCTACTCTGAGTAGTTATTCCTTACCATCTCTCTCAGATGAATACCTGATAGTTCACGTTCTATTATTCATCTCTACATAGGCAATCTCTGGCGTCTTCTACATCACTATTCTCAATTTCTATATGCGCTATTCTATTCCGGTTCTACTCGCACTCTCTTCCCCTCTTTTTATTATGATCTTCTACCTCGTATATATACATTTTGTTTCGAGATTCAAAACTCGTAATTCTGGAAGTTGCTACGCTGTATATTACAAGCGTGAATTTGTCCCTTCACTAAGGCTTGATTTTTTTAATGCTTTGTTTCTGCTTCTCTTTGTCTTTATGTTTGTCTGTATGTCAAATTTGTGAGTGATTCTTCAACAGCTCCCCCTCAATCACTAATTTGCATTCTCTGATCTTTCATATATTCTTCTTTTCTTTTCTACCTTCCATTTCTTTGAATCTCCTTGTCTTTACTCCATCTAAGCTCTTTGTCAGAATATCTGCTATCTGATCTTTTGTAGATGTGTATACTATTTCAATCTCTTTTTCCATTACCTTTTCCCTCAGGAAATGATATTGAATTATGTGTTTTGTTCTTGCATGAAATACTGGATTTGCTGCAAGATACAACGAACTCATATTATCTCCATGTATGATAGGTATACCTTGATCAATACCCATGCTTTTGAACAAGGTTTGCATCCATATCACTTCTTTACCTGCTTCCATAAGTCCTTTATATTCTGCTTCTATTGACGATAAAGCCACTGTGTGTTGCTGCTTTGAACACCAGCTTACAAGCGTATCTCCTAGGTATATCATATACCCATGTGTTGACCTTCTATCATCTTGACTTCCTGCCCAATCTGAGTCACTGTATGCTCTTAGCTTTATATCTGACGTAAAAGGATAATATAATCCTTCCTTTATAGTTCTTTTGATATATGTAAGAACTCTTTGTCTTGCAATCCAATGTTGATCCTTCGGACAATGCATGAACTGTGAGAGAACTCCTACTACATAACTAAGATCTGGTCTTGTTAGCGTAGCATAAATCAAACTTCCCACTAAAGATTGATACTTTCTCTTATCTTTAAACTCTGCACCACCATATTTGCTGAGTTTATGATTTACTTCAAGCGGTGTTGAAGCTTCTCTGCAATTCTCCATGTTAACTTCTTTAGTAAGTTTAGGAGATATCTTTCTTGCAAAACATATACACCATGACCTGTATATGTACCTTCCATTCCAAGAAAGTATGATAACTTCCCTAGATCACTAATCTTGAACTCTTTTTCAAGTAATCTTTTTACCTCCTTAATTCCTTCATCTGAGGTTCCTGTGATTATTATGTCATCTACATAAATACAAATGTAGATCATACCTTCATCTGTTCTCTTAATGAGTAGACTTGCATCTGCCTTTGAACTTTGGTATCCAAGGTCATTGAGATACTTCACAAGTATGTAATTCCAAGCTCTTGGAGCTTGCTTCAATCCATAGAGAGCTCTTCTTAATCTGCAAACTTGATCTGGGTAACTGGAACTTACAAACCCTTCAGGTTGTTCCATGTAGACTTCATCTGATATATATCAATTCAAAAATGCATTCTTTATATCCAACTGACTTAGCTTCCATCCTTTTCATGCTGCTACAACAATCAATGTCCTTATGGTTGACATCTTTGCCACCGGACTAAACGTCTCATCATAATCTATGCCATGCGTATGAGCATAGCCTTTGACCACCAGTATAGCTTTGTATCTGACTATCCTTCCATCTACAAGTTTCTTAACTTTGTAAACCCATTTATTTCCAATCACTTTCTTACCATTTGGTTTTGGAACATGATCCAAAGTCTTATTCTCTTCCAACGCATTGAACTCCTCCTTCATTTCTTCTTCCCATTGTTTCTTACCTTTTGCTTCAGTGTAATTCTGAGGTTCTTCATCTTCCTTTACTAAGTAAGCATAGTTTTTCTGAGTCAAATAACAAGTGTCATAGGAATACCTTGTTGGTTGTTTCCTTACTCTGTTTGACCTTCTTAGCTCATATTCTTCATGTGTATCTGAATACACATCTTCATCAAATCTTGGTCCATCTTCGTTTCTCATACCTAATCCCATCCTAGACGTACTTGCCTGCATATGATCTTCATCTCCATTTACCTGCATATGTAATTTACCTTTTTCAATTCTTCTAATCTCTTCTTCAAGTGTTTCAACAGTATACTCTTTATCTATATGCTAGCTTTTTCCTTCATCAAATGTCACATCTTTGGAAACAATAAACTGTTTGGTTAGAGGACTCCATAGTCTATAACCCATCTGTTTTTCATCATATCTGATGAACACATATTTTTCAGCTTTTGGTTCAAGCTTATGTCTTAGTTGTGATGGTACATAAGCATAAGCCACTAATCCAAACACTTTACAGTGATCAAGTGTTGGCTTCTTACTCCACCAAGATTCATAAGAGGTCATCCCATTTAAAGTTGCACATGGTAATCTATTTACCAGATATGTTGCTGTATTTATAGCCTCAGCCCAAAGATAGTTTGGACAATTCTTCTCCTTTAACATTGCTCTTGCAAACTCAACTAGAGTTCGGTTTCTTCTTTCTGCCTTCTTTTGTCGGTCCCCATACATCTGTATGTATGAGTTCTAACACATCATCGTGTTTGTATCCTTTCTTCTGAAATGGTAACTTGTGAGCTTTTCCCATCTGACAGGCTTCACACTTGTGAATCATATGTTGATTCTTCATATTTGGTAATCCTCTCATGGATTGTTTCTCCACCATAGTTTTGATTCCTGTTTCATTAAAATGTCCTAACCTCTTATGCCAGAGGTCTAACTCTGTAAATACCTCATCACCATGTGTGATCAAGGCTTGACCAACATTCCCTTGTACTTTAAGAGTAAAAAGTCTACCTTCCTTTTTACCATGGACAATTTGATTGTATCCATTCTCTGGATCTTCAACAAATACTCCTTCATTTGCAAACCTGACTTGAAAACCTTTTTCTACTATCTGTCCCACACTAATCAGATTCTTCAGGATTGTTGAAACATACAAAACATTTGTTAGTAGGTCAGCTCCATTCTTACACTTTACTTTTCCAATTCACCTTACATTATGTTTTGTGTTATCATTTGTTTGTACTGTATGATTTGAAATACCTCCTTCAAGTTCTGATAACAATTCTATATTTCCTGACAAATGATTTGAAAAACCATAGTCAATATAGAATACCTTGAGGTCTTCATTCTCTGACATACTTATCGAATTCATCATCAATATTGTATGACTGTCATTCTACGTATCATTCACATAATTGTAGTAGGTAGTGTTGTGAGACTGATTCTGTCCCCAACTTCTTACTCCACTTCTACCATATTTGCCTCTTTGGCTTTGTCTTCCTCTTTGATATCTTCCGCTTCTGCCTCTACTGTTATTGTTCTGATTCTGACTTGATCCTTGAGAATTATGCCAGCAATCATGAGCCAAATGATTGCTTAATACACAGATCCAACAAGTCTTCTTGTTGTTAGTCTGATTACCTCTTCCTTTACATCTACTTTTACTTCTTACGTTACCTCTTCCTCTTGCATAATTTGCTTGAGTAGACATCTCTTCTTCATCTTTTTCTTTACCTTTATCACCTTTCTTCTTATTCTTTGCATACATAGCTGAACTATGTCCTTTATCACCATCTGTCTTCAAATCTTGCTCAAACGTTAACATTAGTCCAAGCAACTAATTTAAATATGGTACAAAATGATTTAAAGAAAGTTCAATTGAAAGTACGAAAGGTTTCTACCTTTCATCTCCTCTCAGTCCTGCAAGCACTTATGCTATCAACCTGTGATCTTCGATATCTTCATCAATAGATCCAAGACTGTCCGCCAAGTCTTTCATCTTAGTGACACTAATACTTTGACTTTGCTTTTTCTTGAACGTTGTAAACTCTGACCATAAGCTAGCCTTCCTAGCTTTCGTCGCATTTTGGAAATGATCTTCCAATGCACTCCATATGTCTTCTGCTTTCTCTAGACCTCTAATGTGCAATAGTAGATGATCTGTAATGGTATTGTAGATATAAGCTCTTGCCGTTGCATCTTTCTTTTGCCACAACTTCAAGGCTTCTAACTCTTCTTTCTTTGGTTGACTGTCGTCTTCGAAAGTTGGCTTCTTTTCTTCTCCTGTCACATATATCATTAAGTCCTTACTCATAAGTAAGGCTTCCATGCGCATTACCCATGCGGGATAATTATCTCTGTCCAATTTATCAATAGAGATATGATCTACCATAATCTTCTTGTTTATGTTACTTTCGGTGACTGTAATGTTAAAAGGTTTTACCTTTACAAACCTTTACCCTTGAGAATCACTTTGGAACATTTCTTGACGTCGTTTGTTGTTGATCATCTTAGCTTTCACCTTTCTTGTGAAAGTTCTTCGAATTCTCTTGTATCTTCACTTTCATTTACTCTTGAGAACCTTTTCTTCTCTTCAGAACCTTCAGCTCTGATACCACTTGTTGAGGTTATGTGATGTCACGACAAAAGCTTGTTTACTAACAAGACTGCGGAGAATTGCCATGCCTCAACTAGAACTAAGCTAGAGTGATATTAGAACATCTCTATAATCATCAGTAGCTTAGCAACCTTCTGAAACTGAAAATTCACTTTACAGAAAGCTTTGCATTTTCTTTCAGCTTTAATTTTGAACTGATTTACTTCAAATTTTACACTACTGTGTTTGCTTACAGTTGAATAATATTTCTGTTATTTAACTATGCAAAAAATGTGTTTTGAACTCACTGAAATTTCACCAGAACTTCATCGGACTGTCACCGGAATGTCACCATAATCTTACCGGAATCTTACTGGAATATTATCGGAATCAACTGCAATTCTGTTTGTGATTACTTCAAACGTTTGTAATTGAAGTAAGGAAGTAATACCTGAGCTTCCTTCAGTAAATGAACTCTATCTGAAGTTTGAGAAAAAACTTCACCAGTTTTGGATGTCTTTACTTTCAAACACAGTACTGTGTGTACTTGTCTGGTTTCACAGAAGTCTTTTGATCAACTTATAGTTGAGACTACTGGCTTCAAGATGATCTATCTATCATGAAAAACTTTACACTATGTTGCGAGATCTAACTTGTAGATATACCAGAAAACATTTACTGAGAAAACTATAACTGTTAACTAACTTTCACAGTAACATGAAATTACTCAGATTTCTTCACATACGAAGAATGCGCTCAAACTTCCACATGAACATGTGTTTTCTATTAGAGAAGATGTGTACAAAAATATCTTGGCCTCACTTTGCTCATAGCTATGGAAAACTCTCCTACTCTGAGTAGTTATTCCTTACCATCTCTCTCAGATGAATACCTGACAGTTCATGTTCTATTATTCATCTCTACATATGCAATCTCTGGCATCTTCTACATCACTATTCTCAATTTCTATATGCGCTATTCTATTCCGGTTCTACTCGCACTCTCTTCCCCTCTTTTTATTATGATGTTCTACCTCGTATATATACATTTTGATTCAAGATTCAAAACTCGTAATTCTGGAAGTTTCTATGCTGTATATTACGAGCATGAATTTGTCCCTTCACTAAGGCTTGATTTTTTGAATGCTTTGTTTCTGCTTCTCTTTGTCTTTATGTTTGTCTGTATGTCAAATTTGTGAGTGATTCTTCAACAATGTTCTCTAATCCAAGCATCTTTCGAAACTTCTTCAGCTTCTCTGCTCCAAGTGCGTTAGTGAAAATATCAACAACTTGCTCATTTGTTCTCACATAAACAAGATCAATATCACTTGCTAATACCTTCTCTCTGATGAAGTGATAATGCACCTCGATATGCTTTGTTCTAGCATGAAAAACAAGGTTCCGTGCTAACTATATGTTGTTGAGATTATCACAATAGATGGTGATAGGCTTTTGCATTTCCACACCTAAATCTGCGAGTAGCATCTCCAGCCAGGATGCCTCACATGCTTCCATTGCAGCACCTCTATACTCAGCCTCTGTACTCGATAAAGCAATAGTGGGTTGCTTCTTGCAGCTCCATGTAATGGCTGCACCTCCAAGTGAGAATAGAAAGCCACTAGTAGATCTTCTATCTAGAATACTACCAGCCCAATCTGCATCAGTGTATCCATGAACATGCGAATCTACACCAGCTTCATAAAACAATGCATAATCCAAAGTAGCACTCAGATAATGTAGAGTGCACCTCAGAGCATCCAAATGTGGCTTCCTAGGAACCTTCATAAACTGACTTTCAAGTCCAACAGTATAGCTTAGCTCAGGTCTTGTAATTGTGAGATATGTAAGACCTCCCACAATTTTCTTGTACATAGCAACATTTTCCAATGCTTCACCTGATGTAGTATCCAACTTCAAATTTTGATCTAATGGCATAGAAATTGGCTTACAATCGGTCATACCATACTTTTGCAGCATATTCAAGGCATATTGCCTTTGCGACATCCATATACATATTTCTGTATGCATAAACTCAATGCCGAGAGGTAGCGCAACACACCAAGATCTTTCATGTCAAATTCTTGCATAAGAAGTTGCTTTACCTCTTTAATGCTTTCTTCATTGTCACCACCTACAATCAAGTCATCAACATAAATAGCCACAATTGTGATGCCATCATCACCCTTCCTTGCATATAGTGAATGATCTGCATCACACATAGAAAACCCAATGGTGGTTAAGTATTCAGCAATCCTTGCATGCCATGCACGAGGAGCTTGCTTCAGCCCATACAAAGCCTTCTGTAACCTGCAAACATATTTTGGATGCTTTGAATCTTCATATCGTTGTGGCTGATCCATGTATACTTCTTCCTGTAAATCACCATGTAGAAAAGCATTCTTCACATCCATTTGATGCAAAGTCCATCCTTTTGCTGTAGCTAATGCAACAAGTGTTCTGATAGTAGACATTTTAGCTACAGGGCTGAATGTTTCCTCATAATCAATGCCATAAGTTTTTGCATATTCTTTTTCTACCACATGTGCATTATACCTGCTTATGCTACCATCAGCATTGTGCTTTACCTTGTAAACCCACTTGCAACCTATGGGTTTCTTTCCTTGTGGCAATGGAACCAGCTTCCATGTATCATTTCCATAAAGTGTAGCCATCTCCTCATCCATAGTTTTTTCCCAATCTGCATTTCCAATTGCATCTTGAAAACAAGAAGGTTCAACAGCTTTTATTACCTTTGTCATGTAGGCACAATGATGAGCTATCATATGTCAATCGTTGCACTGAACTCCACATCCTCCCAGATCTTCTTGGTCGTGGGTCACTTCTCCTTGTATCATCTCCATGTGCCTTTCTTACTCCTCGAGTCTTCACAAAGGGCAATCCAAGTTCCTCATCAAGACTCTATTATGAATCGCTTGAATCTCCATCAACATCTTTGTTGATATATTTAGGTAGTGATGTGTGTGAACACTCTAGGACCATCGGGGCACTTTTATCCCTCTTTAGGAGGTCCCCCTCCCTTGTATATACGCCTTTTGCCCTAACAGGCTACTTATCTTTGTACATTCTAGTGGTAATACATTCAGCATTGTGTGTTGTGCTCCAAGCTTCTTCTTCTTCCTTGTGCTGTTCGCGTGCTTCCTCAGATGTCTAACTCCAACAATTGGTATCAGAGAAGGTCGCCACTTCATCTAGGGCATTGTCTACACCTCTCCAGTTGCAGTCTCAAAATCACACAAAATTTGGTAAGCATACTCAGGCTATTTCAGAGATCAAAACAACTTTGCTATGTGGTGCCGAAATCACGATTTGAGCTCGTTTCGACCTCCGAATGCCTATCACAACGCTTGTGTAGGCTATTTCGTCTTTTTGTGCCAAAGGAATATACCAGCTTCGGTTCATCAATATAAGCGTCTTAAAGTCTGTTACAGGTTTAACAGAATTTGTCTGGGCAATTCTATTCAACTTTTTGAGATACAGTCAGTTTTTTGCACTAAGGTATTTCAGTCATTGGCCATGGCTGAAAGTAGTGATGTATTCCCTATATTCGCTGTTGAGGATAAGTTGGATGGTACCAACTACCCATTATGGGCTTATATGACGCGTCATGTATTGGTTGCAAATGGACTATAGAATATTGTGCAGGGTGTTAAAAGACATCCTGTTACACCTGCATATACAAGTATTTCAAATATAGGTGATGAAGCTGATGGAGATGGTGTCGAAGATGATGATATTTTGCAGATTCCTATTTATGGTGCTTCTTCTGTTGCATCTACTACAAAGCAAATTCGTTAGGATGGCAAAGATGCTCAGGCACATGCATTCATAGCTTTGTCTGTCAAACGTGCCATTATTCTTCACATTCACTCTTGCAGAACAGCTAAGGATGCTTGGGTTACACTTACCACATTGTACTAGGCTAGGAATGAAGCTCGTGTTGCTTACCTCCAAAAACAATTGGAGAGAGCACATGAATGAAGGTGATTCTATGGACAATTTTCTAACAAAGATCAAGGATTTGAAAGAACAATTGATTTTTGCTGATGAAGTTATACCAGATAGCTCACTTGTGCAAACTGTTCTGAATGGTCTTCATGATTCATATTAGAGTTTTGCTTCTACTCTTTGTTTGATGATGAAAGGAAATCCAAATGCATTGCCATTTGAGGAGTTAGTCTCTGTTCTGTTGCAAGAAGATCAGTCTAGGCAGAACATGTCTATTATGCGTGTTGCAAATCAAGTTTTCTTGGCTAGTCCGAAGGGCAAAGGAAAATGGAGCTCTTCTACTAGTAAGCAGAAGTCTACAAGTGCTGCACATTCGAAGAAGGAAGACAAAGATGAGAAGAAATAAGAAAAGCAGAAATTGTTTTGCAAATACTATAAAGCAAATGATCATGTCATCAAGAGCTTTCCAAAATTGGCTTCTAAAGAGGCAAAGAAGAAAGAGGTCAGAATGGTTGTTGCAGAGGCCTCTACATTGAAAACACAGTCTACTAATCTTGTGCAATAAGAAGAATGGGCGTTTACTACTGTTTGTAGTTTTGAACCATCTTCTCATGAGCAATGCATGTCTACAATAGACTTAGATGTTTGGTACTTTGATAGTGGGGCTACCAAACATATTACCTCGCAGCGTAGTTTCTTCTCTTCACTCAAGCCTGCCCCTACAGGGAATACTGTTACATGCAGCAACAACTCCTCCTATCCTATTATGGGAGTTGGTAAGATCATTTTGACTACTACTTATGGTAGTTCTTTCACTTTGTCAGATTCTTTGTTTGTGTCAGGGATCAACAAAAATATGTTATCAGTTTTTGCATTAGCCAAGATTGTCTTGGTTGTGAAATTTGTTGATGACAAATGTACAGTTCATGATCTGTCAAATGGGGATGTCATTATTGCTTCTGGCATTTTATATCGCGGGCTGTATAAGCTCATAGACTATGAAAGATCTGTAAATGATTTGGCATGTGCAGTACATGATTCTCAAGCTATGTTAGATGCAAAGGTTTGGCATGCATGCTTTGGTCATCTCAATTTTGCTAGTTTGCTACACATGTAGAAATCTGAAATGGTGTCCTTTTTGCCCAAAGTTGAGGCACCCGGAAAACATGTTTGTGAAGGCTTTATTTTGGGCAAAATGTAGCATTCTTCCTTTCCAAAAGATGGTTCAATTCGGGCTACTTAGAAATTGCAACTTGTACATAGTGATGTTTGTGGTCTATGCAGACACCTTTTGGGAACTATCTTTACTTCGTGACTTTCATCGATGATTTTTCCAGGCATGCATGGGTATATCCATTGAAGGCAAAGTCCGAAGTGTTTCTGTGCTTCAAACAATTTTTGGTGTTGGCTGAAAATGTGTCAGCATGTAAAATGGGAATCCTCCATTCTAATCGGGGGGGGGGGGGGGGGGGAGGGATATATGTCTTCTGATTTTAATGCATTTCTGACTGAACATGGGATAAAGCACCAGTGTACAATGCCGTATAAACCTCAACAAAATGGAGTTGCTGAACGAAAGAACAGGTCACTCATGGAGATGGCGAGGTGTATGGTCAAAAGTCAGGCTTTACCACATAGTTTTTGGCTTAAGGGTGTCATGTGTGCATCATATGTACTTAACATGTGTCCCACTAAAGCACTGTAGTCTATCACTCCAATTGAGGCTTGGCATGGTTGCAAGCCATCTGTTGCTCATGTCTGTGTTTTTGGTTGTTTGGCATATGCATTAGATTATGAACAACATCGTAGAAAATTGGATGATAAAGCAGTAAAATGTAGTTTTGTTGGGTACAGTTCTGAAAGCAAATGCTAGCATCTGTATCATCCATAGACTAAACGCATTTTGGTGAGACATCTATTAGCTCCAAAGACATGTATGATACTTGGCTTCCTCTTTTTACCGGTGGATAGTCTAGTTTTGGTCCTAATGAGGCAACTTCTCAGCCTTTGTAGGTTTCATGTGATGATGCAGATCATTCCATTTTTTATGCAGATTTACATGATGCACTTGTTGATGAGAAAGCTGATATTGAGGAGGCAAAAACTATGCCAAAATGGGTAGTGTAGACTTTGCATGATAGCAAATTAGATGCACCTCTGTCATATTGTACTCGTTCAGGCTCTCATAGTACCTCTTTTGCATCAGATTGGTATGTTATGGCTACATCTAGTCTCTATGATGAGAATGAGCCTATTTCATTTGATGAAGCATAAAATTCAAAAAATTGGAATGGCTGCTATGCAGCCTGAATATGATGCTATAGTAAAGAATGATACTTGGTCTTTATGTGACTTTCCTCTTGGCAAGAAGGCTATTGGCACAAAGTGGGTATACAAGCTGAAGTGTAAGCATGATGGAATATTTGACAGGCATAAGGCCAAGCTTGTTGCAAAGGGTTATGCACAGGAAAGAGGTATTGATTTTGATGAAACATTTTCTCATACTTACCAAATGACTACTCTTCATAGCATCTGTGCACTTGCAGCTCATCATGGTTGGAATGTACACCAGTTGGACATTAAAACCACATCTCTGAATGGTGACTTGCATGAAGAAGTGTATGTTTTTTAGCACTGTGACTTTGTGCAGAAAGGGCATGAAAACCACGCGTGCATGTTAAAGAAGGCATTATATGGTTTAAAGCAAGCACCATGTGCTTGGTATGAAAAGCTACATGCCTATCTCATTGCACATGGTTTTGAGAATAGTGCAACTGAAAGCACCTTATATGTTAAGCGCACTAATGATGTACTTCTGATCATTACGGTATATGTTGATGACATGCTGCTCAGTGGTCCTCATGACACACATATTGCTGATTTTAAGGCTGATTTGCATGCCTCATTTGAGATGTCTGATTTGGGGCATTTGCATCACTATTTGGGAATGCAGTTTATGCAAGTCGATGGTGGTATGGCTTTGTGTCAAACGAAATATATTGAAACATTATTACAGCGTTTTGGCCTTGAAGACTGTAAGCCTATTGCCACTCCTATGGAGATAGGTTTATGATTGAGTCTTCATGGTGTTGGAGATGCATTTGATGCTCTTCTCTATCAGCAGGCTGTTGGATGCCTGATTTACTTATGCATTACTCAGCCAAATATTCAGTTTGCTGTCTCACAGATGAGCAGGTTTATGCATTGCCCAGGTGTCAAGCATTGGCATGCGATTAAGCGCATCTTTCTCTACTTGAGTAGTACCCGGCTACTTGGATTGTTTTATCCCAAGGGGGATCACTACTGCCAAATTTGCATGTTTTTTTTACGGTGATTGGACTGGTTGTTATGACGCTTGTGTGTTTACTAGTAGCTTTTGCTTCATGCTTGGTAGCTCATGTATATCTTGGTTGAGCAAGAAGCAGCCTACTATGGCCACCTCCAGTTGTGAGGCTGAGTATAGGGCACCTTTCACAACGACTATTGAGTGTGTGTGGCTCAAACGCCTTATGGCTGATTTGGGTGTTGGTCAACCTTCTACCACCACCGTCTTCACTGACAGTCAGAGCGCATTGGCAGTTGCGAGGAACCGTGTGTTCCATGCTCGCACTAAGCACATTGAGGTGCATTATCATTATGTCAGGGAGAGGTTCTCTGCTCGGGAGATCAACTTGGTATATGTGCCCACACAGGAGAACATTGCATACCTTTTTATGAAGGCTCTTCCTAGGGAGAAGTTTGAAGCTTTCCGCAAAGCTTTGGGCTTACTTCCTTTTCTGGATTGATTCCACATAGCTTGGCACTTCCTTATACATGATTGCCAGCTCCTTGTTCACCGCATCACTCCCAGGGAGGATTTGCTTATATATTTAGGTAATGGTGTGTGTGAACACTCTAGTACCGTTGGGGCACTTTTTTCCCTCTTTAGGAGGTTCTTTTTCCCCGACTTGTATATACGCCTTCCCTAATGGGCTACTTATCATTGTACATTCTAGTGGTAATATATTCAACATTGTGTGTTGTGCTCCAAGCTTCTTCTTCTTCCTTGTGTTGTTCGCGTGCTTCCTCAAACATCTAACTCCAATAATCTTCAAAACCTGCACATGTTTTATGACTAGCAAAAAGCTTTTCTTTACCTTTCTTGGATGTATTTGATGAATCTGCTGGACTGAAATTTCCACGCAATCTTCCACTCCATGGATTTGAGTTGGAACTATTGCTTGGTGATGCATCCGGTCCACTCAAAACTTGAGATTTTGCACTTGCTTTTTCAACATTTTCTTTGTCATTTGGTTCAAGATTAATTCCTTCTTGGCATCTGCATAGAAGCTTGTTATTTCATCAAATACCACATCTCTGCTCACCTTCACCTGTCATCTGAGTGCATTATAACATTTATATCCTTTTTGCTCAAGGGAGTATCCAATGAAGACACATTTTTCTACTTTTGGATCAAGCTTCGTCCTCAACTCATCTGGAACATATACATATGCAATACAACCAAAAATTTTTAGATGTGATAAGTTTGGCTTTTTACCTGTAAACTTCTCTTCAGACGTGACTTGATGTACAACAAGAGTCGCAATTTTGTTCATGATGTATACAGTGTCACGAGGAAGGAGATAAGGAAGAGAGCTCACACACACACTCTCACTCTCAAGGAGAAGCACACACATAGATTGAGGCAAGGAAGAATGATCTTCTTCTTCTTCTTCTATTACATAAAAAGGAATGTACAAGAATGACCTAAAAACAAGAATACAACCAGTGCAATATATAAAGACCAGTACATAAGGAAAAACCTAATGTCCGCGAATGAGTGAGCTGGCAAGAAACAAATGCGCCATCACTCTCGGTATATAAATATAATAAAGCTCAATGAAGTATCCCTGACATATACCGGCGTGACCACTATACATGTCAGAGAAACGAAAAACTGGTACGTGTCATCCTCGATCATCACATGTTGAGCTTGATATCTCAACATACAATAGTATGAACAACTTCTGCCCAATAAAAATGAGGCATATTCTTCTCAACCATCAAGGCTCTTGCTGTTTTTGCAATATGTCTATTTTTGCGTTCAGCAATGCCATTCTATTGTGCTATGTACGTGCATGAAAACTGACGCCGAATTCCATGATTTTTTAGAAAATTGCTGAATTCATTTGATAGGTATTCACCTCCTCCATTAGATCTTAATGTTTGAATATAATTCCATGTCTTCTTTTCCACCATAGCTTTAAAAATCTGGAAGTGAGTGAACACCTTACTCTTCTCTTTCATGAAATATACCCAGACTTTTCGTGTATGGTCATCAATGAAAGTAACATAAAACCTACAACCGCCTATAAATGTGGTCTTTACAGGACCCCAAACATGTGTATGTACTATTTCTAGTATGTTCTCACTAACATGCTTGTCATGTGGAAATGATGCTCTTGACTGTTTTCCAAATTGACATGCTACACATACCTTTTACATCTCTGCAACCTTGAAATTTGGTAGTCCATGGAAAATCTCCTTTGAATGCATCAATTTCAACCTTTGCAAGTTTGCATGTCCAATCCGTTTGTGCTAGATCTCTATATCAACAATGACTCCTGCACCTCTTGCAAACATGGCCGCATTCATTTAAGGAATTTTCACATTTAAGGTGAACATCCTACCCACCTTGTTTCCTTTGGCAATCAATCTTGCATCCCATTTGTATTCTTCTACATATAACCCATCAACATTGAACCTGACTTGTAAACCTTGGTCAACCATTTGTCCAACAGAAACTAGATTCTTTGTTATATTTGGAACATGCAACACATCAGCAAGATGTTTTACCTTCCCATCCTCCATAGACAATGCTATGTTTCTTGTATGCTTGATAGGGTGTGATGTGTTATCATTTGTTTCAACATATCCACGAACTGGCAATTTTTGCAAAGTACTAAATCATTCTGCATGACTCATCATGTGATTTGAAGCACCTGAATCAACATACCAGACATTATCATTTGATTTTGAAACACCAACATACATTGTATTCATCATGTGATGTTGAACCATGAACAACTTCTCATAATCATATGCACTTGTGGATGCATAGTTGTTTTGTTGCCTTCTATTATTTTGATGGGCAATCACGTTCAAAGTGTCTAGGAAATTGTCTTCTTCCTCCTGCATGATTTTGTTGTTGACCTTGGTCTTGGTTATTGTTTCCTCTTCCACTTCCGAAACCTCTACCTCTGCCTCTTCGTTTGCCAGAGTAGAATACCTGCTCAGAACTAGGTTTTCCTTGGGAGCTTGAATCCTCACCAAGCTTCTTTTCACTTACTGACATGCACTTCTTCTCCAATGTATGCAACTCATTCTTGAGTTGCAATTTCCGTGCCTTTGTATTGGTCTCATACAATGTGACCAAGATGTTCCAAGCCTCTTTCGGAGTCTTGGCATCCTGTATGTGTCCAATCATGCTATCCTGTATGCTAACAAATAGCCAATACATTACCTTTCATGCTCCTTGATTCTATTCTTCATATCCTCTTAACTTGTCTACAGTCCGATTCCTCT
Source organism: Ceratopteris richardii (assembly GCA_020310875.1). Classification (NCBI taxonomy): domain Eukaryota; kingdom Viridiplantae; phylum Streptophyta; class Polypodiopsida; order Polypodiales; family Pteridaceae; genus Ceratopteris; species Ceratopteris richardii. Next base: position 29,432,074 of record CM035432.1, on the reverse strand, counting down.
ATGGTAACTGCGAAGCATTTTCGTTCTCTCCTTCGATGTACTTCCAATAGCCTTTTCCCATCAAGAAATTTGTCATTCTGAATCTCCAAGCATGGAAGTTGTTCTTGTCCAACTTATCGCTCATAAGCTGAGTCATTCCATCTCCGTTTGCCATTTCTGTAGCTATTCACAACATTGCAAAACACTACCAGAAGCACTTCTGCTTGAACACTATCGCACTATGAAATGATAGTTCGGTCTTAGAAAAACACAATTTTCGTGTATCAACAGTACACACAATCACTTGAAATTATGGATCTGGAATATATGAGTGTTTTCAAACATGACGCAAGTTATAGTATTCGAAATTGACGTGGTTTTTCTATGGGCCCCACCTTGCGGGCTCGAAACGAAGGTTGTTTGTGAATCACGTTTTCTCCATGCCCTCTCGTGTACTCTTCAACGTCGGCCTTCTCTATGAGCTCTCTACAGCCACACTGATTCTAATACCATGTCACGAGCAAGGAGATAAGGAAGAGAGCTCACACACACTCTCATAATCAAAGAGAAGCACCCATGCAGATTGAGGCAAGGAAGAATAATCTTCTTATTCTTCTTCTATTATATAAAAAAGAATGTACAAGAATTACCTAAAAACAAGAATACACCAACTGCAATATATAAAGACCATTACATATACAAAAACATAATGTCCACGAATGAGTGACCTAGCAAGAAACAAATATGCCATCACTCTCAGTAGATAAATCTAATAAAGCTCAATGAAGTATCCCTGACATATACTGGTGTAACCACTATACATGTCAAAGAAATGAAAAATTGATATGTGTCATCCTGGATCATCACATGTTGAGCTTGATATCTCAACGGATAATACTAAGATGGACAAAGTCTTCTCAGTAAGCAATCCCTTAATAAAAGACAAAGTTGTCTACACTAAGGTGAGAGTGTACACTAGATGATATGGGACGTCCATGTTTACACTATCACTAAGGTGAGTTCAATGGTATGGGACACTGAACTTAAGGATAATGGAAGCTCAAGCTTGAGGATATTTGATGGCTTGTTCAATCAAGGAATGAGCATAAATGAATCTCCAAATTTAAATAGGAAATTGAATGAACATTGATTTCCTTTAAAACCTATAGTTTTCAAGGACAAAAACTCTTTAAACATTAGGAAAAAGGGTGAACCCTGCATGGGCCTTGTAAGGATCCCTAATTTTCAGGGATTAAGCCTCATTCTGCTGTTGTCTAAGGGGACAAAGTGCATTTAATAGGGCACTTTTTAGTAGGCTGGAGTAGGCTTTTTTTAAGGCTTACTAGGCTCCTCTCTCTCTTCTTTTAGAGAGAGAGAAAGGGAATCTACTTTCCACATCATCAAACTCGAGCATGTATGGGAATAAAAAAATGATTTTTTTTTTTAAGTCTCAATTTCAGTGTTTATTTACTTGAAAGGGCTCATTTTTTAATATATATGTCAGAAGTGACCTTTTTTGAGTTTAGTTTTTAATTTTCCTTTTGAAAAAGCAATATTTTTAAAATCCCTCCAAAAGTAGAGTGCCACATCATCAAATCCGTAACTACTCTTCACCCAAAAAATGACTTTTTCAAAATTTCAACATTTTTGGCTATTCTCAGTGGAAAAACACACTGTGACCCATCCTCATCCAAGAAAACAAACTTTTCTTGAGAAAATCATGCTCTAGCATCTCTTCCAAACAAATTTCTGGTCTCTTTCTCAGTATTGTTTAATTGTTGGAAAAGATGGTGTTGACACCTATTACAAACCTCACATTAGGACGTCCTCATGCCCCAGCATCAACAAGTATCCATGTTTGTGTGCCCAGAGAGTTTGCTCCAAATACACAATGCAACAATAATGTGAACTCTCAAAATGAGCGTCGTGAAGCTGGAGAAAAGAATATTGATCTTTGGACTCATGGGTCATTATACCCTCCTGATCCAATGTCTTCTTACCATCCAACATTCCATAACCTCTCAACTTTACTTCAGTTCATCGGTGCCGGTAAAGCTGGGCTCTTAGGTTATTGTCAACGATTATCTACACATTCAACTGCCATTACTAAGTATTGGATTCAACAATATCAACTAAATCATACAAGGTTGGTCACTTTTGAAAGCACAATCATATCTTTACAAGAAAAGCTTGCAGAGCTTGAAAAGCATATGGAAGAAAAGGAGAGAACAATTGAGACATTTAAAAACACTGTCCAACACTTGAGAGAGACTCCACTTGGGATGCGACGTAGGAGACGATCATTAACATCCTTTGACTCTCTTTCAATTGGTGGTGGAGCACGCAAACGACGAGTTTTTGCAATAAGGTTTGGCTTGTATTTGTTTCTCTTTTTGGAAGACTTTTATATGTATATATATATATATATATTTCTTGTTATGTAGGTCATTCGTTGAAGATGTTAATGCATCATCAACAACAGAGGATCAATTCAAGTTATTAAATTCTTGTTTGACCAACAAGCAGGTGGTTAGTATTTTGGAGTCACGGATAGGAAACCTAATCAAGAAGAAAGTGATTAAAGATTTCACAAAAAAGTTACAAGATATTATCACTCCTAGAGACGTGCAGATGGTATGTGATGAAGCAGGAATTAGTACTAAAGGATACAGTGCATTGTACAACCTTTTGAAGCATTCATTAGAAAGAGAAGGTATTTTACAGAATATGTTTCCATCTCCTTACAAGGTATCGCTAAAGAAGTCAATGTCCAATGAAGATATAACTAGTATTCTTGGAAACTACTTATATATAGAGGATATTATGCCTATGTCTATTTATCATTTATCTACATCCAAAAAAGAGTTGAAAAGCGCAGTTGGAAATGGATTTCCTTACACAAAGTACAACAACATATTCGTGGATTTGGAGAGGCTTCAACAGGCAATGGTTCAATTTTACAAATCTACTATACCAGGTATGTGCACTATTGTTACCTTGATATACATTGTATTTTGATGTTATAAAGATTTTGCTAATTTATGCAGATTGTAATACCAAATTACAGTTTATATTGAAGTTAGATGAATGCCAGATTATAAAGGGACGACGAATGGAGAGATTGAGTTTTACACTCATGAATGAAGCTATGAGAAATGCCATATCTGATGAAAGTTGTAACTCTAGCTCTAAGTCTACATATAGTGTTCAATCCGAGAAAGAAATATGGTGGTTAGGTGCTATTGAAGTACCTAAAGAGTCCAATGATGTTCTTTCATGGATTTTTAGTAGGACCCCATGGATCACTAAAGTAATACTTTCTCAAATTCATGGTGCAAAGCTCCACATAGAAAACTTTGGTGATTTTGAGATAGATCTATCAAATGCATGTTAGGTTGCAAGCAAGGTGCATCTGCTCGTTATCCATGTCCATTTTGTACTCGAGGCTACAAAGTAACAAAGGGACAACAAAAAGTACTATCTAGCTTAGATGAATACATAGATGCACCTACTTCCACGGAATGGGATAGACCTTTGTTAAGGTGTCCAATGTTAGAAATACCTAACCGTGACACATTAGATAAAGATTGGAATCCCATTATTCCATTTCCATTAGTTAATGTTCACTTTTGCACATTGCATGCTTTCATGAGAATATTTGATAGATTATTGAAGCTCCACATAGAATATGCATTTTCCATGAAGCCAATTGATAAATCTGTACAAGCAATCAAAAAATTGGAAGAGTTGCTTAATTCGATTGGTTGTCATGGTGGTAATGTAACTCTAGTTGTCAAAAAACCTGGTGAATCGCAAAATAGTTTGCAACAAGTGTCAATGAAAGGGAAGAAGGCAAGAAAATTTTTCAGAACAAGTGTAAGCCCTAAGGAAAATGAATGCAGGGAGCTATGGAAAGACTTGTGCATGATCACCACTGATAATGATTCTCAAATTGACCTTAGTAATAGGCGAAAGAAGGTTTGGTCATGCTTAGATAAGTTGGGAGGTTTAATGAGTCTTAATAGCTCCAACAAAAATGACCGTCAATTGTTTCAAGATACATTAATGGAGTTTGCAAAGTGTTTCATCCTATCTTGGGGAGAGAGCAATATTACACATTACATTGTAAGTTTTCTTATTTTTTCAATTTTCTTGTTGATAAGATTGTGTTATATGTACTTATATCATTTCAGCATATTTTATTTGCACATGGAGCATTTTTTATGCATCGATATGGTTCATTGGAGATTTTTAGTACACAAGGAATGGAGAAGTCACATTACAAGGCTAGAGGTGTTTACTTCAAGAACACACGACATGGTGGTGGTGCAATGCAATCAAACTATATGGAAGAGATGTTTAATTGGTTTTATCGTACTGCATTTTCAAGGACATATGCAATGGAACGAGCCAAGGAGTCGAAAGTTGCAAAACTTGCAAGATTTCATCAACACAACTTAGCTAGTGAAAAATGGAAGTCATCATTGGGACCTTTACGTCATGCTCAATGGCGGGCTACAAGAACACGAGAGGGTTCATCATGGAAGTGAAGTCATTTAATACATTCATGGCATTTTCTGAATAATTCATAAGGTTTGCTACACACTAATCTCTTGTTTGCAATTTTTTCAGGTAATTTTTAATTTTTAAACTATTTTTTGTCCATTCAGGTGTGAACAGAACCTTTTTAAGTGAAACATTATAAAAGGAGACTCATTGTCTCATTTCAACATTCTAGCACTATAGAGGATGGCACGAACAAAGCAAACTGCAAGGAAGGATCCCATTAACTTTCCTACCTATGTGCAAGGCACTCAGAAGCCACCATGGATGAATCACCACAAAAGGCGACGTAGTGTCTCGCACTCTGCATCCCATCGCGAAACAGGTGGTGGCCATACCTCTGGGAGTGAACAGTTGCATGAACAAGTGGAACATGGGCAATCCAGAGAAAAGGCCGTAAATCAACCCCAAATGACTAGTAAAGCTAGTTCAGGGGTAGTTAATATGAACAAATTTTGACCTCTCTATACCTTTGAAACATATGAGCAGAGCATTTTGAAACTTAGAACATTTGCATTCTTGAAAATATCCATCTAGTGAAGGTTGAGTCTCATGTAAGGTAACCTTGGGCATGTCAGGACCTTTAGTTTCATTCTTTTGGACTCTTGATCATTGGGTAAGCCTCCATTAAGGTCTTCTAGGGCATTGGGAGGCCAAATAAGGCACTGCCACAGAAACGCGGGAGAAGGCCCTGCAAACGTTTTGCAGGGCCTTCTCCCGCGTTTCTCTGGCAGTGCCTTATTTGGCCTCCCAATGCCCTAGAAGACCTTAATGGAGGCTTACCCAATGATCAAGAGTCCAAAAGAATGAAACTAAAGGTCCTCCCAATGCCCTACATGACATCAATACATCACATGCAGGTCCAAAAGAATTTTAGATAATATACTGAAAAAAAAATACTTGAGACAATTGTAAATAAAGCAAAGTGAAAATTTGATATTAATTCAATTGTTTACATCAATTGGCTTTGAGTTTCTCAATGACTCTCTTTCGACGCTCCAAAGCCATGGGTAGGGTGTAAGTCAAAATTGAGTTTGCTATTTGATCAACATTTCTAACACCTAGACCTAGAGATATACCTATTTGGCCTAAGACCTTTCCACAGAAGTTGGAACCTAAGGTTGTAGTTACAAGGGATTTCTTAACTAAAAAGATACAATTACTCCCCTGTGTAATGGTTGATAAACAAAGCAATTTACTTAAGGCCTTTAGACACCATGTCATGAAGTGGCCCTGAGGACTGAACTCTTTATGGATAATTACAAAATGGTCTTTGGGAAGTTTCCCAATGTAGTTTGCAAGGGATGAGCCACCTCCACGAGCCACTCGATCACCTCCGCTCCTTGCTGCAAACTTGTCGACTTCAATCACCTCCTGCACAAAGTTTTATGATTAGTAGCTGCATGTGTTTGTAAGAATGAATGACATGAATTGAAGATACTTACATCCTGAACTCTATCTTCTTCTTCTCCTCTCTCTTGAAGTTGTAAATTAATGCTAGAGTGGGACATCCCACTCTGCTCGATTACTGGTGAGGAGGGAATTTTTGATTCCAATATCCTTTCTTGTGCATTATTAAATTGTTCTTCTGTGATATGTTCATGTTCACTTGTGAGTATGTCATTGCAAACCAATTTTATTGTGTCAGCCACTGAGTCACCAAATGGCAAACACTTTTTCTCCAACAACTCAGAGGTACTATCCAAAGGACACTCTGACAAATTACAAAACAAACTTAGGCATTCATCAAGCCGTAGCCCAAATGCCTTCTCTACATCATGTAAAAACAAATATTCTTGTCCCTCGACAAGAACCACTGAAAAAGTTTCAATCTCCACCTCTGGAATAGTTGCTTCTGGCTCCGAAGAGGTGGATGGCTTAGGCACTTCTTTCAACTTATCATCCACACCAAGAGGATAAGTTTTCTCAATAGCTTCTCTCTCTAATAGGAGATTCAAGGGTTCTTGAGGTGGTTCCTTTTTATCCTCGACAAAACCACCTGTAAGAAGATGAGGGATCTCATGAGGAATTGGTTCTGGTTCCTCATTCACAAAGAAAATTGTGGCAGCAATGAATGAAAGATATTTTGGACCCATCTTGCGTTTCCTATTCAATTTCCTTATAAGTGGCACAGTTTCATCAAGAAGGTGCCCTGCTTCCTCTGCAGTTGCCTGGAACCGTTTCAATCGGCAAAAGCCTCATCACCTTTGTGAATGTAGGTGAGAAGGTCACATGGAACCCAAGTTCCATCATATGGTGGTATTTCAATGGAGAAACGCAATATATGAACTTGCATATATTGAAGTAGCTCCTCCAAAGCATCGGCATTCATTTGCACGGTTCCATGGAGGTTAGGAACCTTGGAGAGAAGATCATATAGGTCATGTTGACCTTTGTAATCTGAATCCTCCAAAAATTCTAGAAACTTGTGGCATGCACTCTTAGTAGGTACAGAGGTGGAAGCCATAGCTTGCAAATGCAGACTGTTCTAACACTCAATGTGGTTGCAAAAGTGAGAAATGAGGAGAGAGGACTCCTATTTATAACTTTTCTAGAATTTTTAAGTGATGGGTCCCACTTTTTCATAGAAGTGACTTTTCCTTAAATTAAAACATAAGAGTCTTGAAAAGGAAAACTTTGACATTTGAGATCACATCAAAGGAAATAAACAATAAGAATGCTCTTTCAAGAAAAACCTTGAGAATTTACAGATACAAGTAGAATGTGGCCAAAATATCCTTGAAGCAAATGTGAAAAATTTTTCATTGCAAAAATAGGTTTGTTTACAGGTTTCACAGTATCTTTACAAAAAAGAGTTATGACAATGAAATGTCAGTTCCATCCATGCTCCAATCTGCAAGAACCTTGATTTTGTCTTCCAATCTCTTTCCAATCTGTGGACAATTCATAAAAGAGTAAAACATTTTCAAATCATGAACAATAGTGATAGAATAATATATATATATATATATATATATATATATATATATATATATATATATATATATATATATATATATATATATATATATATATATATATATATATATATATATATATATATATATATATATGTATATATGGAATACAACTCTTACCTTGTTCCCTCGTATTCGAAATTTGAAATCATGAAGATCGTCATATCCCATGATAAGTAAGTGCTCTCTCAAGTTGGCCAAGTTCCAATGTTGATTAACTAAAACCACCTCCATATCATTGTTTGGTAACTTCACATTAATTTCAAATGAAGCTAAAGATCCCTCCGAGCTTTGCAAAGGTATCCACTCTCCTAGTTTACACATCCAACGATCATAATAAAATCTGATGTACAATGAGGTGCGATGTTTTAAATAGCGAAACCCTATACCTGTGTCACCAATTCTACAACGATATCTATCCCCTTTTGACAATCCTTCTACATAACCCCAGTTTTCCCCTAACAATCCTTCTACTGCTTCGTATGTAATATCTTTACATAGGAACATTGTAGGAGTTTCTACAAAAGGAATGCCTTGAAATATGAAAACAAAGCAATGGATTGGTAGAGTCCAATGAAGTCCTATTGATCTAGATACGCGTGTGAATTTCAAAGAGTTATGTATGTCCATCACCATCTTATGCTTGAAAGATGATATGGACCAAAAATCAGGTTTTGGCCACTCTAAACTAAGAAGAGAGTCAACTTTGATAATCTCCAACCTTCCATATTCACCATCTGTGGAAGGAACAATGTACTCGTGAGTGTAAAAGAAGATCCTTTCACGAATAAGTTTAGCAGGAGGTACATCTGGAAACACTAATGCCCCAATGTCTGCATGTAATGCTTTGAAAGTTCCTGTGAGACTATGAAGTGGTTGCTCTTCCACTAAACTAGAAGGAAATATGACTGTAGCAATGAAAAACATATGAGATGAGTAATTAAGACATTTAACACCATGAAGCATTGAGAAAATAGAAATACTCACAATGGATTGGATATCTAATTCTATTGGAGTTTTCTAACTTCATGGTTGAAACTGTGAAGACATGTTGTACAATAGCAACCATCCCACCATGTGTTTGCTGCTTGAAGCCTAAGAGCTTACCTTTCCAATGAAGATCCAAATTTCCACGATCTCGAACACGATGAGGACCAAGTCCAGATGGCTGCATGTACACCCATGCACCTTTGCAAAACTCTTGTGGTAGCCAACTTCCTTCCATTGTTTTGATGTTGTGGCACGTCATTGTGTGAACTTCGTCCTTTGGTCTCCTACGAGCTCTGGAGCTTTCCATGGGAGTAAGAGTTGTTGTCATTGCTGCAGAAGTTGGGAGAATGGTAGGAGGACAAACAATGCTTCTGTTGTATGGTATGGAGGGAATAGAGGTGAAAAATATGACTTTTTGGGTTTTGGGTATGAAAATGGGAGTTTGAAGAGGGAAAATAGAGTTTTTTGACTCATTTTGAAAAAAGTCACTTTTTTAGTCCACAAACATGCACGGATTTTGAATTAGAAGTCAAAAATAGCACTTTTGACCCTGAAAAGTGATATGGAGGTCATTTAATGGTATTATGATGAGTTTTACAACTTTTAAAAAATTTTGAATTTTTGGGCCCAGCCTGATTACGAGATTTCTTCTCTCTCTAGAAGACAACCCTGAACATAGAGGAATCTTGTCCCCTCTTCCCCCTTCAGCTTAGTATTTTATAGGGTATAGACTGTGGCCACCACCCTCTTCTGATTGGTCCATCACTAATCACTCTTTGAGCTAAAAGGCCCATCCAGGGTTCACCTTTTTTCCTAATGAGGGGGGAAGAATGTATCATCAATACGATACTTCTATCATAAAAGTGAAGGAGTACATTTGTTAGTACCTAAGTGTGTTTGAGTAAGTCTCAAAACAAAGCAAGAACCATATACGCAAGAAGGGAATTCACTGAAGAATTCCAAGGTAAGCTACCCAAAGACACTACAAGGAATACGGACACATAGCAATGGTTAAGGTGACAAAATTTTATCGCTATAAAATTGCAAAAAGCATTGCAAGAAGCATCAAGCATGGACCGTCAGTTAAATGACTAGCAATATGACGTTTTTATCAACATGTGGCACGATGGGATGTGCGACGCTCACATTGAGTGTTGCTAAAGCGACAATTTAAAAATTGTTGCATAAGCGATGCTAATTTGCATTGCATAAGCGACGCTAATTTGCATTGCATAAGTGATGCTAATTTGCATTGCATAAACGATGCTAATTTGCATCGCATAAGCGATGATAGTTAACATCGCTTATGCGACACCAATTGTAGTGCTTTTCACAATGCCTTACCATCGCTTACACGAAGGCTTTTTGACAAAAAAAATTAAAACGTTGGAGGCTCTTCGATCAGGATCTTCATTCATCTGATCGAAGAGCTCGCCAACGTTCGCAATTGTGCTGCACTTATGAGTTGAAACAATCGCTTGCAGAATTGTTGTTTTATCTAATCTCTATCTTATTGTCTCTCTCTGTCTCTGTTTCTCTCTTTCTACCTCTTTCTCTCTTTGAATTATCTCTCTCTCTCTCTCTTTATTGCAAGTTATTCAAGAAGCTAACCAGGCAAAAAATATGGCTAACTATTGTAAGTAAAATTTCCATTCTTTGTATATCATTTGAATTGTGTTATTTTCATTAGTTAGCATACTCACACTTATTGATATGCACATATACACTTATACATGATGAAGATGCATGTTCACACATATACACATATACACATATACACATATACACATATACACATATACACATATACACATATACACATATACACATATACACATGCACATACACACACATATATACACACACATACATGTGCACATGCACTTACACATAGACACACATACACATGCATATGCACAAACATTTCTACAACCACATAAAAAGACTTGCATGCATGCATTATTGCATATATACATACGCATACACACATTAACATATACTTAAATACATGTATATGCACATCCACATACATGCACATTCACAGGCATGTACATGGATGTAAATGGAAATGCATCCACATGCACATGCATGTTTCATACATATACACATGCATATACATACACTTGTATATGTTTATACACATACACATACATATGCACATATGTACACATACATATATATACACATATATATGCACATACGTACACACACATACACATACACACACATGCACATACATACATATACACATATACACATACACTTACACATATACATGCACATACATATACCCACACATACACATGCACATGCACATGCACGTATACACACATATACACTTACACATGCACATGCACATACATTCATATACACACACATGCACATGCACATACACATACATACACATACATAACATGCACATGCACATACATGCATATACACATATACATATGTACATACATTCATATACACACATATTACACACATATACATGCACATACATACACACACATATTACACATATATACATGCACATACATACATACATACATACACATACACACATACACATGCACATGCGTACACACACATATTACACATATATACATGCACATACATACATACATACATACATACATATACACACATACACATGCACATGCACATGCACATGCACATACACATATACACTTACACATGCACATGCAGATACATGCATATACACATATACATATGCACATATATACATAGATGTATGTGTATGTATGTGTATGTATGCAGATGGCCCATTTGGCTTAGGTGCGATGTGTGGCCCGACTGAACTCTCTTCTTTGCAGCAGCCTGTTTATTTAAAGAAAAAAGAAATACATAAATTAAATATAAAAATTTAATAAAATATATGAGAATTATAAATATAAACTATTAATTTGTATACCTTCTATTGAGGAAATGACTCCTAAAGATGTAGCTGTCTACGAAAAATTTGTCACATCTCAAGTGGTATGTTAGGTCGCCTCTTATTTTTTTCCACCATACAATATCTCCTTTTAATTTAATCCCAAATAGAAAAAAAGAATCAGAATACATACACATATTACACACACATACCCACATACACATATACATGCAAACATATAGACATACATATATGCATACATATAACATAAACACACATATACATATCCACATATATACGTACACACATACACATGCATGCATATACACTCATTCATACAAAATACATGCATTCATCCCACAATAATATGTATTTGTGTATATGTGAATATGTGTGTATGTGTAAATGTGTATATGTGAATATGTATGTATGTGTAAATATGTATATGTGAATGTTTATGTATGTAAATAATCAGATTATTAATATCAAATACCATTATTTTTTAATTCCAATCAATCAGATGGAACTCCACCACCATCTCCTAATCGTGCAAGGACTATATACTATAAGTATATCAAACTTTTAATTTTAAATATATTTGATAGATATATAACTGATATATTTTTTTGTTTCTTGTTATAATCAGATTTTGATCAATCAGAGGGCACTCCACCACCTCCTACCCATGCAACAACTTCACATGTGTCCACCGATAGGAATTATGATGAATTTTACTATCAAGAGCATATTATATGTTGGTGTAACTCTTGCTATGGCACGTATCAAAGACCACAATTGGAATGTATTGAACATGAGGTAGCGTATGGTACTTTTGAGCATGGACCACCACCTGTTCAACGTGATAATGCTTGGATATGTATTTTTTTATAAATTAATGTCATTATTTTATTTAAAAACCATATACAAAATCAAATTACTATTGATATATAGGAATAATTGCTGGATGATGATGATGATGATAATAATTCTCAATTACAAGCAGAGGTTTCTAGAAATCCTATACCTCCTGGTTTAGAGACTAAAACGGGTGGAGATTATCCATTACCACCTCATGATCGTTCTCTAGTACAAATATACGAAGAAGATATGGAAGATGGAATAGAGGACCACTTCCTTTAGATGGAGAGGTTTTCAACTTTTGGGGTAATCGCTATATGATTGCTCCATCCACTATTACTAATGCTGGTCATGTTCTCTTTATTGTAGAGGATTTGTATGTGCCTCCGAACTCTGAAGTCACTCTTATGTCATTTTATGGTCCTTTATATGGATGGGGAGATTAGCATCGACTTGCGCAGTATGTTCAAAGCATGAGTACTTATGGAATATGCTTGAATGCAGCATCTATTACTAGTAGAAGGATTTCACATGCAGAAAATGAAAGATTATATATTGTTGGACGACCTTACATGCATGGAAATATAGCACATTTAATAAATAGTAGTCGAGGGTTACATAATAGTTCAAAGACTAATTGCACATTTGAGGAGCATGAAAATAGTCATGAATCACCATACATGAGTAGAGATGTATCAAGATACATAGTTGTCAATGCTATTACTACATTACATGCTGGTTATGAATTATTAGTGAATTATGGATGGCATAGACCTCCAAGAGCACCTTTTAGCTAGAGAGAGAATGAAAATTTTCTATCCATATTTAATAACCTATATATTTACATTTATGTTTAAAGTTTACTTTTTATTCATTTATGGAATACTAATGATTTTTATTCATGTGTAGATTCTTGGATAAGGTCTTACGCCCGTAGAATGTGCAAATAATTGCACCTATATTTAGCTATCTTGGTTCTATTTCTCTTAACTTGCCAAATTTATTTTACCCTCAAGCCACCATGATGTCCGATGTGGCCAACATTTCTAATCTTGTTAGCTTATTCTTTAGTCCTTTCCCAACCTTGATCTTGGTCCTATCGCATGTTTTGCATGGAAAGGTCTATTTATGGTCCTATACGCACTTGTCTTTTGTGCTTATTTTTCACCTTCTATTTCACTTTTCCACTTTTGGATTTCTCTATGCCTCGTTCTCACATATGGCACACACAATCCCAATTCTTCCCTCTCTCTCCCGATCTCGAATCTAGTCTACCCACCTTTCCGAGCTCTCTTTCACTCATGCACACCTCACTCTTCTCACTCTTTCACATTCATACCCTCATCCTCACACTTACCCTCTTTCACGCATGCCCCGCTTAATCCCATCTTTATCTCATGTACTTACACACACACACACACATGATCTAGGTCACCCTCTCCCTTCTCCACTTCTCACACAGATACGCTACTCTCTCTTACCTCCTCACTTTATTCTCTCAGCCTCACACTCCCACACACCCACCATGATTCGTATTCCCCGAAGGTTTGCTCTCTCAAGATGCTCAGCCCTAGGAATCCCCAAAATTTACTTATGGACTGACCTAGCATTCAACGGGTGGCATGGTAAATCTGCAACAATAGAGTATGGAGGGCCATGTGGCCTGGGAGAGCCACCACTAGGTTTCAAGGTAACCCACTCATGTTAGCATAAAGGAGCAGTACTAAAAAAGAAGGAGCATGCATTATGGACAGTACATTGGAGAAGCAAGAACAGAAGTCCAACCCTTCGAGGATTTTTAGACCAGTCAAGAACTTGTTAGCTGGCTAATGGCAAGGACTACAACCCAAAAGAGCCTCATACACACAAACACTCCAAAAAAAACCATGCATCAAGCTTCCACTTATTTTGTATCATAGCTGGATATTATGTCTTCTACAACAAGGGCGGGGTTTAAGGGTGAACCGCAAAGAAACAATCACATCTAACAAGTATTGCGATAGGCCATCTTTATGCTAAATGCGAGGTGTGTTACATAAGTCTCCCAAGATTTTTATGCACTGTACTCTAAAAGAACATTTTGAATACTAGGTAAGTCTTTCAATTGCATTGACAATGTACGAGAAGACTCCATAGCATCACTCAACGAGCTCTACAACTTACACCACACTAGAACCAAGTGTTCCAATGTAATTCCATATGATGAAGTGCGTGCAGCATTGGATCCAGCCAGCCAAATAAAATATATTGATGCGCAGTTTGACCATTATTCTAGGATTACGAAAGTGAAATTCAGGCATGAACAAAACCAAGCTAATTAGAACAACAAATGGAACTCAAAACAGAATAATGAGGTAGTTCCTGTGTTGACCATCCAAATTTCAACCGAGAGTGCTCAATGAGGAAGCCAATGCATGCCTACATTATCGAGATAATGCAAAAGGGGAAACCTTCAACGCGGAATTAAATTGGACTACCCCCCAATAATCCGGTACATAGGGGTTGCCATACATGCACATGGATCAGGCTGAAAATACTGTAATGGTGTAGAAATCATAAGTTGAATAGAACACAGACAACATACAAAATTGCTCCTTGTTGAAAATCATGCTCGCAATTCCAAATACTATCGAACTCTTGTAGTCCTACTATGCTCATTGAAATAGAGTCACGAAGAAAAGCTGTTTATACATATGTCATATTACATCTATGGAGAACCATGCCCCCGCTCATGCATAGCCTTGGTAACCAGAATGCAAAACAGTACTAGAAATTTTTGGTGAGATCTATACCCTTTGCAAGGCAGTTGTTGAACCGGAAGAAAGTAATGCTTCAATTACGTTTCCCAACTTGGAATTGGTCTGCTACGCTCAACCAAGAACCATTCCTTTTGATTCTCTTCTTCTCATAACCTCTCGAGATTGCTCTGAATACCTTCCTTCAGCACATGATCGGGGCTCCCCTCTGCTTCAGTCTTGCAGAACCTCTCACTCACTCTGGTGCTTTTCTCTCTCTTTAGAGTAATCGCACAACAAGCTAACCCCTCACTGTTCTTCAATAATCGAGCATCCCTTGAAACTGATCTTTCGGATAACAACAGGAATTGTGAACTGCCCACCTATGTCAATTGCTCCTACAGTGCCACATGCCTTGACCTTGTGGAGTTCTCATGATCTTACAGGAGGAGACTGCTCCATGAACAGAAAACAACTCTTCAATCTTTCATCATCCATTGCATCATCTATATTCTTCAAATATAGATTTGCACCCTAAGATTTCTCAATCTTTTCCTTCGAAGTTGTCAAATCTTGTCTTCAGATCTGCCTCCCTCTCTGACTTCTTCTGAGCTCGACCCTCATACCATTCTTTGTCATTAAACCGCTTACCATTCAAGTTCTCAACTGCCTTTGTTGCATCATCATAGTTCTCAAAGTACACAGAACCAAAGCCTTTAGACTTGCCATCAGCGTCCCTCATTATTACGACACTACTTATTGTTCCAAAGGCTTCAAAAGCACTTTTAAATCCTTCATCCGTCATAGATTCTGCAATGTTTTTCACATAAACATTATTGAATTTTGAGCCAGAATTTGCCAGCTCTCTTTCCTGTTTCCTCGGAAAGGGCCCAACATATACTGGTTTGTCATTGATCAGCATTCTGTTTACTTTCTCAATCGCCATCTGAGCAGATTCCTCTTGTTCAAACTGCACAAACCCATGACCTTTCGAGACCCCAGCCTCATCTAAAGCCACCCGACATGACAGAATGGGACCAAAGATTGAGAAAGTGTCATGCAAAGCCTTGTTGTCAATCCCCTTGTCTAGATTCTTAATGAAAATGTTAGCTGCTCCACTTTTATGGATACTGGGATCCCGATGGGAATACATCATGCACATTAGTTTTCCATTAATCTCTGTTAAATTCAATGCATCCAAGGCCTGGGTTGCATCAGGAATATTGCTGTAATTCACATAGGCATAACCCAGAGGATCTCTTTGTGATTAAGTCACGACAAACCCTGATGGACAATACCGGACCAATCCGGTTGAAAACTTCATATAACTGAGCTTCGTTGACATTAGGATCAAGGTTACCAACATATAACGAGTTTTTCATATACGGGCTCGGAGCAGGCATTATCATTGACGGAACTTGCTGTTGGCTTTGCTGTATCATCTGTGCCATGGCAGACTCAAAATGAATTTGATAGGTATTCTGTGTACTCGAGTCAAAGAAGTCAATCAAAGGCGTCTAACTCTTACTCTGGAGAGATAAGTCTCAGTTACCTTACATGGAAAAATACTAATTTTCTATGTGTATGGGAAATAGCTATGACGAATGAGGGCTGATTTTTGTTGTTTTCTGGGGTGAAATTACAATAACAGAATGATAACAGGTTATGAAGAGGAAGCTTCTACAGATCGATGAGGAATAAGGGGAGAACGGAGGAAAAATGATGAAATGGCAGTGCAACTGCACGAGAGGGAGCAACCTGCTCTTGCAAACTCCAAGTCCCCAATGGGGACCTTGGCTTCTTCAAGTTCTTCCCCTTTGCATGCGTAGAGGAAGCCGACCAGGAGGCTGATAGGCTTGAAAAATGTCAAGGAGCACGGTCCCCCAAAAAGTCCAACGCCTCCTAATAGCATTGCTATCAAGGATATCAATATCACCAGATTCAACGTGTTTATTTAATGAGACATGCATCCGATCTCTTTCCTCCAAAATGACACACTTATCAAAGGCCAAATAAAAATTAAAATAATAATAATAATAATTGGAATAACTTGTGATTTTCCAAGTTTGTACAAAACTGTTTCATCCTCAACCACCACCTAGCTACCCTCAGTTTTTGCAATGTCCATTGGCCTTCATATCACTTTTGCATTTCCTTTATCCTCCGATAATTTCATTTGACAAGAAATGTTCTATAGTGGCATAAAAGTCCTTGCTCTTTTGCCCAGGTATGCCCTTGAAAAATCGTATCTTCATCCCTGACAGCATCGGTTTTTTACCCACAAAAATATACACTACCTTCACCTTCAAGATGACATGATCGTTGCCTTTGACATTCTTACTGTCTCCAATCATCGCCTGGGAGATATGGACATACAAAGCGGGACCCGGTTTACAAGTTTCTAACTTACCACTTGAAACCTCAACACCAAGGATCAACAATTTTACAGAGAAGATGTATACTCAAACTAAACACAAGCGATACCACAAAACTCCATAGTTGCTGATGGACAAAATTGTCTTACAGAACTAAGCAGTCGAGAATGTATGAGCTGACATTGGCCAATCGTACCCAACAACTATAATAAAAAACATGCATGATAGACAACTTCCTTTTGATAGAAACCTCAGCAAATGACAACATGCATTCATGTATTTACGCCACACCACATGTACATAACCACACAAATCTCCTTATGTATGTCATCATGTTGTATTTTACACATTTATTTTGGAGTGCATGCACATGCACCAACACTATGGGATCCCTATCGACATACATGTGACTATCGCAAAACAACTTCAAGATGCCACACATCGTAATCTGCACATACATCCATTCATCTACTCATAGAAGCACATGCACATGTACCTACATATTCTTATGCTCATACATGCAACACATGCACACACCCCATGAATGTCAATACAACCGTCAACAATTCTCTAATTATTTAAGACAAAAATAGTCTTGACAACTTTATTTTCATATTCATCATGCTACTATACCGCCCAATCCACACAACCTTCCTGTGTAACATACTCCCCTCTTCTTGCTTGCGATGTCGTCCTCGACAAGCATTCCCACAATCTCCCTTTCACCTGTTACTCATCCAAATGGTTAAATTTTCCATGGAGATACAATTCAATCATTCAAGAAATGCGACCATGTCAAGCCACAAATAGATCTATATCATGCTCTCTTCTCATGCACGATCATCATGCACATTTTTCTTCATTCATTTATTGTCTCATCGTGCCAACCATGTCCACAATCACATGCATCAATACATTCACGTAACACATTCATTACACTGCTGATCACATTCTCTCTTACATGCTCATGCATGACTCCTTTGCTTCCCATATCATGCTCTTATGCAATAAAACCAAAGCAATGCAACGTATGCATGTCTTATTTCAAAACATGATTCTAATCGATGACAAATTTTTTTTTGCATTTCACTAAAATGATTTCAAGATGAAGACACGATCTTGCCCTTGGTGAACTAATGACCCAACACCTCTATTTCTTTTTTTTTAATACCAACACAAATTCCATACCTTACTTACCTTGCCGAATACCTTCTTGATTTCCTTTTCTTTCTTATGTGCTCACTCATCAAAAGATGTTAGACCAAAAAATATGCAATAATAACCAAAGAACAAAAACCCAAAATGTCACATAATCATATCACATATAAAGATTAATTATCCTGTTTTATGCATGCTATGTACACACAAGCAACATTGAGATCTCCTAAAGTGCGGCCTTGCCTCATATCCCAAAAAATAGATCATCAACAGATGAAGCGAGACATGAATAAAGAATTTTTAAGAAACATATACAACATTACCGACCTCTGGAACAAACTTGCCGATAACATGAGAACAAACCAAATCTGAAAAATGGATTACGAACCAACCACTCATACATATAATACTTATACCTTTTGTTGGTATTGGCCTTGAGCAGATCGATCTATCAGCTATCATCATCCCGTCCCACTAGACACATGCATGCAAAAAAAAAAACACTCCCTTCCAGGCGATCGTCGCCCTCCTCCTCTCTATGTCTTCCCCTCAGGAGTGAGAATATTTCTTCATCATTTTTTTTCTTTTTGTTTATTTTTAATTTACAAGTTGGCCTATGTTGCAATTGGATGCGACTCATGGCCTTGACCACTTGATCAGGTTGGCTCCACCTGCCTACCACCACAACATAGCGCGCAACGACATATATACATGACATATACACATATATACATGCTAGCCCATAGCGAAGCTGGGTGCGGTTTGTGGTCTCGATTGCCTGACCGAGATGGCTCCACTCACCTACCAACCTGCTATGGCGCGAAGCACCGAAACAGACATACACCCAGCCGTCCCAGCTTATGACGAAACTAGCATTGCCTCACGGTCCTGACCATCCGGCCAGGAGGATTCCGCCCACCTACTAGCCCTTCATAGCGCACATGCACACATACATATATACACACGCTTTTGCTTGTACTTTTTTTTCCATCTTCCATGTCCTGAGAGTTAGGGAGCACACATCATGCATATACAAAAACAAAAAACACCTATGAAAGCTAATAGATCAATCTTTTCTTGTCGTTACCTACTAGGATATAAAGATTATATGATATAACTGATTAATCGCAATCACACTTACCAATCCAAATTCTTCTCATCTTATTTTGAAGTTCTTTCCTAAAGTGGCAATGTTATATATGCTAGCTCAAAAAGTCTCTACTCAGCCTCGTTTCATAGTTGGTGATCAATGTTCTCCAGGAGGTGAGTCAGGCTCCGCTTCATGGGCCTCATCGTCACTGTGAATCACCAACTGATCTGCCCATGCCCAATAGATATCATTTACCTCGTTATGCATCTCCCTCGTGCTGTCGTAATAGAAGTATCGGTCCTCTACATATCCGGCCCAACCAAGCACATCCTCAACCACCACCCAGCTACCCTCAATTTTTGCAATGTCCATTGGCCTTCATATCACTTTTGTGCTTTCTTTATCCTTTGATAATTTCATTTGACAAGAAATATTCTATAGTGGCATAAAAGTCCTTTCTCTTTTGCCCAGGTATGCCCTTGAAAAATCATATCTTCATCCCTGACAACATCGGTTTTGTACCCACAAAAATATACACTACCTTCACCTTCAAGATGACACGATCGTTGCCTTTGACATTCTTACTGTCTCCAATCATTGCCTAAGAGATATGGACATACAAAGCGGGACCCGGTTTACAAGTTTCTGACTTACCACTTGAAACCTCAACACCAAGGATCAACAGTTTTACATAGAAGATGTATACTCAAACTAAACACAAACGATTCCACAAAACTCCATAGGTGCTGATGGACAAAATCATCTTACAGAACTAAGCGGTCGAGAACGTACGAGCTGACATTGGCCAATCGTACCCAACAACTATAATAAAAAACATGCCCAATAGACAACTTCCTTTCGATAGAAACCTCAGCAAATGACAACATGCATTCATGTTTTTACGCCACACCACATGTACATAACCACACAATCTCCTTATGTATGTCATCATGCTGTATTTTACACATTTATTTGGGAGTGCACATGCACCAACAGTATGGGATCCCTGTCGACATACATGTGACTATCGCAAAACAACTTCAAGATGCCACACATCGTAATCTGCACATACATCCATTCATCTACTCGTAGACGCACATGCACATGTACCTACATACTCTTATGCTCATACATGCAACACATGCACACACCCCATGAATGTCAATAGAACCGTCAACAATTCTCTAATTATTTAAGAAAAAACATTCTTGACAACTTTATTTTCATATTCATCATGCTACTAGACCGCCCAATCCACACAACCTTCCTGTGTAACAATTCCAACATATGATGCTGATGATATTCCTCCACACCATTCATGATTCCTAGTAAGACCTCATTTATTAGAAGCTTCTATGAGGAGGCTATGCAAAAGTGATCCTATGGAATATGCAAGGTTGAAAGACCTATATTCAAAAGAAGATAAAGTACAAGATTTGTACGACAATGATGAAGACGATGGCATGGAAGATTTTATTGAGGATTGGTATCAAAATGAGAGTAAGAGCATTGATATTTATAAAAATGAGAAATATCTTCGAGAGGAATGTCTAAAGCATGTATATGAAGGAAGTCGTTTGACATGACTAAGTGCAAGCTTACTTATTCTCAATCTTCAAAATTGTTTTGGATGGAGTAATGTATCTGTTTCAATACTATTAAGGTATAATTTTTATTTTTCTATCTATTTATATATATACATGCATACATATATACAAATAAATACATACATACACACACACACACATATATATATATATATATATATATATATATATATATATATATATATATATATATATATATATATATATATATATATATATATATATATATATATGAATGCATACACACATATGCACACATACACATGTTATGAGAGTAAGATCAAATCATACATACTTGTATCGAATGAAGATATTTTGTCCATCTCGCCTTTGGGATTGTCCACCCAATCTTTAGAATGTTCTTGACACATCTCCTTCTCCTATTCTAGTCAACCTAATACTTGCGCTGCTAACTCTTTTATGAACTTTGCATACAAATATTAAGTATCAGTTAGCTATGGAGGTATTATGTTATTTGGAAAATGGGAGAAGCAAATCTATTTGGAAGATTTTGAAGGATGGAAGAATAATTTTAAAGGATGGGTGGAAAGAAAACATCCATTCAATGCAGGTTCTTGTTTTTACCTTAGCTAAGGTAAGAACAAGAACTTGCATTGAATGGACGCTTTCTGTCTGCCCATCCTTTAAAACTATTCATCCATCTTTTAGAATCTTCCAAATAGATTTGCTTCTCCTATTTTTCAAACTACATAATACCTCCATAGCTAAATGATACTTTATATTTGTAAACAAAAATGTAAGTCTTAGTTAGCAAGGCAGGTAATTGATTGACTATAAAATGGGAGACAACCAAACGATTGAGTGGTCTAGATATTTTTATGAAAGTCTCATAATGAACAAAAAGAAAATTAAAAACAAAATCAAATATACACAACTACACATGCATACATACACATACATACATACATACACATTCATACATACATACACATACATACATACATACACATATATACATACATACACATACATACATATATGCATACACATATGCGTACATATACATACATACATATACATATATAAAACACATATACACACATATATACATATACATATACACATATGTATACACATGCACATGCATATACACATCCACATACACATACAAATAAGCATACACATATACAAAATCATATGAATATATATATATATATATATATATATATATATATATATATATATATATATATATATATATATATATATATATATATATATATATATTATATATATATATATATATATATATATATATATATATATATATATATATATATATATATATATATATATATATATATATATATATATTTATATGTGTGTGTGTGTGTGTGTATTTATTCACTTATATTTATTAATATGTCTTTTTTCATGAACTTACAGGTTATTATCTGAAAAGTTTTTACAAATTTAGAATATTCTTCCTACCTCACGTGATGAAATGAAGAAGATAATCAACAATCTTAGTATAGATTATCAATGTATATATGCATGTCCTAACGATTGTATTTATAGGTGAATATGTATACTCTTTGACATGTCCAAAATGTCAATCCCCTCAATATATGGACGAAGAAGGTAAAATCCCAAAAAAGGTATTGAGACATTTTCCATTGGCTCCATGGATTAGACATATGTTCCAAAGCCCCGAATTATCAAGGCTTTTGACATGGGGACATGGCCATAAAAGTATTGATGGAATAATTAGAATTCCTCATGATAGTGTTGCTTTTCATCATTTGACACTGATACATCAACATCTAAAAGAGAAATTGGAATAAATATACATGATAATGATACTAATCTTTTTGATGAAGAGAATAATACTCTACATGCTGATTCTACTGATGATGAAGAGGAATTACCACAAATCAATATTAATCCATCAATAGATGATGTGACTCATGAGAACACATATTTAACAATAGAAGAAATAAATGAAATCAATAAGGATAATGAATTAGAGTTTCTAAATTAGGGCTTATAAAGCCCTAATATCAAAATTAGTGTTTCCAAATCAGGATTTTTGAAATAGGATTTCTGAGTTAGAATATTTATAATAGGGTTTTTGAATTAGGTTATGTATATATATATATATATATATATATATATATATATATATATATATATATATATATATATATATATATATATATATATATATATATATATATATATATATATATATATATATATATATATATATATATATATATATATATATATATATATATATATATTGGAGTCAATGTCTAAATGATCCAATAGATTCTTTAGAAGTCGAATCTTCAAGTCCCAGATCTGCCACAATGGATCACAGCGTATGGATATGTATTTAGAAGACTCCTTCAAGAAAAAGCACGTGGCAGCAGGGATATGCAAAAAGCCTCTTAAATGGGCCACCCGGGTTCGAATCTTGGTAGGCGCAACAACGAAGTTTTTTTTTTATAAAGCAGAAGCAGAAAAGATTTCTCGGAACTCGGATGAAGCTGTTATCATGAGAAATTTTTTGATTAAGCGATCAATATTGATCGTAGCTTTATGGCTTTTCGTATTTGCTTTTGGAGAGTACTTCAAAGAATATATAAAGAGAGCCTTGCTCATTGTCCAAGCATCACTCAAGGATCACTCAAAGATCACAAGCCAGCTCTTGGTGTTCGGAAGCTTTGGAGGTGAAGATTTGGTGAAGCAGAGGCTACTCTCTTGGAGCAAGAAGTCTTCTACAAGGTGGTGGTAACTATCTTTTGTGAGTTAGCCTTATATTTTGTTTTTAGGGTTTCTCTACCCTAATCTCAAAATTAGGGGTGGTTGATTCACAATTTTGTTACACTATTTTGTGAGAATAAGGTTAGCTTCATTGCTCATTCACTTCACATACTTAGATTATTTCAACATAATCTAAATTTTGTATAATCATCTTCTTGGATATTCTTCCATTAGTGAGTGCACCACTTTATATGGTTGAGTAGTACTCCCATGTTGTAATTTGGAAATCTATTTTTTAGTGAGTAAGCATCCAACTTACGTTCCCTATCCTTGTCTCAAGATCTCTTTCTTTCTATCTCTCACTTATCATCTTAATTAATTAAGTGTGTAAGCTCAAAAGGCTTTTGTTTGGAATGATCCTGGGGCCCCAAATTCCAACACTTGGTATCAGAGCATAATTGACATACACACTTAGTTAAGATGAGTGAGATTAGAATTGAGATTCAGGACAAGTTGGATGGATCTTCTAATTATCCCATGTGGAGTTTCATGATGATGAATATTTTAGTGACAATGGATTTATAAGATCCTTAACGAGACCAAGACGAGAAGGCAAAGAAGGAGCCACAACAGCTTCAAGAGGTACTGGAATTACTATTACAAAACCAACTGAAGAAGAGGTAACCACTTCGACATCTAGAGTCACAGGTAGGTCTTTACCTACAGTTCCTCCTTTGAAGATCAGCAAGGTGGGATGCTAGAGATGCTTTAGCACTTTGATTCATACAATGAGTGTCAAAAAGCATATTCTACCATAGATCAGATCTTGCAGAACTTATGGACAAGCTTGGTTGAAGATTGAGAATCTTTTTCAAAGCAAAAATCCTGCTAGGAAAGCTCACTTGAGGTTGGCATATAGATCAACTTGACATTAAGACTGCTTTTCTAAATGTTGATTTACATGAGGATGTGTATATTCAGCAACTAGAAGGTTTTAAAGAGACAAGTAAAGATAACTTAGTGTGTGAGCTTATAAAAGCTTTATGTGGTTTAAAACAGGCACCTAGAGCATAGTATGAAAAGATACATACATATCTTTTATCCACTGGTTTCCATAACTCAGATGTAGCTCCAACTCTTTATGTCAAAGTTGAACCAGGTATGATGATTATAACAATCACTTATATGGATGATATTATAGTCACAGGTTCCAGAGATGAAGATTTGCAAATGTTCAAAGAACAATTAAAGCAAACATTTGATGTGAATGATTTAGGCATTTTGTATTGGGATTCTGTTTCTATTTCGAGATGAGTGTATCTATATGACACAACAGAAGTACATTGAGAAACTTTTGGAGAGGTTCTAAACCTATGAAAACACCTATGGATCAGAACATGCCTTTAAAAATGGTAGTAGATGTAGAGCCATTTGATGCTACTTTATATAGTCAAGAAGTTGGTTGCTTGATATATCTGTGTAATACACATCTTGACATACAGTTTGCAGTTTCTCAAGTATCAAGGTTCATGCAAAATCCGACAATGTTACACTGGAAAGCAGTAAAGCGAATCTTTAGATATTTGAGGGGAACTTCAAAGTATGCTATGGTATTTTCCAAATCTACACATTTGTTACTAAAAGGTTTTTTAGATTTTGATTGGGCACGTGATAGAGACACAAGAAGAAGTATTAGTGGATTTTGTTTTTATCTTGGAGATTGTCTTATCTCATGGCTTTCGAAGAGACAACCTACTATTGCCACTTCATCATGTGAAGCTGAATATCGGGCATCATTTACAGCTACTCTAGAGACAGTTTGGTTGCAGAAGATTTTCAGTTATCTTGATGTGAGAGTACATGAACCCATTCAAATATTTTCAGATAGCCAGAGTGCTTTAGCTATAGCTAAAAATCCAGTGCATCATGCAAGGACAAAGCATATAGAGGTACACTACCACTATATTCGGGAGGAGATAGCTAAATTGAGCTAGTTAATGTTCCTTCTAGTGAGAATGTTGCATATATAAGGGATTGTTGGAGTCAATGTCTAAACGATCCAATAGCTTCTTTAGAAGTTGAATCTTCAAGTCCCATATCTACCACAGCGGACCACAATGTATGAATATGTATTTAGAAGACTCCTTCAAGAAAAGGCACGTGGCAGCGTGGATATGCAAAAAGCCTCTTAAACGGTTCACCCGAGTTCTAATCTTGGTAGGTGCAGCGGCGAAGTTTTTTTCTAAAAGCAGAAGCGGAAAAGATTTTTCGAAAATCAGATGAAGTCGTTATCATGAGAGATTTTTTGATTAAGTGATCAATATTGATCGTAGCATTATGGCTTTTCGTATTTGCTTTTGGAGAGTACTTCAAAGACTATACAAAGAGAGCCTTGCTCATTGTCCAAGCATCACTCAAGGATCACTCAAAGTTCACAAGCCAACTCTTGGTGTTCTGAAGCTTTGGAGGTGAAGATTTGGTGAAGGAGAGGCTACTCTCTTAGAGAAAGAAGTCTTCTACAAGGTGGTGGTAACTATCTTTTGTGAGTTAACTATATATTTTGTTTTTAGGGTTTCTCTACCCTAATCTCAAAATTAGAGTTGGTTGATTTACAATTTTGTTACACTATTTTGTGAGAATAAGGTTAGCTTCATTGCTCATTCACTTCACATACTTAGATTATTTCAACATAATCTAAATTTTGTATCATCATATTCTTGGATATTCTTCCATTAGTGAGTGCACCACTTTATATGGTTGAGTAGTACTCCCATGTTGTAATTTGGACATCTATTTTTTATGAGTAAGCATCCATCTTACGTTCCCTATCCTTATCTCAAGATCTCTTTCTTTCTATCTCTCACTTATCATCTTAATTAATTAAGTGTGTATTCTCAAAAGGTTTTTGTTTGGAACAATCCTCGGGCCCCAAATTCCAACAATGTATATGTATGCATATATATATATATATATATATATATATATATATATATATATATATATATATATACTTATATATCTCTATATACATGTATACTATTATAAATAAATAAATAAACAAACAAACACATACATACATACATACATACATACATACATACATACATACATACATACATACATACATACATATATATATATATATATATATATATATATATATATATATATATATATATATATATATACATACATACATACATACATACATACATACATACATACATACATACATACATACATACATACATACATACATACATACATACATACATACATACATACATACATACATACATACATACATACATACATACATACATACATACATACATACATACATACATATATATATATATATATATATATATATATATATATATATATATATATATATATATATATATATATATATGCATGTGTGTGTATGTATGTGTATCTATATGTTCAATATGCATGTGTGTGTATGTATGTGTATATATGTATGTAAATATGATTATGTGAGTCTATGTATGTGTACATATGATTATGTATGTGTATGTGTATGTGTATGTGTATGTGTATGTGTATGTGTCTATGTGTGTATTCATTATATGTGTGTAATTGCATGCATGTTTATGTGTGTGTATGTGTGTGTATGTATAAATGTGCATGTATGTGTATATGTGTGTAAATGTGCATGTATGATGTATGTGTGTGTATGTGTGTATTTGTACCTCTAGTCTCACTCTTTTCTCTCTCTCTCTCATATACATACATACATACATAAACACACATACTCATATCCACATATATATACATAAAAGCAATGCATACTGTGCATTATGGCGACGATGAGCCATAAGTGTTCGCATCTCTTTTAGAAACCACTTATGCGACCATCCTGTCCCAAACTCTATGTCAAGTGAACTAAGTCTGCATTTTTCATCCCTCTCATCATGCTCACTACAAAAATTAAAAAAATCATGTAAACAAAACATAAGATAATTATTTCCATTTATATGTAAAATTTATACTTACTTTCACTCCAAGTGGACAAGGTGCAGGTAAGAGTCGCATAATGCTCACATTCTTCTCTTGAACTCCAATCCATTCCCTATGTACACAATGTTCCCCTCTAGCTCTATATCACACTCTAGCCCTAAGGTGCCTATGCATGTCCTCATATGCACCTGTGCTCTGCTATCATGATCTGGAGGTGGTATAGGTGTCCTAAAAATAGATAGATAAAAATAAATAAAAATATGTTTATTATATCATTATAAACATTTGTGAAAAAAAAAACCTATGAGCAGATAGTTGTCTTCTGCATGTGGAGCCACAGAAGAGCCCTCCTCTAATCGTTGGGTAAGCATCTTGATTATAAAATCCAGCTCGTCATCAGCCGTCTCTGAGTACTCATGCATGATGATGTTGATATATTTAGGTAGTGATGTGTGTGAACACACTAGGACTGTCGAGGTACTTTTTTCCCTCTTTAGGAGGTTTTTTTCCCTCGGCTTGTATATATGCCTATTGCCCTAACGGGCTACTTATATTTGTACATTCTAGTGGTAATACATTTAGTATTGAGTGTTGTGCTCCAAGCTTCTTCTTCTTCCTTGTGCTGTTTACGTACTTCCGCATATGTCTAACTCCAATAATTGGTATTAGAGCAGGTCTTCGCTTCATCTAGGGCCTCATCGAAACCTCTCCAATTACAGTGTCAAAATCACACGAATTTTAGTGAGCATAATCAGCGTGTTTTCGAGATCGAAACGACTTCGTTCTGTGGTTTTGAAATCACGATCTGAGCTCGTTTCAGCCTCCGAATGCACTATCGTAGCGCTTGTGCAGGCTATTTCATCTTTTTGTGCGAAAGGTATATACTAGTTTCGAATTGCCAGTATAAGAGTCTCGAAGTCTCCTACAGGTCTAGAAGAATTTGATTGGGTAGTTCTGTTCAACTTTTTGAGATACAATCAATTTTTTGCATCAAGGTATTTTAGTCACCGGCCATGGCTGAAAGTAGTGATGTATTCCATATGTTGGCTGTTGAGGATAAGTTGGATGGTACCAACTACTTGTTATGGGCTTATATGATGCAACATATATTGGTTGCAAAAGGATTGTGGAACATTGTGCAAGGTGTTGAAAAACGTCCTATCACACCTGCAAGTGTTACAACTACAGGTACTGAAGCTGATGCAGGTGTCGAAGATCATATTCTGCATATTCGTGTTCATGTTGTGGTTTCTGTTGCACCTACTACAGAGCAAATTCGCTGGGATGGCAGAGATGCCCACGCACCTGCATTGATAGCTTTATCTGTCAAACATGCCATTATTCCTCACATTCACTCTTGGAAGATAGCTAAGGATGCTTGGGATACACTTACCACATTGTACCAAGCTAGGAATGAGGCTCGTGTTGCTTATCTCTGAAAATAATTGGAGAGTGAGCACATGAATGAAGGTGATTCTCTGGACAATTTTCTAGCAGAGATCAAAGATCTAAAGGAACAGTTGATTTCTACTGATGAGGTTATACGAGATAGATCACTTGTGGAGACCGTTCTGAATGGTCTTCCTGATTCATATCAGAGTTTTGCTTCTACTCTTCAGTTGATGATGAAAGGAAATCCAAATGCCTTGTCAGTTAAGGATTTTTTCTCTGTTCTATTGCGCGGAGATCGGTCCAAGCAGAATAGGTCCATTATGCGTGTTGCAAATCAAGCTTTCCTGGCTAGTTAGAAGGGCAAAGGAAAATGGAGCTCTTCAAGTAGTAAGCAGAAATCTACTAATTCTGCACAATCGAAAAGGGAAGACAAAGATGAAAAGAAATCAGAAAAGCAGAAATTATTTTGTAAGTACTATAAATGAAATAATCATATCATAAAGGACTGTCCAAAACTGAGAAAGAGGCTGGAATGGTTGTTGCAGAGGCCTCTACACCAAAAACAGAGTCTACTAATCTTGTGCAGGAAGAAGAATGGGCGTTTACTACTGTTTGCAGTTTTGACCCATCTTCTCATGAGCAGTGCATGTCTACAGTAGACTCAGATGTTTGGTACTTTGATAGTGGGGCGACCAAATATATTACCTTGCAGCACAGTTTCTTCTCTTCACTCAAGCTTGCCACTACAGGGAATACTATTACATGCGCGTGTGAGCATGTATTCACTCTGATTTCTATACCCACTATTGGGCACTGATGACTTTAGTGGGGATGTCATAGTATTGAGACGATACTGTGCATAATGGAGCTGATATGCTATTTGGTCTTGTGGTTGACTACCATGAGCTGATAGTTGCACTTTCTTTTGAGGGTGAATTTGGGGTTTGCTTGGATTCATTCTAGTATATACTGTTACATGCGCCAACAAATCCTCTTATCATGTTATGGGAGTTGGTAAGATCATTTTGACTATTGCTGATTGTAGTTCTTTCACTTTGTCACATTCTTTGTTTGTGCCAGGGATCAAGAAAAATCTCTTATTAGTTTTTGCATTGGCCAAGATTGGCTTGGTTGTGAAATTTATTGATGATAGATGTACAATTCATGATCTGTCAAATGGTGATGTGATTATTGCTTTTGGCATTTTATGTCATGGGCTATATAAGCTCATAGACTATGAAAGATCTGTAAATGATTCGGCATGTGCAGTACATGATTCTCAGGCTATGTTAGATGCAAAGCTTTGGCATGCATGCTTTGGTCATCTGAATCTTGCTAGTTTGCTACACCTACAGAAATTTGAAATGGTGTCCTCTTTGCTGAAGCTTGAGGCACCTAGAAAACATGTTTGTGAAGGCTGTATTTTGGGCAAAATGCAGTGTTCCTCCTTTCCAAAAGATGGTTCAGTTCAAGCTACTCACAAATTGCATCTTGTACATAGTGGTCTGTGGTCCTATGTAGACACCTTCTTTTGGAAATTATCTTTACCTCATGACTTTCATCGATGATTTTCCCAGGCATGCATGGGTATATCCATTGAAGGCAAAGTTTGAAATGTTCATGTGCTTCAAACAAGGTAAAGTTTTCCTTTTGTTATACTAGTCAAGAGATTAAACACTTAAAATCCTCAACTTATAAAGTTGAGAGTTGATTTATCTTTAGAGAAAACTCAGTGGATCTCGTGGTTAGAATGTTCATAGATGGCTATTCGAATCAATGAAGACCACAAATACAACTAGATTCAACAAGTGCACGTGCAATCTCCACAATAGCTTTAGTACCTTCCACTAGAATCGACTAGTGGTAGGTGTACTCACCACTCGAGTTAACTCTCTCTAGAGTCCAGAGAAATCATGTTAATTCGAGTTAGAAGGATCTAGAGCTCTTTTGATAAACTCTCTTCCCGTGCTCCCCATAGGGGTTGAACCCAAGACTTCTTCCTTGCAAACCTTGAGACTTAACCACTATGCTAAGTGGATTACTTGTTTTAGAGACCACATGAACCTATGCATAAGTCTAGTCCACAGATATTTGGCCATTCATATGAGTGACCAAACAATGTCCGATTTCATATCTATCTAAAATGGTCGAACACTCTGATCATAGACTTTATTTCATAACAATAGCCTTATTAGCTCACACATGCTACAAGTTATGTTGAGTATGATGATTGCCAATGATTTCCTTCTGAACCTCCAAAGCAAAGAAGCCAACAAGCACAATACCTTCTCACCATTATAGACCATGCCATCAGATGGGTTAAGGCCATTGCATCTAAGCACTATGAAAATTGTGGTTTTCTTTCTCTATGAATATTTTTATTTATCAATTCTGATGTCCCTTAGAGGTCATCACTGAACAAGGTATGCATTTCATTGAAAAGCTCTTAAAGAAAATTTTTATAAAGTATTAAATTGTTTCATAGGAAATCATGCACCTATTATCCACAAGAAAGTGGACGAGTACAGAGCATGAATAGTGTGATTTTTAGCCGTTCTCAAGAAGAAATAAATGTAGTTGCCAACCTTGTGAGAGCAAGCATACATAGGAAACTTAGTGGGCTTGTGATACATCCTTTAAGCCTACCAAAAATCACACACCATTTTAATTGGCCTACAAATTTCAACTAGTGTTTCCCTTTGAGCTCATATCAAGTTCGTGCGAAATAGGAAGTCTTTTTGATGCATGAAATCTATGTGATTGGATCACATTTCTTAAGTATGCAAGCCTTGGAGGAAAAGACATGGGTGGTATGAGAACATTTGAAGATTATCCAATCAAAGAGAAAATTGGAATAGTATAGTCATCTCTAGCATGTTGATGTGCAACAAGGCTCACTTATGTTACTTTACCAACCTTGTTTATTTAAGAAAAAAATCAAGAAAAGCTACTCGTAAGGTGGTTGGGATCCTTTTGAGTACAACAAATATTAGCCCAAAGAGTAGTAGAATCTGTTAACTTGAGTGGAAAGAAGCTTCCTTTTGTTGATATCTACAAAATAAATCTCTATAGGGAGTTTGTATTGGTCTCAGACAATGTGACCAGACTGTTCCAAGCCTCTTTTGGAGTCTTGGCATCATGTATGGGCCCGATCATGCTATTTTGTATGCTAACAAATAGCCAATACATTAACTTTCATGCTTCTTGATTCCATTCTTCATATACTCTTAATTGGTCTGTAGTTTGATTCCTCTTTGGTAAATGCTGGGCATTTTCGTTCTCTCCTTCAATGTACTTCCAGTAGCCTTTTCCCATCAGGAAATTTGTCATCCTGAATCTCCAAGCATGGAATTCATTATTGTCCAGCTTATCACTCATAAACTGACTCATTCCATCTGTGTTTTCCATTTTTGCAATAATTCACAACACTGCAAAACCCAAGCATCACTTCTAGTTGAACACTGTCGCACTATGATGTGACAGTTGGATCTCAGAGAAACACAGTTTTTGTCTATCAATAGTACACAAAATTGCTTGAAATTCTGCGTCTAGAATATATGAGTGTTGCCTAGCAGGATGCAAGTTATAGTTTTGCAAACTAATCTGATTTTTCTATGGAGCCCACCTTACAAGCTCAAAATGGAGGTCGAGATGGCTCCGAAACTGTGATCTAACAAAAACAAGTTAGCCTAAATGGATAAATCTTGAAAATATTTTGAGGCCTTCTACCTTCATGCCAATTTTCGTAGCAACCTAAGGTCCTTTGTGAATCGTGTTTCCTCCATGCCTTCTCATGTACTCTTCACCATCGACCTTCTCCATGAGCTCTTTACAACCGCACTGGCTCTGATACCATTCCACGAGGAAGGAGATAAGGAAGAGAGCTCACACACACTCTCACAATCAAAGAGAAGCACACACACAGGTTGAGGCAAGGAAGAATGATCTTCTTCTTCTTCTATTACATAAAAGGAATGTACAGGAATGACCTAAAACAAGAATACAACAACTGCAATATATAAAAGAACTGTACATAAGGAAAATCCTAATGTCCGTGAATGAGTGACCTAGCAAGAAACAAATATCATCACTCTTGGCAGATAAATCTAGTAAAGCTCAATGAAGTATCCTTTACATATACCGGTGTGACCACTACACATGTTAGAGAAATGAAAAAGTGATATGTGTTATCTTAGATCATCACATTTTGAGCTTGATATCTCAACATATAATACCTATGTTAAAGAAGAGAGTTGGGACGAAAGGGACGTTAATCTATCAATTGCCATGGGATATCTATGTGAGTGATGTAAGGGAAAGGTGGGCTATAAAATCCCTTTCTTCTTTTCCCTAATTCTCATGATTTGGAAATTCAAAAGAAAATATACATATGTGTGCCAATGTGCTATGGTGTGCTAATAGGTGGGTGGAATCATCTTGATCAAGTGGTCAAGACCATGAACTGTAGCTATCTTTGCCATATGCTTGGTTTGCGTTGCATGTGTATATATATTTTGGATATGCACCATAGTGGGTTGGTAGGGGGTGGAGTTATCTTTGTCTGGTTGTCAAGACCACAAGCCGCACCTAACTTTGTTATGGGCTTAACATGTGTGTGCTCTATGTACTATACATGTGTTGCATGCTATGCTGTGTTGGTGGATGGGTGGAACAAACTTGGTTGAGCAATTGAGGCCATGAGTCGCATCCAATTTCAACATAAGCCAACTTGACCCCAAAATATAAAATAAAATACAAAAGAAAAAAATCCCACTGATGAGGGGGGGAAAAAGAGAGGAGAGGGTTGTGATTGCCCGAATAGGGGTGTGTTATGCATGTGCTGGTTTATTTGGAAATGAGGACTCTTGATAGATCAATCGACTCAAAGCCAATGCTCATGAAAAACGTGGTTATTATGTGTGTATAGGAGACTAGACCTTGACGAGTTATAGTGCTTATTTCCTCATGCGTTCGTAGGCTACATCATAAGGTAGTTGCGGCTTGTGTGTCATTCTAAAGTCTCATTTATGTTTTGATTTGCATTCATGTTCAATGATTCCCAAAGGGTGACAAAAGGGAAGGCTTGGGAATTCTTAGTCTTAGGAACACTTGTAAGTAGCTAAAAGTAGAAAGAATAAAGGGCATGATTTTTAAGTCATTTTGCATCTCCTATTTGATTTTTTTTAGTGATTTTTTAATTTCTTTATTTTGTGTATCTATTTTCTTCATCATGATGATCTAACCTAATTGGTTGAGTACTAGGGCAATAAGGCATAGAAAAGAATTATGACTTCAAAAAGGCAGAAAGGCATGGAAACTAATGATGCTTGGAATGACATTTTTTTTCTATGTTGTGTATATACGTGATGTCTTATGGTTAATGAAGTAGATGTCGATGTGTTTTTGGGTCTTATGCTGAGGAAAACTGTGTAGGATTTTGCATAAATGTGTTTATAAGAAAATTGTTCCAATATGGAGGGTGTAAACTCATGAGGTGCAGTTGTGGGTATATGCGGGCATGTGGATATGTTTATCCATTTGTGAGGAGGGGATATGCCAACTCTTGGTGTTTTGAAGCTTTGGAGGTGAAGATTTGGTGAAGGAGAGGCTACTCTCTTGGAGCAAGAAGTCTTCTACAAGGTGGTGGTAACTATCTTTTGTGAGTTAACTGTATATTTTGTTTTTAGGGTTTCTCTACCCTAATCTCAAAATTAGAGTTGGTTGATTTACAATTTTGTTACACTATTTTGTGAGAATAAGGTTAGCTTCATTGCTCATTCACTTCACATACTTAGATTATTTCAACAGAATCTAAATTTTGTATCATCATCTTCTTGGATATTCTTCCATTAGTGAGTGCACCACTTTATATGGTTGAGTAGTACTCCCATGTTGTAATTTGGACATCTATTTTTTATGAGTAAGCATCCATCTTACGTTTTCGATCCTTATCTCAAGATCTCTTTCTTTCTATCTCTCACTTATCATCTTAATTAATTAAGTGTGTATTCTCAAAAGGTTTTTTTTTGGAACGATCTTGGGGCCCCAAATTCCAACAATGTATATGTATGCATATATATATATATATATATATATATATATATATATATATATATATATATATATATATATATATATATATATATATATATATATATATGCCTGTGTGTGTATGTATGTGTATCTATATGTGTGTATGCATGTGTGTGTATGTATGTGTATCTATATGTGCATATGCATGTGTTGTGTGTGTGTGTATGCATGTGTATGTGTATATATGTATGTAAATATGATTATGTGAGTCTATGTGTGTGTACATATGATTATGTATGTGTATGTGTATGTGTATGTGTATGTGTCTATGTGTGTATTCATTATATGTGTGTATTCATTATATGTGTGTAATTGCATGCATGTTTATGTGTGTGTATGTATAAATGTGCATGTATGTGTATATTGTTGGAGTTAGACGTCTGCGGAAGCACGCGAACAACACAAGGAAGAAGAAGAAGCTTGGAGCACAACACACAAGACTGAATGTATTACTAGAGAATGTACAAAGATAAGTAGCCCATTAGGGCAATAGGCGTATATACAAGCCGAGGGAAAAAAACCTCCTAAAGAGGGAAAAAAGTGCCCCGGCAGTCCTAGAGTGTTCACACACATGACTACCTAAATATATCAACAAATCCCCCTTGGGAGTGATGCGGTGAACAAGGAGCTGGCACTCATGTATAAGGAAGTGCGAAGCTATGTGGAAATCACTCCACAAAATGAAGTAAGCCCAAAGCTTTGCGGAAAGCTTCAAACTTCTCCCTAGGCAGAACCTTCATGAAAAGGTCTGCAATGTTCTCCTACGTGGGCACATATGCCAAGCTGATCTCCCCAGCAGAGAACCTCTCCCTGACATAGTGATAATGCACCTCAATGTGCTTAGTGCGAGCATGGAACACAGGGTTCCTCGCAACTGCCAATGCGCTCTGACTGTCAGTGAAGATGGTGGTGGCAGAAGACTGGCCAACACCCAAATCAGCCATAAGGCGTCTGAGCCACACACACTCAACAGTCGCTGTGAAAGCTGCCCTATACTCAGCCTCACAACTGGAAGTGGCCACAGTAGGCTGCTTCTTGCTCAACCAAGATATACATGAGCTACCAAGCATGAAGCAAAAACCACTGGTGGACACACGAGTGTCATAGCAACAAGCCCAATTTGAGTTAGAAAAAGCATGCAAATCTGGCGGTAGTGATCCCCCCTTGGGATAAAACAACCCAAGTAGCTGAGTACCACTCAAGTAGCGAAAGATGCGCTTAACCACTTTCCAATGCGTGACTCCTGGGCAATGCATAAACCTGCTCATCTGTGAGACAGCAAACTGAATATCTGACCAAGTAATGCATAAGTAAATCAAGCATCCAATAGCCTGCTGATAGAGAACAGCATCAAATGCATCTCCAGCATCATGAAGACTCAATCGTAAACCTGTCTCCATAGGAGTGGCAATAGGCTTACAGTCTTCAAGGCCAAAATGCTACAATAATGTGTCAATATATTTCGTTTGACACAAAGCCATTCCACCATCAACGTGCATAAACTCAATGCCCAAATAGTGATGCAAATGCCCCAAATCAGACATCTCAAATGAGGCATGCAAATCAGCCTTAAAATCAGCAATATGTGTCTCAATAGGACCAGTGAGCAGCATGTCATCAACATAGACAACAATGATCAGAAGCACATCATTAGCACGTTTAACATATAAGGTGCTTTTAGTTGGACTGTTCTCAAAACCATGTGCAATCAGATAGGCATGTATCTTCTCATACCAAGCACGTGGTGCTTGCTTTAAACCATATAATGCCTTCTTTAACCTGCACACCTGGTTTTCATGCCCTTTCTGCACAAAGCCACGGGGCTGAAAAACATACACTTCTTCATGCAAGTCACCATTCAGAAATATTGTTTTAATCTCCAACTGATGTACATTCCAACCATGATGGGCTGCAAGTGCACAAATGCTCCGAACAATAGTCATACGGCATGTAGGTGCAAAGGTCTCATCAAAATCAATGCCTCTTTCCTGTGCATAACCCTTTGCAACAAGCCTAGCCTTATACCTGTCAACTGTACCATCAGGTTTACGCTTCAGCTTGTATACCCACTTAGTGCCAATGGCCTTCTTGCCAGGAGGCAAGTCACATAAAGACCATGTACCATTCTTCATTATAGCATCATATTCAGATTGCATAGCAGCCATCCAATTTTCTGAATTTTGTCCTTCATCAAAAGAAACAGGCTCATTCTCATCACAGAGACTAGATGCAGCCATAGCATAGCAATCTGATGCAAAGGAGGCACTATGAGAGCCTGAACGAGTACGATATGACAAAGGTGCATCTAATTTGTTGTCACGCAAAGTCTGCACCGGGAAAAAAGTGCCCTGGCAGTCCTAGAGTGTTCACACACATCACTACCTAAATATATCAACATATATGTGTGTAAATGTGCATGTATGATGTATATGTGTGTGTATGTGTGTATTTGTACCTCTAGTCTCACTCTTTTCTCTCTCTCTCTCTCATATACATACATACATACATAAACACACATACTCATATCCACATATATATACATAAAAGCAATGCATACTGTGCATTATGGCGATGATGAGCCATAAGTGTTCGCATCTCTTTTAGAAACCACTTATGCGACCATCCTGTCCCAAACTCTGTCTCTAGTGAACTAAGTATGCATTTTTTATCCCTCTCATCATGCTCACTACAAAAATCATGTAAATAAAACATAAGATATTTATTTCCATTTATATGTAAAATTTATACTTACTTTCACTGCAAGTGGAGAAGGTGCAAGTAAGAGTCGCATAATGCTCGCATTCTTCTCTTGAACTCCAATCCATTCCCTATGTACACAATGTTCCCCTATAGCTCTATATCACACTCTAGCCCTAAGGTGCCTATGCATGTCCTCATATGCACCTGTGCTCTGCTATCATGATCTGGAGGTGGTATAGGTGTCCTAAAAATAGATAGATAAAAATAAATAAAAATATGTTTATTATATCATTAAAAAAATTTGTGAAAAAAAATACCTATGAGCAGATAGTTGTCTTCTGCATGTGGAGCCACAGAAGAGCCCTCCTCTAATCGCTGGGTAAGCATCTTGATTGTAAAATCCAGCTCGTCATCAGCCGTCTCTGAGTACTCATGCATGATGATGTTGATATATTTAGGTAGTGATGTGTGTGAACACACTAGGACTGTCGGGGCACTTTTTTCCCTCTTTAGGAGGTTTTTTTCCCTCGGCTTGTATATATGACTATTGCCCTAACGGGCTACTTATCTTTGTACATTCTAGTGGTAATACATTTAGTATTGAGTGTTGTGCTCCAAGCTTCTTCTTCTTCCTTGTGTTGTTTACGTACTTCCGCAAATGTCTAACTCCAATAATTGGTATTAAAGCAGGTCTTCGCTTCATCTAGGGCCTCATCGACACCTCTCCAATTACAGTGTCAAAATCACACGAATTTTAGTGAGCATAATCAGCATGTTTTCGAGATCGAAACGGCTTCGTTTTGTGGTGTCGAAATCACAATCTAAGCTCGTTTCAGCCTCCGAATGCACTATCGTAGCGCTTGTGTAGGCTATTTCATCTTTTTGTGCCAAAAGTATATACTAGTTTTGAATCGCCAGTATAAGAGTCTTGAAGTCTGCTACAGGTCTAGAAGAATTTGATTGGGTAGTTCTGTTCAACTTTTTGAGATACAATCAATTTTTTGCATCAAGGTATTTTAGTCACCGGCCATGGCTGAAAGTAGTGATGTATTCCATATGTTGGCTGTTGAGGATAAGTTGGATGGTACCAACTACTTGTTATGGGCTTATATAATGCACATATATTGGTTGCAAAAGGATTGTGGAACATTGTGCAGGGTGTTGAAAAACGTCCTATCACACCTGCAAGTGTTACAACTGTTAACTAGCAGAGTTGAAATGCTCAAATGTTAAACGCCTGGTTCTAACTATCAGAATGGCGTTTAACCAATCTCAGTGGGTTCTTGGGAGTGGTAGGGGTCTGTTAGACAGAGGCCCTGTACTTGGTTCCCAAATCTTAGCCACGTCGGAGACACGTAATATCACGTCTTAGCTCGATTACTCAGGTACCGCACACACTCAGGTATTCTACTGTTACACACTACCTTGTGGTACTACTCAAAACAATAGAATACTTCAATTTTACCGGATATATGTATATACTCCTAATCCACAGTATTGCAACAATCCAAATACAATTCAATTCTCAGTACACTATACAGCTACACAGATTTATTCACCAAATTTCACACATAACAACTCGACACATTACTAGCAATTCCAGGCCTATAGCCTTTCACCAAGTACTCTGCACTGGACATTGAACAGCGTGAACGAACAAATCACATCAGTAGCAAAGAACGAACCACAGAGCGAATCAGTTACTCCAATCGTATACCGTAACAACGCAAGACGGTCACACAGATGAATCACCAAGTTAACGTGACTACGAACACGCACATCAAGCACGGATGGATACAGAACGCAAGATCCTGCTCAGATATTGGACACAGAAATAACTACTCAGAAACTTCTCAAATACTAGAGAAACAACAGTAACACAGTAATAACTACTCAAATATCAAAGAACAACAACACAGTGAGATCGGACACACCCAGACAAATAGTCTAGTGATTTTGAAAATCGCGCTCGTGCTCTCTTTGCATATCTTTTCATTGCTTTAAATAGGAATTTTACAAATGAAGCATAACCGTTTTTCGCGTGTGTGATTACATGTTTTCGTTTTACATTTGCCAATCCGGCGGCCAACTAACACTAGCATGCACAGTGGACTTCGAACCCGCATGTCAGAACTTTACTGTTCGGCTAATATGCCTTCTAAGTACATATTTCGGGCTAGTTTAAAAGTTCGGGTAATTTTCTTTTTGAGTGTTTCTAACATCGGTACTAAAATCGATGGCTCTACTAACTGTGCATCTGTCCTAACTGAGATTAAGGCGATCGCTTCGGTAAGCAAAATTTTGTCCTGCGTTTGCAAAAAGGCCTCCTGCAAATAAAATTCATTTGATAGGGCTGCATCCCTTGAAACCTTCATTTCGGCCAATTGTTTCTTCATGTTAATTACTCGTTCTTTCTGATTGATCAATTGATTATCTATCCGTTCGACCTGTTGGTTCTGAAACTCTATTGTTTTGTAGTAAGCATCTCTTTCTCTTCGAGCATTTGCTAAGTCTTGATATTTGGCTTCCCTGTTCAATTGGTGTTTAAGTATATTATTGACACTGTCTAAAGATTCTTTTGTTGTACGTAGTTGTTCTTCTGCCTGCTTAGCTTCCCTCTGCTGCTCTTGGCTCTTCTGTACTACTTCCTGCAGCTGGACTCTTGTTTCTTGTAGTAGATTTCCTAGTGCAACTTTGGCATCTTATGTGTCTTTGAGTGTTTGATTTGGTTTCGTGATTTTTGCGTCGATAGCAATCAGTAATTCTTCCTTTTGCATGTATTGCTTCTAGAGCCTCATCTCGTTGAAGTGTGATTTCTTCTTGTTTCTGGAGTATGGTCTGTAATTTCTTTATCTGTTCATTGAGTGCATAGTTTTCTGCTTTTACTGCCTGTAACTCCTCCTGGAGGGGAGTGATATCTGCCTCCATTACTTCCAATTTGCATTGGAAGTCTTCTCGTGCATTGTTTGTGATTTGCTTCAGTTGTTGCGCCAGTTGTTGTGATAAGTTTATCAACAGTCGACCCATTGATTCTAATTCAGAGAATACTGGAATGAAGTGGGGTGGAACAGGGAGATGAGGTTGCGAAGACGATGTAGTAATTTGCTGTGAGGTCGGAGGGGAGTAGTTGGGGGATGAGGTGGACGAAGCTGCGGGCTCGACGGTTGCGTTAGGTGGAATAGGACGGGTTGGGTTTAGTGGAGGTTCTGGTGGTGGAGTGGGAGTTACAGTTTGAGTTGTTACCTGGTTTGTATTTTGTTGTTCCTGCTTCGAAAATATAGATTCTATTGCCTTAACTAGTCTGTCCATAGTGTCTCTAGCAACTTGTTCTTCCTCTGTTTGTTGTCCTTCTTGAGACTGTTGCTGTGATTCTTCTTCGGTCGAGATTGTTTCTGTTTCAGTCTATTTTTCCTTTTCTTGTTGCTCAGATGAGGAAGACTGCACCGCTGAATCATGTTGTATGGATGTGGCGGTGTCGTGGAAGGTGTCCTCTTCTTGCCCTTCGGCTTCTTTATCTTGTCCGGCTGACTTCTGTGCTTCACTTTCGGAAGAGCTGATTCTGATTCGTTTTCTTCGAAAAAGCTAGTTGATCTCCTCTTCGTCTTCTTCTTCGTCGTCTTCTAATGGTTTCACAGATTCTTCGTGTTGCAGAATGGGACCTCTAAGTGGTGGTTGTGCTGCAAGAATTGCCGGAAAGAGAAAGGAAATGATATGCGGCAATTTGGACCTAGGAGTGGCTCCC
This sequence comes from Ceratopteris richardii, assembly GCA_020310875.1. Taxonomy (NCBI): domain Eukaryota; kingdom Viridiplantae; phylum Streptophyta; class Polypodiopsida; order Polypodiales; family Pteridaceae; genus Ceratopteris; species Ceratopteris richardii. The sequence goes on along the minus strand of CM035432.1, from coordinate 29,390,204 downwards.
TTGTTCACCTGTTTAACTATGGCTACGCATTCTTTGTGGATTCGGTGGAAGAAGTAAGAGGCAAAGTTTACGGGTTCACAGCCGGCTAGATCGATGGTGGAGAAAAAGGGGCGAGATATGCCGTAAGTGCATTTTTGCAGGTTTAGGATGGTGACTAAGAACTGGAGTGCGGTTCTTTTGGGTTCAGGGCAGCATAGAATGGCATACTCTTTGGATGAGTATCGGGGAAAAAGATCTATCATGCGGGCTAATGGTATGCTTGGGCCATTTTCGCGGCCTTGCCGTGTGAGTCGGAACGACTCAGCAAAGGCTTGGAATGTAATTACGGTTTGAGAGGGCAACGATGGGAAGACCCATCTTCGCTCGGTGGTTGGTGATTGAGCGATGGCAGGTATAATCTGTGCGAAGAAGGGGTGGGCTTCCACTGAATGCCAAGGCAATTCAGCGAAGTTGGCAAGCCCACGGGTGTGCAAGAACTCTCCTACGTCAGTAGGGAGTCCGTCACGGAAAGCAGCATAGTTCGCTAATGCTTCCATGGCACGCACGAAGACATAGCACAAAACACAGATACACAGAACACAGTGAAAAACACAAAGCACAATCACAAAAACACAATAGCATTTTTTCGGCAAACTGGAGAAGGTTATGTAGTGGTGCTGTAGTAGAGAGTAATCAAAAGCAGTAATAATCACGCGATAGGGGGAGTGATAATTCTTAACTTCGTAATGCAACAATGAAGAGCTCGAATGGGCAGGGCAGCTTTATTCATAAATAGGTTTTCAAAACGCGGATATTTACAGTACTTGTAAATCTAAAAAGAAAAGAAAAGTAAAGAAAAGCGAGTGCCAAACGACGCGGCCCATCGAAAAAATGTTTCAGTGCGGTTTAGTTGTGTGTTGGTATGGTCGCAGCTTTGAACCGTTGATTAATTTTGGAAGTGGCTTTTCGGTCAACGTAGTTAACTGAAAAGTTGCTGGACCAATTTGTTCTGAAATCTTGTAAGGGCCGAACCAGTGTAATTTGAATTTTCCTGCAGACCTATTCGACTTTGCATTATAAAAAAGGACAAGTTGTCCCACCAAAAAAACTAGATTTTTCAAGTGTCGATCATGCGTACGAGTCTGTCTTAACTATATTTCCTGCATAGTTAAAAAACTCTGCCATCTCTGTTCGTCCAATTCCCTGAGTGAATCCAACCGAAATGACAGTGAGTCTTCCGGTAGCAGTTTCTGAGTGATGGCTACATGTAAACTTGGTATAACTACTTCCATAGGTGCGATTGCTTCTATACCATAAGCTAATTTGAAAGGGGTTAAGCCTGTTGCAACCTTGTATGTGGTACGGTATGCCCATAACACTGCAGGTAACATTTGATTCCATCTTTCCGGTGTTTCCATGATCAATTTCCGAAGCATAATCAGTAGAGATTTGTTTGTACTTTCGGCCAGTCCATTCGCACGAGGGTAATATGGTGAACTAAATTTATGGGTGATCTGGAACGATTGTGTCAGTGCTTTAATCAAGTTGTTCATAAAATGGATGCCTTGGTCTGAAACAATTTCCAGTGGTAAACCAAATCGTGGAAGGACATCAGTTAGCAGACATTTTTCTACCGCAACTGCTGTAGCAGACCGTAAAGCCCAGGCTTCTACCCATCTGGTTGCATAGTATGTACAAGTCAGTATGTAACGGTTGTTACTGAAGACTATTGGAGGTGTAATCGGGCCAATAAAATCTAAACCCCATTTATGAAATGGTTCAAGTGGCATAACTGGTTGCAGGGGAAAAAGGTGACGTTGCAGCGGTTGTCCAGATCTTTGACAATTATCACAGTGTTTGACAAATTGTGACACATCTCTGTACATAGTTGGCCACCAAAAACCACTTTGCAAGATTTTCCGGTGTGTTAAGTCTACTGCAAAATGGCCACCGAAAGGAATTGAGTGAGCCAAAGTAATAACTGAGTTAACTTCATGCGGTGGAATACATCGAAGTAAAATTCCGGTATGATCCACATAGTATAATTCTCCAGCAATTAACCAAAATCGGGGGCTGAAAACTGCAATTTTCCTGCGTACTGTCGTAGAAGTCTGAGATGGAAAGCAGCCATCAGTGAGAAAGGTCAGGATCTGATCATAATAGGTAGATAGTGTAGGTGGTTCTGTAATTTCATCATTCGTTGGCTCAGAGCTATAAATCGCTGGAGTCGTGTCATCTATACCTACCGGAGCTTCACCGGAATCTAAGCGAGATAGGAAATCTGCTAAGGCATGTGAACTGCCTGGCCGATGAATGACTTCATAGTCAAATTCCTGTAAAAGTAGAACCCATCGTGCTAATCGACCACCTAAATGTTGTTGCCTAACCAGATAGACAAGTGCATCATGATCCACATGAAATGTAAATTTGCGGCCCAGTAAATAATTTCTGAATTTCTTGACAGAGTAGATTAATCCTAGGCATTCTCTTTCAGTCACAGAGTAATTCTTCTCTGTAGGCGCAAGTCTCCTGCTAGCATAATAAACAGGTCGGAACCACTTATCTATTTGTTGCATCAGAATACTGCCAATCGCAATATCTGAAGCGTCGACGAAAACATGAAACGGGTTATCCCAGTCTAGAGGTTGTAAGATTGGGACCTGGGTCAATAAACACTTTAGTCGATCAAATGCGGTCTGACACTCTTGAGTCCACTCAAACTATCGGGGAGTTTTGGTAATTAGTCTGTTCAGCAGTATCGCCAAGTGAGCAAGCCATCGTAAGTGCCGTCCGTGCCATCTTACTTGGCCCATAAAGCGCATTACTTCTTTTGGGGTCGTGGGCACTAGAGCTTCTAATACTGCCGTGATTTTGTCTGGATCTACTCGAATACCTTGTGCAGATACGATGTGGCCAAGTAACTTGCCATATGAAACCGCAAATACAGATTTGTTTGGGTTTAAGCAGAGTCTGTATTCTTTGCACTTCTGAAAACAGCACTGTAAATGTAACAAATGTGCCATCATTTTACCAAAAATTGAAAAATCATCAAGATACACTTGCATAAATGAAGTGAGATAAGGAGAAAATATCTCCTGCATACATCTTTGAAATGTACTTGGTGCGTTTCTCAATCCAAACCATATTACCGTACAAGCAAATACACCCTAGTTGGTAATGAATGCAATTTTCGGTATATCTTCTTCAGCCATTCTAACTTGATTGTATCCGCTGTACCCATCTAGGAATGAATACATCTCGTGGCCTGCTACTCTATCAAGCATTGTGTCAAGAAAAGGGATCGGAAAAGGATCAGGCACTATAGCTGTGTTCAGTTTCCGGTAATCTACACATATTCGCAACTGCTTATTCTTCTTAGGGGCAATAACAATTGGTGAGATCCACTCAGCGTGCTCTACGGGTACAATGAATCCGACTTTCAATAACCTATCAAGTTCTGCCTTTACCTGCGATGCATAGTTGGGATTCATCCGGTAGCTGGGTTGCTTTATTGGTCTTGATTCTGGCTTCAGCACGACCTTGTGCTGGTAAATGCGGGGGTCCAACCCTTTCATATCCTTGTAATCCCATGCAAATACATCAGAAAATTCGCGAAGTAGTTGGATTAGATCTGCTTTAAATACTTTCGGTAAGTTTTGCTTTATCTTTACAGGACGCGGATGATCTTCATCTCCTAAATTATAAGTGATCAACTGATCTTCTGGGACATAAAATTGTCGAGGCTTCTCTGTGTCGTCTGCTGAGCATCATCTATATTAGCAGTATCTTCCTTCTTATCTTCTTCTGTTACAGTCATTACCGTGCAAACTGCAGGGTTCCAGTTATCTACAACAGATTGGAGATCAACAGTTCCTAAGGAGATCAAGTCAATGTTATTTTTCAGAAACTCTTCTTCTTCATCATCTGATAATCCATCTAGCATATGGACTGGTTCAACGAAATACGGTCTAGCGTGTAACTTGCAGGGTTGTATAGCATCTAGTTTTACCACATATTTATGATTTGCATCCTTAAAAGTGAGCTCTTGTGCAGACCAATACTGTATTACCTTCGCATGCTTCAACCAAGGTCGGCTGAAAAGGAGGTTGTAATCAAGAGTGGATTCCGGTAGGTCTAGTATGACAAAGGTCATCTTGAATGTCGTACCTTGTAAAGTGATTGGTACATTTCGTACAAGTCCAATGGGATGGACTCTTGATTGGTCGGCCATTCTGACAAAAAACTAAACTGGTTCGATTTCGGTCCACCCTAACCTTTTACATAGTGTAGCAGTAGCAATGTTGACTCCAGATCCTCCATCAATTAATACCTGTGTGATTTTATGATTCTTATACCATACCGTAATTAAAGGAACTGAATGATCGATTGTAGATTCGGGTTCCGATTGTACTGTTGTTGTCGTTGGAATACAAGAAGGCACTGGGCTGAACTCCTGTTGGAATTGTTGTCGAATTCCGGGTACCAATGCGAGTAGTTGGCCCAGAGGCAGGGTGATAGATGCCTTCGATAAAATTTCCCAGGCCTGTTGAGATTGGTTGAAGTTGGTGTTGAAGTTGATGCTTCTCTTGATGATGAAGCGTCTACTGTTGGTAATGTGCTAGCTGCTGATGATGTTCCTGCTACTGAAACCTGTTGTTGTGTTCCTTCTTTGGTTAACGAGGTCTGAGTTACCGGAATAGGATCTGGGAAGACTGGTGGTTCTGCTGTGGTCCATTGACTAGCCTTGTTGTACATTCTTTGTTGTTCGCGTATTCCTGGTTCAAATATTTCTACTGCTGGCTGTAGCTGTTTGCCAGAACGGGTCTGAACTGCAGTAGCTTGTGTTTCCACAGGTGTGATTTGTACCATGTTAGCCATTGGATTCTGACGTTCCTTCTTCCTTTGATCATACTCAGCTGCATCCTTACAGAATCTCCTAATATGACCAAATTCACCACAAAAATGATAGCGCAGTGGTGGTAGATTGGGATTTTCCGGTGGTGGTCCGGTCTGCCGGCGATTTGCATTATAGTTGTTATTTCTCTGTCCTCTGTAATTTCGATATCCTTGTTGCTGGTTGTTTCTCATTTGCGGAGGCACATAGTGATTGGCTGGCTGCCCTGGTTCCTGTATAATTGCGTTGACAGTCGCTGTTCCCTGTACTTTAGTGTTGTATGCATAGTTTTTGGTGGTGTGTCCGACAGTGTTGCAGATAGCACAGAATATCTGATTAAGTGCATAAGTGGCACTAGTATGGCCTGAATTCTTGCAGGTGATGCAGTACACTTCTCTGGTCATATCCTCGGCTACATTTCTGTTTGTTTTTAACCACTCCAAATCTTCTGTAAATCCTCCAACCTTGTTTTCCAGCTGCAGAGCCATTGCGATTACTGCATCTAGGGTCATAGCCCCTACACAGCGTATGATCATAATCTGTTTAAGTTGTGGAGTCAATCCATTGATAAACCATTGAGTAATAACGTCGTCCGGTAGGTTGGCATGTGCTGGTGGTAACTGCCTTAGATGCATCCTAAATAGGGTAGCGTACTCCTATATAGTTTGATTTACCTTCTGTCTATTGTTTTGCAGATAATCAAAGATTTCGGCTGGATTCTTCTTTAGCCTGAATCGCTGCAAAAAGGCATCTCGTACCGCTTCATAGGTGCCGAAGTGATTAATATCATATTCTGTAAGCCATCTAGCTACTTCATTGACCAATGTAGATTGAAAGACAATAGCTTTATACGTCGGATCCGGTGGATGGTTGAGAACTGCGTAACTTATTTCGAATGTGCGTACATGAGCATCCGGATCATCTCTTGGGAATCCACCAAATTTAGTGTACGTCACTCCTGTCGGAGGCAGCCTAGGTGGACATAACTGTTGTTGCTTCTGCCCGTTCATGGTGAGTGTGTTGTGACTATCTTCTATATCTCGGGGCTGAATTTCTGAACTATCAGAATCTGTATTGTCGGACTCTGCACTTTCCGGTGCGATGATCTTGTTTAGTATGCTTCGAATCTTGGTTTTGAACAACTTCCCTTCCTTCTTGATGTCAAGTGAAGGGCGGCTTACTCCAAATAGTGGGGACTGGGCTGAAGATTCACCCAGAAATGGTAACTCGTTATCGGAGAACTGTAGATTCTCAGTGACTTGTACCGAAATGTCACCGGAGGATATCGACTATTCACCAAAGCAAAGTACTCCGTCGTCTTTACTGCTGTCTTTGACTAAGGCGTTCCTATTCATCAACAAATTTGAATCTTTACTCAATGTTGTCAAATTAACTTCGGGCTGCGTTCTAGTGGATTCTGGAGTTACTATATTTTCGACAGACTATGCCGAAATAGTACCGCAATCTGCCAGAAATGGAGTATGTTCTATCGGAATCTGACCGGAATTACTAAAAACGTTCTTTGCTATCTTATCCATTGGTTTGGTACTTCCCGTGCTTCTGCCTCCTGGAGGCGTCCTTAGCAGGTTAGATACCCACGTTTGTCTATTCTTAGGATATGTTTCGCCGGATCGAGTAACCAGCATATACTGCGCGTACTATTCTTCTCTACGATCGTTCAAAAAATTTTGGGATCTTTACTTACGAATAATCAACGGACATTTTCAATGCAACTTTTCTATAGGTAATCGACAATCTTAAGGCCACTTTCCCACAGACGACGCTAGTGTTAACTAGCAGAGTTGAAATGCTCAAACGTTAAATGCCTGGTTCTAACTATCAGAATGGCGTTTAACCAGTCTCAGTGGGTTCTTGGGAGTGGTAGGGGTCTGTTAGACAGAGGTCCTGTACTTAGTTCCCAAATCTTAGCCACCTGGGAGACACGTAATATCACGTCTTAGCTCAATTACTCAGGTACCGCATACACTCAGGTATTCTACTGTTACACACTACCTTGTGGTACTACTCAGAACAATAGAATACTTCAACTTTACCGGATATATGTATATACTCCTAATCCACTGTATTGCAACAATCCAAATACGATTCAATTCTCAGTACACTATACAGCTACACAGATTTATTCACCAAATTTCACACATAACAACTCGACACATTACTAGCAATTTCAGGCCTATAGCCTTTCACCAAGTACTCTACACTGGACACTGAACAGCGTGAACGAACAAATCACATCAGTAGCAAAGAACGAACCACAGAGCAAATCAGTTACTCCGATCGTATACCGTAACAATGCAAGATGGTCACACAGATGAATCACCAAGTTAACGTGACTACGGACACGCACATCAAGCGCGGATGGATACAGAACGCAAGATCCTGCTCAGATATTGGACACAGAAATAACTACTCAGAAACTTCTCAAATACTAGAGAAACAACAGTAACACAGTAATAACTACTCAGATATCAAAGAACAACAACACAGTGAGATCGGACACACCCAGACAAACAGTCTGGTGATTTTGAAAATCGCGCTCTCGCTCGCGCTCTCTTTGCGTATCTTTTCATTGCTTTAAATATGAAATTTACAAATGAAGCGTAACCGTTTTTCGCGTGTGTGATTACATGTTTTTGTTTTACATTTTCCAATCTGGCGGCCAACTAACACAACTGCAGGTACTGAAGCTGATGCAGGTGTCGAAGATGATGATATTCTACATATTCCTGTTCATGTTGTGGTTTCTGTTGCACCTACCACAGAGCAAATTTTCTGGGATGGCAGAGATTCCCACGCACATGCATTGATAGCTTTATCTGTCAAACTTGCCATTATTCCTCACATTCACTCTTGGAAGAAAGCTAAGGATGCTTGGGATACACTTACCACATTGTACCAAGCTGCGAATGAGGCTCGTGTTGCTTACCTCCGAAAACAGTTGGAGAGTGAGCACATGAATGAAGGTGATTCTATGGACAATTTTCTAGCAGAGATCAAAGATCTAAAGGAACAGTTGATTTCTGCTAATGAGGTTATATGAGATAGATCGCTTGTGGAGACCATTCTGAATGGTCTTCCTGATTCATATCAGAGTTTTGCTTCTACTCTTCAGTTGATGATGAAAGGCAATCCAAATGCCTTGTCAGTTAAGGAGTTTGTCTCTGTTCTATTGCACGGAGATCAGTCCAAGCAGAACAAGTCCATTATGCGTGTTGCAAATCAAGCTTTCCTGGCTAGTCAGAAGGGCAAAGAAAAATGGAGCTCTTCAAGTAGTAAGCAGAAATCTGCTAATTCTGCACAACCGAAAAGGGAAGACAAAGATGAAAAGAAATCAAAAAAGCAGAAATTATGAATAATCATATCATAAAGGACTGTCCAAAACTGACCGCTAAATAGGTAAAGAAGAAAAAGATTGGAATGGTTGTTGCAGAGGCCTCTACACCAAAAACAGAGTCTGCTAATCTTGTGGAGGAAGAAGAATGGGCGTTTACTACTGTTTGCAGTTTTGACCCATCTTCTCATGAGCAGTGCATGTCTATAGTAGACTTAGATGTTTGGTACTTTGATAGTGGGGCGACCAAATATATTACCTCGCAGCGCAGTTTCTTCTCTTCACTCGAGCTTGCCCCTACAGGAAATACTGTTACATGCGTATGTGAGCATGTATTCACTCTGATTTCTATACCCACTATTGGGCACTGATGACTTTAGTGGGGATGTCATAGTATTGAGACGATACTGTGCATAATGGAGCTGATATGCTATTTGGTCTTGTGGTTGACTACCATGAGCTGATAGTTGCACTTTCTTTTGAGGGTGAATTTGAGGTTTGCCTGGATTCATTCTAGTATATACTGTTACATGTGCCAACAAATCCTCTTATCATGTTATGGGAGTTGGTAAGATCATTTTGACTACTGCTGATTGTAGTTCTTTCACTTTGTCAAATTCTTTGTTTGTGCCAGGGATCAAGAAAAATCTCTTATTAGTTTTTGCATTGGCCAAGATTGGCTTGGTTGTGAAATTTGTTGATGATAGATGTACAATTCATGATCTCTCAAATGGTGATGTGATTATTGCTTCTTGCATTTTATGTCATGGGCTATATAAGCTCATAGACTATGAAAGATTTGTAAATGATTCGGCATGTGCAGTACATGATTCTCACGCTATGTTAGATGCAAAGCTTTGGCATGCATGTTGTGGTCATCTGAATTTTGCTAGTTTGCTACGCCTGCAGAAATTTGAAATGGTGTCCTCTTTGCTGAAGCTTGAGGCACCTGGAAAGCATGTTTGTGAAGGCTTTATTTTGGGCAAAATGTAGTTTTCCTCCTTTCCAAAAGATGGTTCAGTTCAGGCTACTCACAAATTGCAGCTTGTACATAGTGGTCTGTGGTCCTATGCAGACACCTTCTTTTGGAAATTATCTTTACCTCATGACTTTCATCGATGATTTTTCCAGGCATGCATGGGTATATCCATTGAAGGCAAAGTCTGAAATGTTCATGTGCTTCAAACAAGGTAAAGTTTTCCTTTTGTTATACTAGTCAAGAGATTAAACACTTAAAATCCTCAACTTATAAAGTTGAGAGTTGATTTATCTTTAGAGAAAACTCAGTGGATCTCCTGGTTAGAATGTTCATAGATGGCTATTCGAATCAATGAAGACCACAAATATAACTAGATTCAACAAGTGCATGTGCGATCTCCACAACAGCTTTAGTACCTTCCACTAGAATCGACTAGTGGTAGGTGTACTAACCACTCGAGTTGACTCTCTCTAGAGTCCAGAGAAATCATGTTAACTCGAGTTAGAAGGATCTAGAGCTCTTTTGATAAACTCTCTTCCCATGCTCCCCATAGGGGTTGAACCCAAGACCTCTTCCTTGCAAACCTTGAGACTTAACCACTATGCTAAGTGGATTACTTGTTTTAGAGACCACATGAACCTATGCATAATTCTAGTCCACAGATATTTGGCCATTCATATGAGTGACCAAACAATGTCCGATTTCATATCTATCTAAAATGGTCGAACACTCTGATCATAGAATTTATTTCATAACAATAGCCTTATTAGCTCACACATGCTACAAGTTATGTTGAGTATGATGATTGCCAATGATTTCCTTCTAAACCTCCAAAGCAAAGAAGCCAACAAGCACAATACCTTCTCACCATTATAGACCATGCCATCAGATGGGTTAAGGCCATTGCATCTAAGCACTATGAAAATTGTGGTTTTCTTTCTCTATGAATATTTTTATTCATCAATTCTGATGTCCCTTAGGGGTCATCGTTGAACAAGGTATGCATTTCATTGAAAAGCTCTTAAAGAAAATTTTTATAAAGTATTAAATTGTTTCATAGGAAATCATGCACCTATTATCCACAAGAAAATGGACGAGTACAGAGCATGAATAGTGTGATTTTAGCCGTTCTCAAGAAGAAATAAATGTAGTTTCCAACCTTGTGAGAGCAAGCATACATAGGAAACTTAGTGGGCTTGTGATACATCCTTTAAGCCTTCCAAAAATCACACACCATTTTAATTGGCCTACAAATTTCAACTAGTGTTTCCCTTTGAGTTCATATCAAGTTCATGCGAAATAGGAAGTCTTTTTGATGCATGAAATCTATGTGATTGGATCACATTTCTTAAGTATGCAAGCCTTGGAGGAAAAGAGATGGGTGGTATGAGAACATTTGAAGATTATCCAATCAAAGAGAAAATTGGAATAGTATAGTCATCTCTAGCATGTTGATGTGCAAGAAGGCTCACTTATGTTACTTTACCAACCTCGTTTATTTAAGAAGAAAATCAAGAAAAGCTACTCGTAAGGTGGTTGGGATCCTTTTGAGTACAACAAATATTAGCCCAAAGAGTAGTAGAATCTGTTAACTTGAGTGGAAAGAAGCTTCCTTTTGTTGATATCTACAAAATAAATCTCTATAGGGAGTTTGTATTGGTCTCAGACAATGTGACCAGATTGTTCCAAGCCTCTTTTGGAGTCTTGGCATCATGTATGTGCCCAATCATGCTATTTTGTATGCTAACAAATAGCCAATACATTAACTTTCATGCTCCTTGATTCCACTCTTCATATACTCTTAACTGGTCTGCAGTTTGATTCCTCTTTGGTAAATGCAGAGCATTTTCGTTCTCTCCTTCAATGTACTTCCAGTAGCCTTTTCCCATTAGGAAATTTGTCATTCTGAATCTCCAAGCATGGAATTCATTATTGTCCAGCTTATCACTCATAAACTGACTCATTCCATCTGTGTTTTCCATTTTTGCAATAATTCACAACACTGCAAAATCCAAGCATCACTTCTAGTTGAACACTGTCGCACTATGATGTGACAATTCAATCTCAGAGAAACACAGTTTTTGTGTATCAATAGTACAAAAAATTGCTTCAAATTCTGCGTCTAGAATATATGAGTGTTGCCTAGCAGGATGCAAGTTATAGTTTTGCAAACTTATCTTATTTTTCTATGGAGCCCACCTTACAAGCTCAAAATGGAGGTCGAGATGGCTCTGAAACTCTGATCTAACAAAAACAAGTGAGCCTAAATGGATAAATCTTGAAAATATTTTGAGGCCTTCTACCTTCATGCCAATTTTCGTAGCAATCTAAGGTCCTTTGTGAATCGTGTTTTCTCCATGCCTTCTCGTGTACTCTTCACCATCGACCTTCTCCATGAGCTCTTTACAACCGCACTGGCTCTGATACCATTCCACGAGGAAGGAGATAAGGAAGAGAGCTCACACACACTCTCACAATCAAAGAGAAGCACACACACAGATTGAGGCAAGGAAGAATGTTCGTCTTCTTCTATTACATAAAAGGAATGTACAAGAATGACCTAAAACAAGAATACAACAATTGCAATATATAAAAGAACTGTACATAAGGAAAATCCTAATGCCCGTGAATGAGTGGCTTAGCAAGAAACAAATATCATCACTCTTGGTAGATAAATCTAGTAAAGCTCAATGAAGTATCCTTTACATATACCGGTGTGACCACTACACATGTGAGAGAAATGAAAAAGTGATATGTGTTATCTTAGATCATCACATTTTGAGCTTGATATCTCAACATATAATACCTATGTTAAAGAGAGTTGGGACGAAAGGGACGTTAATCTATCAATTGCCATGGGATATCTATGTGAGTGATGTAAGGGAAAGGTGGGCTATAAAATCCCTTTCTTTTTTTCCATAATTCTCATGATTTGGAAATTCAAAAGAAAATATACATATGTGTGCCAATGTGCTATGGTGTGCTAATAGGTGGATGGAATCATCTTGATCGAGTGGTCAAGACCATGAACTATAGCTATCTTTGCCATATGCTTGGTTTGTGTTGCATGTGTATATATATTTCTGATATGCACCATAGTGGGTTGGTAGGGGGTGGAGTTATCTTTGTCGGGTGGTCAAGACCACAAGCCACACCTAACTTTGTTATGGGCATAGCATGTGTGTGCTCTATGTACTATACATGTGTTGCATGCTATGTTGTGTTGGTGGATGGGTGGAACAAACTTGGTCGAGCAATTGAGGCCATGAGTCGCATCCAATTTCAACATAAGCCAACTTGACCCCAAAATATAAAATAAAATAAAAAATAAAAAAATCCCACTCATGAGGGGAGAAAAAAAGAGGAGAGGGTTGTGATTGCCCGAATGGGGGTGTATTATACATGTGCTGGTTTATTTGGAAATGAGGACTCTTGATAGATCAATCGACTCAAAGCCAATGCTCATGAAAAACGTGGTTATTATGTGTGTATAGGTGACTAGACCTTGACGAGTTATAGTGCTTATTTCCTCATGCGTTCGTAGGCTACATCATAAGGTAGTTACGGCTTGGGTGTCATTCTAAAGTCTCATTTATGTTTTGATTTGCATTCATGTTCAATGATTCCCAAAAGGGAATGCTGTATGGCGACCTTCTGCGCAGTTCAGTTTGACAGAGAGCAGAGCGATGTCGCGTTCGGCTATGGCGACCTTCAATAACTGTATTTGTAGGCGTTTGGCTATGGCGACCTTCTGCGCAGTTCAGTTTGACAGAGAGCAGAGCGATGTCGCGTTCGGCTATGGCGTCCTTCTGCGCAGTTCAGCTTCGTGAAGCGTCGCGTCTATTTCCCGCGCTAGGTGGAGTTGGGCAGCTTTACCATTGGGCAACTCTGGCTCAGAAGAATAGCTACAGACAAGCTGATTGAGACGACGCTACAGCTCTCACTCGCGACAGATTCAGCCCGTGTGTCGCGGGAGAGCAGTCGGAGTATCGCAGTCGCCGGAGCGCGTGTGTCGCGGGGTAGATTTCGAGGGGTCGCCGGGGCCGGTGTCGCGTGCAGTCGGAGTATCGCGAGCCCACCTATCGCAAGCAGTCGGAGTATCGCGGGGGCCCACCTATCGCGAGCAGTCGGAGTGTCGTCGTAGCGCGTGTATCGCGGGGTGGCGTTCGAGGTGTCGCCAGGTGTCGCCGGGGCAGGTGTCGCAGGGAGGCCTTCGAGGTGTCGCGGGGAAGCGTTTTTGGTATTGTCGGGAAGCTTTCGCGGGAGCCCTTCTTTTTAACTAAAATTTTGGTGCATTAAGATGCCCATTCAATGGACCCGTGAGACTTTGGCCTATCGCTTGACTGCGATGGTAGATTTCAAGTGGAAGCCTGCCTGCTTCATTGAAAGAGGAGTGCCTGCATTAGTTTTCTTTTGAAAGAGGGGAAAAAAAAAAAAAAAAAAAAAGGAGCTCTCATTGTCCTCCTCTCTAAAACAACTGCGCTATCGTCCATTTTCAGAAGCTCATATTACCCACCGAGTGAGGCTAAGATAATTAGAAAAAAGGCAAATTTAAAAAAGAAAAGGAGGCCATGGATGTGGCCTCCCCCTCACTCGTGAAAAGTAATCGGGCCCCTCCCCCAGGGGAGAGAGATAACCTGGCTGCTCTGTTGGAGGGGGGGTCGTGTGTCGCCCCTGGAGCACCCGATTGCACTGATCCCCCCACGGTTTCTCTCAGTAGACCTGCGGTTCTGTCTGCTCAGGAGGAGCTCAAGAAAGTTTGCCTCATCGGTCAAATGTTTGGCCCTAGGCCCCCGCTCGAAACTGTGCGACAATGGCTTCGAAAAGAGTGGTTCCCCCGTGGTATAACTGTTAGCAAATGCCAGTTCTTACCGGCGAGCCACTTGCTGCTAGTCTTTGAAAATGAAGATATGGCGTTCCGGGCCCTAAGCGTTGGCACCTGGCAGCTTGGTAGGACGACCGTGTGCCTATTCAGATGGTCCCCGGACTTTACCCCCGACAAATCGAAATCGCTTCGGTACCCTCTCTGGGTTGAGCTCCCTAACCTTCCTTACTTCCTGTACAACTTCGTGTGGGACATTGTCTCTCCCATCGGCAAGCCGGTTGCTTCACGCGAAGACATTGGTGGTCTCATCTATGAAGGTTCAAGACACTCGTTCAATGCTAGGTGGCACCCCCAAATCTGTGTCGAGGCCGACCTCAGCACGCCGCTTCCTTCTATGATCAAAGTGGACCTGGGCGAAGGGGAGGTATGGGAGCAAGATATCAGCTACAAAAACCTTCCCAACGCGTGCTTTCGTTGTGGCCAACAAGGCCACAGGATTAAAGACTGCCCTTTGAGACAGAAAAGCAAGCGTGTTCAAGATGCCTCCAAAAATGCTCAAGACAACAAAGGCGCTTCGACCCGCTCGACAAGGGAAGGGGAAGGCAAGGACCTCCCTAATCCACAAGCTGATGATGACGGGTTCATCGAAGTCAGAAGAAGAAGGAAAAGAAGCCCTAGGGCAAATCGCGAGCGAAACAACTTGCCAGCTACCCCCTCTACCAATGTGTATTGCAATTTGGAAAAGGAGATCAATGAGTTCGACTACCCAGGTGGGAACCCACATGGGGTTGACACCAACGACAAAGCCCTAGAGATGATTGACAATAAAGAAATCTCCCAGGAGGGCTACGCTACAAGCAAAGAAGACGGCTTCACCACTAGTAACGAAGACAACATGGATAGTGAAAGTTCCATCATTGGATCGACGATCCCGGAAACAGTGCCGAGCACGGGGCCCAAGTCTCCCCAGCAAGGGGCATCCCGCAAAGGAAAACAGCCTATGGAGTTACCCTGGAAAAGCCCCCACAAGAACCGATTTCTAAGTTGGGATCAGATCCCAGCGAAAAAGAAAGATGAAGCCAAGAGAAGAAAGGACAAAGCTCCCTCCCGCAAAGAGGGATCAATACAAAAATGATTGTCATCTCGCTAAATGCTAGAGGGCTAACCGACCCCTCAAGAGCGACCATCATTGGTCAATGGCTTCGCGATATTAGCTTAAACCCAGACCTTATATGTATTCAAGAGATTAAAATTGATGGAGAAGACCGCCAGAAACGGCTCAGACAGGTCTCCTCGGCCCATGTGTGGATCCCTACGAAACACCAGCGGGGGTCTGGAGGAACGGTTATCGGTGTTAAACAACTGTGGTTTGAAAAGGTTGAGAACTCCATTGAAGATGTAAGTCACCGTTGGATTGCTGTTTCTTTCGGTGCTCCTCTTTGTGTTACTATGGTTTCTTTGTACGCCCCTAACGGGGATTTGGAGAGACTGAACACTTGGGCCTCCTTAGACTCGCTTCCCCACAACGTGCTTATATGTGGAGACTTCAACATGGTGGAGGACCCTTTGGACAGATGGATGGGCAAGGGCAGGGTCATCGACAGTCGGGAGAAAGAAACGTGGGACATGACCAAACTTCACTTGGATTTGGTTGAATTCAAAGACTCGAATGGCTTTTCCTGGTCGAATCTCCAAGCGGGCGAGGACCTGAGGAAAGCTAGACTCGACAGATGCTACATCTCTCAGAGTTTTACTCATCAGTGGGGCCACCCTACCATCACGCAACGCACTGACATCACTATCTCTGATCACTACCCGATCGTTATCACTTTTCAACCTTCCAACAGGATCCGCAAGGCTCCATGGTTCCATGCCAACGCAACCACCTTCTCTCTCCCCTCCGCCCATCAAGAAATTGCCAATGTGTGGAAGGAGGCGTTCGCCTCTGGCTTGGCCCCAGCCAAGTGCTGGAGAAGTGCGGTCGACAAGTCTCGTAAGATCATGATCAGAACTAAGAAGATGCTCGAGACTGTGCGGCAGGCTCGTAGGGAAGCTCTTTACCACAGACTCTGGCGGCTCGAGGAGGAAGTGAACAAAGGAAAACACCAATCCCAGAAAGGTCTCCGAAAAATCAGAGCGGCGTTAAGATACGAGGAAGAAATACAAAGGAAAAACTTGCAAATTTTCTTCAAGGAGTGGTGGGCTGGCAAAGCCGACAAACCCACAAAAGAGATGTGACGTATCCTTAAAAGGAAACACAACCGCGAGTCGATCCCCCTACTGCTAGATCCACACGGCAATGTATGCAATTCGGAAGAAGATAATTTTGGCATCATCGAAGGGCACTTCACGAGACTCCTGGGAACCTCGAACCCCCTCTCCCACCATAGAAGGGACTGTATGGCTGCCATTTCTAGGGTTTCCCCCCGGAGGATTCCACCCAACCTCCATTCCCTGCTTCATGCCCCTATCTCTGAATCAGAAATCATTGAGGTCATTGATGCCCTCCCTCTCGGTAAAAGCCCGGGACCTGACGGACTCACCAACGAGTTCTTTAAATCCTTCAAGCTGGTGGTTGCCACCCCTCTTCGGTTGGTTTGGCAAGAAGCGCTAAAGTTTGGTGCTCTTCCTTCTTGTCTAAATAATGGAATTATCAAGTTGATACACAAGAAGGGGGAAAAGAATACAAGATCATCGCCAAAGTCATTGCCAACAGAATCTCGTGCCACCTGAGATCTTGGCTTAGTGAGGACCAAAAAGGCTTCATCAAAGGCAGGTCTATCCTGGAAACCATTATGGATATTTGGGAAGGTATTCAATTTGCAAATGAGTCTAATCAAGATGTGGTTTTCCTCAAGATCGACTTTGACAAAGCCTACGACAGGCTAGAATGGGACTATATTCTGCAGTCGCTTCAAGATCTCGGATGTAGTCAGAAATTCACCAAGATGATCGCGACCCTTCTTGGAAACGCAACGACCCAAATTAACGTGAACGGCAAACTTTCGAAGGCGATCCATCTTAGAAGATCTATTAGACAAGGGTGCCCTCTGGCCCCCCTTCTTTTTGCCATCGCCGCTGAGGGGCTGAGCAGACTTGTAGCGCATCATGTGGAGGCTGACAATATCAAAGGCCTCCGGCTGCCTCACGACCACAGTCAAATCATCATGAGACTATTTGCCGATGATATGAACGCGTTCATTCACAATGATAATACCAGCCTGGAGACTTTCTGGAGGTGTCTTGCTACCTTTTGTGATGCCTTTGGATCCAAAATCAACCACTCTAAGACCGCCTTTAGGGCTATTGTGGGACATCATCCTGGCCTTCTCATTGATCATGGCTGTCAAATCATTCCGCAGGGCCAAATCTTCCGACTTCTTGGAATCCCATTGGGGTTTGGCGTCTCTATGGAGCAGCGATGGAACTGGGTGTTGGCCAAACTCGAAAACAAGCTTAACTATTGGAAAGGTATGCAAATCAATCTCGCTGGGCGTGCGATGGTTATCAACACGTTCCTCCTCTCTTCTACCATCTATTTCCTTTCTTGCTGGAGACCGAATGAGCAAGGCCTGTCCAAACTGAATAGTATTTGTAGAAACTTTCTTTGGACGGGCGATCACAACAGAAGGGGGGTGCCTAAAATCAAATGGGCCATCTGCACTAGCCCCAGAGATTGCAGGGGGCTCGGTATACTGAACATAGGGTGTATGGCTAACAAACTGGCAGCCAAATGGATGATTAAGGCTTGGTGC
This sequence comes from Ceratopteris richardii, assembly GCA_020310875.1. NCBI lineage: Eukaryota > Viridiplantae > Streptophyta > Polypodiopsida > Polypodiales > Pteridaceae > Ceratopteris > Ceratopteris richardii. The sequence goes on along the minus strand of CM035432.1, from coordinate 29,372,420 downwards.
AATAGGGAGGCCTCGTGGGCCAAGCTGATCTTCAGAAACAAGAATGAGTTGGCTCTCATGGGGTTCCCAAACTGGAAGAATCTTGACATCATGACTCTGCTATTCTCCCCGATCCCTGTCTTTCCGAAAGGCTCCAATCTCGTGTGCTCCCTTTGGAAGGGCTGGAATAAAGTCAAAAGCTTCACAAGAACTAGTGAGGACTGGAAGTGGGCGGCCAGAATCAGACAAAACGACTCTATCTGGTTCCCGATACATGGCATCCGGAGTGTGGAGTCGTGGAACATTCAAAATGCCAAGAGATTATGGAACAAAGGATTCAAAAAATGGAAACACCTCTGGAAACATGACACCAACAGCTGGATCAATTTCGAGGATATTGACCCTTGCAAAAACATCTCCTACGAAGAATGGAACACTTTGCAAAGCAGATGCCTCGCATGGGATCGTCACAAGACTCGCCTTCTCATGGGACACGATACACCGAACTCGCTTGGTCTCAAATGGCACAATGGAAATTGCCTACTCAAAGTCCCGAACATCAAAGAAACGGCTGACCACCAGATCAGCCTCAACAAGAAGTGGTGCCTGTCTTGGACGCGGCTTCGATGGGACATGAAATTCATGGGTATCTGGCACCCCCTTATTGAGATTAAGAAGTCTGTCCTCTTATGGCAAATTTTGCATCGAGGAATTTGGACCAACCATAAGGCTAGCAAACTTTGTGGGATCCCTCCTTGGTGCAAACGCTGCCACCGGGCTATCGAAGATGTCCCACACATCTTCCTTACCTGCCCCAACTCCTACAGAATCTGGCAGACGGTTGGAATGAAAATCAGACTTCAAAAACAGCTTAGTTGGAAACAAGTCCTTTTGGGAGAAGCGATCGGCTGCTCTGCGACACTCTGGAACGCCATCACAGGAGAAGTCTTGTGGAAAATATGGCGGGAGAGGTGTGCTCTCAACTTCGGCGATCCACCCAGGGAGTGGTCGATTGAGAAATCACTATTCCTCCTTGGCAAAAGGATTGTTAACAGTAAGAAATCCCCCCCCTTCAGGCACCATCAAGTCCTCATTTTGATCAACAACAAGCTCAAACCCAAGTGGGCCCCGCATGAGGGTGATGAGAGGGTGATTAACCTTCTCTGTAATGCAACCTAGGATTCACTCAAGCTTCCCCTGCTTTGTGGGATTTGGGGGGTCCCGTGGGCACTAGTCCCCTTCTATTGTACCTTTGTTTCTTAATTTAATTCAAGTCCGGGAGAGTAGGCTATTGCCGAACTTCCTTTATAAAAAAAAAAAAAAAATGATTCCCAAAGGGTGACAAAAGGGAATTTTTTTAGTGAGTTTTTTATTTCTTTATTTTGTGTATCTATTTTCTTCATCATGATGATCTAACCTAATTGGTTGAGTACTAGGGCAAGCAGGCATAGAAAAGAATTATGACTTCAAAAAGGCAGAAAGGCATGGAAACTAATGATGCTTGGAATGACATTTTTTTTCTATGTTGTGTATATACGTGATGTCTTATGATTAATGAAGTGGATGTCGATGTGTTTTTGAGTCTTATGCTGAGGAAAATTGTGTAGGATTTTGCATAAATGTGTTTATTAAAAAATTGTGCCAATATGGAGGGTGTAAACTCATGAGGTGCAGTTGTGGGTATATGCGGGCATGGGGATATGTTTATCCATTTGTGAGGAGGTGTACGTGCTACCATATCCCCAAATATTTCATTTGTGTGTGTGTGTGCAAATCAATGGCCGAAATGTGGTCCAAATATATGAACATATATGCTGAATTTTGTGGAGTGCTATAGATAAAGTTTAGCCACAAGGAAATAAAAGAACAATAAATTGTGCTTAATAAGGATCTCGAAGAGTGGTACGATTTGTCTTTTGGGGAGGTTTTTTTTGCAGAAATCATCAGGAAAAAAGAAAGCATAATTGAATTCGGCCTCTCCCTTGTTTTATTGGAAAGATATAGTGGCCACAAAGTTATTCTCTTTTTTATTTTTATTTTTTTGGGGAAACTTTTGGAAGGTATTGAAGCGGAGGATGGGCTGATAGCATGTCTATTCTAGAAGACGCACATGTGAAAGCATGGGAAATAGACGAGCATCGAAGCTTCATGGAAGGCAATGTAATAAATCACATCCAACATTCATATTAAAAAAAAAAAAGCAACAAATCCAAGAATATGAATGCATGTATGATTTTCCTAGGTGTTTGATATCTGATGCAGTGTAGAGTGCTATTTGTAAAGGATAATTAGTTAAATATGTATGTTGATTACTATGATTTTAACGGACATAATAAGGCTTATATCCTACAAAGGGGTGTTTCACCACATATTAGAAAATCATCATGAAACACTGCATGTATAGATGACGAAGGGTGTTAATGCGCTATACATTGTAGTCATGTGGACAACCATATGTGTTAAAGAAGCATGTGTGTATGTTAGTATGATCTAAAGGAGCCTTACCCAAGTTAATACCAAGTGGAATAGTGTTTATCAAACTAAAAGAAGTGTTACTACACAAAACAAATACGTGAGTAAGTAAGTATGTATATATGCACTTATGTGTATATATCTATGTATCTATGTGCGTGTGTGCATGTATGTACATATGCATGTGTGTGTTTGTGCTTGTACATATGTACTATTAATGTGTGTATGTTCACAAGTAAGTTTATGCATGAAAGAGCATATGGAAGGGAACCATACTTGCATGTGTATTTATGTATGTATGTACATATGTATGTAATTATGTATGTGTGTATCCATGCATGTATGTATGTATGCATGTATTTATGTATTTTTTTATGTATGTATATATGTATGGATGTATGCAGGCTTGTATATATGTATGTATGTGTGTTTGTATGTATGCATATATATGTATGTATGTACGTATGTGCCTTATGGAATAACCGTACTTGTATGTGTCTTTTCGTATGTATGTATATATTTTTGCATGTATTTATGTACATATGTATGACGTTATTATATATGTATGTATGCATATATGCATGTGCAAATTAAAATTAATAAACAATAGGTAGTAATATTGACATCTTAAAAACATACATTATTTTAATCCATGTATATATGTATGCATGCATGTAAGTAAATATGTGTGTATTTATGTACGCGCATATTTACACGTATGTATTTATGTACATATGTATGTATGTGTGTACATGTATGCATGCATGTAAGTAAATATGTGTGTATTTATGTACGCGCATATTTACACGTATGTATTTATGTACATATGTATGTATGTATGTGTGTGTATGTGTGTTTTTATATGTATGTATGTATATGTGTGTAAGTATGAATGTGTGCATTTATGTACATATGTTTGACATTATGTATGTGTGTATGCTTGTATGTTTCTATGTGTGTGTGTGTGTTTTTATATGTATTTATGTATGTATGTATATGCATAATTAACAATTAAAACAACTTAAATAACATATGATCGATACATAATTGATAGTAATTAACAATAACTAACAATGATTATAACATAAATAACATAACTAATAATAATGAAAGCATAATTATTATACATAACAATAATCAATAACATAATTAATATAATTGATACTAATCAAGACATAAGTAATATGAATTAGCAATAATTTACAACATAAATAACATAATTAATAATAATTAAAGTATAGAGTATCTTAATCCATGTCCAAATTGTTTCGCCAAACTAGAGAGAGAGGGGGGAGAGTGGGAGAGAGAGGGGGAGAGAGAGGGGGAGAGAGAGGGGGAGAGAGAGAGAGAAGGGGGGAGAGAGAGGGGGGAAGAGAGAAAGAGAGGGGGAGATGGAATTCACCACGCTCTAGAAGATGCCCAAGTAAAGTGTGATAGATTTTGTCACCAAAATGAAGAATATATCATACCAACTTGGAAGCATTGGAGAAATCATTGATGAAGAATTGTTCACACATGAGGCAAAGCTTATGAAGAATGGATACCACTCAAAAGGTAATCAATCCTCTGCACTCTATACAAATAAGAACAAGAACAGAGATGGCAAAGGCAAAGGTATAAAGATTGCTGATCAACATAGCACCTCTCAAGCAAACTTTGCAAATAAAGGTAGTGGCTTAAGAGGAAGAGGTAGAGGAGGAAGAAAAGGGAGGGGGAGAACTCAAAGCTCCTCTCCATGTGCCATATGTGGCCTAACTACTCACATTATTGAGAATTGTTTCAAGAATCCTAGAAATCAAAGGGATAGAGGCTAGAACAAAGGAGGCTATGGAAGCTAAAGAGGTAGATTCAACAACAACAATGGTTATAATGACAACTTGTACAATAACAACAACTACCAAGGAGGATATAGAGGAAGGCAAGACTACAATAATGATGCAAATGATCAAACTCAAGAAGATTCATTCTTCTTACGAATATGACCATGAAGCAAGGTAAAGCAGATGAACATGTATTCTATATAAACTTAGATTTCTCAAATCATGTAGCAAGGAATGTAGCTCTACTCTCAGACTTGTAGGATCCAAGGAATAGACATATGAAGTCCAAATAGGAGATGACACAAGGCATCAAGTGGATAAGATAGGTAATGTGAAGACTCTAGATGGTAATATGAACCTATTGAGCAAGGTATTGTATGTACCAACTATCACCAAAAGCCTCATAAGTGTAGGTCAAATTGTTGAGAAAGGATTGCAGGTCAGATTCACAAAGAATGGAAAATTTTTTGAGGATCCACATCAAGGATTCAAGAGGATAGCAAGAGGATAGAAATAAGGTAGATTATTTACATTTGAACTCCAAGATATTAGAAACATTGCATTGTTCAATTATGGTAACCAAACTCTATAAGAGTTGGAAATTTGGAACAAGAGGTTAGCTCACATAGGTCAAAGAGCTCTAAAGCAAATCAATAGGTATGAAAGTGTACTTAGCCTGCCAAATATATCAAAACAACACATGATCTAAAAATCTAGTGTTTGTCAATTTGGCAAGTCTCATAGACAACCCTTCACAAAGAAAGGATACATTCATGGAAACCTATTGGAGCTAATTCATACAAATGTATGGGGACCAAGCAAGGAACCTTCAATCTCTAGATACAAGTATTATGTGTCATTCCTTAATTATTGTAACAGATTGACAATAGTATAATTTATGAAGCATAAAGATGAAGTGTTTTCATGTTTCAAGAAATACCTAGAACTTGTAGAAAATCAAATAGGTAAAACCTTCAAGAGACTAAGGTCAGATGGAGGGGGAGAATACTTCTCCCATGACTTTGACCCCTATCTCCAAGAGAGAGGAATTAAAAGAGAAACTATTGGCATGTATACTCCAGAGCAAAATGGAGTGGCAGAGAGGAGAAATATAACCATAGTGGAGGCTGCAAGGTCAATGCTAAATGAGAAGAAATTACCCAACTACTTGTGGGCAAAGGCTATATCCACATCCACATATCTAATCAATATGCTCCCATCAAAAGAATTGGATGAGATGACACCATATGAATCATGGAATGGAAGAAGGCCTAGCATTGATCATCATAGGATCTTTGGGTGCATAGCATATGCACACATACCTTCACAAATTAGAGGAAAATTAGATCCAAAGGTAGAGAAATGCATCTTCATTGGCTATGACGTTAATCAAAAAGGTTATAGGCTATGCAATCCAAGTAGCAAACGGTTCGTTGTAGGTAGATGTGTTGTGTTTGATGAAAACAAATCTTTGTTTGAAGATGATTGAAGGAAAATTAAACTTCCCTATGATCGAGAGGAAGACTTTCCAACATTATCAAAAAGGATTGAGCCAACACTTGAAGCATCAAGACTCTGGTGATGATCAGAAGTCTCCAAGAAGGGAATTCAATTCTTGGAAGTCCAAAGTCAAAGCTAAAATGCAGGAGATGAGAGATGTGATAGAGTCATCTCAACAAAGTATAAGGAGGTCTACTAGAGAGAAAAGAAAGCCAAAAAGGTATGGATATGAGGTTGGATTTTAGAGGAGGTATACCCTGACCATGTGTGCAAATTGACGAAAGCTTTGTATGGCTTGAAGCAAGCTCCTAGATCTTGAAATCATAGACTTGTCACTTACTTGCAGGATACATGCTTCATTGTAAGCAAGGCCGATCCTTCCCTCTTCATTAAGAGGAATCACTCATAGGTCATATACCTTTGTGTATATATGGATGATATAATCATTACAAGAAATGATTTAGATGGAATTAGAAGGATCAAAGCTCAAATGAAGGAGGAGTTCAAGATCATTGATCTTGGCTTACTCACATACTTCCTAGATTTGGAAGTAGTATATATAGAGAAAGGTATGTTTGAAACTCAAAGAAAGTAAATTGGAGATATGCTCTCTAAATTCAAAATGGAGAATACAAAAGTTGCAGGTAAAACCATGGTGGTAAATCTGGAATTAAGTTCTCGTGAAGGAGAACTCATTAAAGATGTTACTAGCTATCAAAGTTTAGTTGGAAGTTTGAACTATGCTACTCTAACTAGAGTAGATATTTGTTATTAAAATGTCACAATCAATGAAGGTTTATACTATCCATATACATGTGATATAGATGTGAAACTCTTCTCTGATGTAGATTGGGCAAGCTCTAAAGATGATAGAACAAGCACATCTGGGTATCTTACTTTTGTAGGTACAAAGTTGATCTCATGGTCTTCAAATAAGCAACCCACAGTTGCTCTTTCATCAATAGAGGTTGAATATAGAGGACTTGCAAATGCTACACAAGAATCTATGTGGATTAGAACCTTATGTTCAAATTTAGGGTTGAACACTTCAACTCCACATATATTTGGAGACAATATTAGCTCATTACATCTTACTGCTAACCCTATCTATCATTCTAGGATTAAACATATAGAAGTTCTTTAACATTATGCCAAAGAGAAGATTATGAGTAAGGAGATACAACTCTCATAGGTATCAACACATCAACAATGTGGAGATATGATGACAAAGGCTTTGAGTGGAAGCAACTTAAATATATTCAAATGAATGACTAGATTGCAGGAGATCATGAAGGATTGAAGAATCAAGAATCTTAGGCTTGAGATGAAGTTGTTGACTCTTCACATGGAGAAACACATATGAACTCATGCTTGTCAATTTGAGTGTAGTTACTTTGGATAAATTTAAAAGTCAAAATAATATGGAATCTTTTGATGTTAGGAAAGCAAACTAACGACTTATTTGATAGAGGAATCAAATCAATTACATCCCTAAAGTGTAGGATCAATTTTAGGTGAGAATATTCAAAACTCAAAATCCAAGAATGTGTATAAATAGACATGGTTTTAGTGAGGGGATAAGTGAGCCATTCTGAGAGGCATTAAACTAGACTTTGAGCATACATTGAGCTCACACTACCTATGTGTAGTCCATTGCACTTCCCTTGTATCATATGTTCATTCACATATACATTTTGATACATCTTTGTCTATTGTCTATTGCTGCATCTTCTTCATTATCATGAATTTGTGGAATTGATTTCTCTATGTAAACGCATTTTTTTCTTTAATTTAACTTGGGATAGTTAGATTGAAGTTTCTAATCATTGTCTATCAATTTTCATCAAGTTTGGTCTATCAAAACTTGAGATATGAAGAAAGGAATGTGATTGTGTCTACACACCTTCTAGATCCTAAAAAATCATGATGACTCCCTTGACTTGCTAGATTCATTTCACCTTGTATGGTGCACCTACGTTCATGAAATAACTTGCTTTATTTATTTGTACACATCAATTGGATGTGTGCAAAAAGTATCTAGTCAATTCATACCAGGTTGTGAGCTTTGAGCATAACTGTCATGGACAAAGGAAACCATCCTGAACCTTAGATTCCATGTGAACCTTGTATCTCATGATTGGTTCAGAATTAGGAGAAACTAATGCTTCCATTGCGTCCAGAACATGCCAAAACCCTAAGATCAACTGTCTACTTGCCTGATTCGGATATCCAGAGCTCATGTTTCGAATTGATGACATCATCGATGACATCATCAATTCTTAACCGCCTTTCATGAACCGCCCTTGAAAACCTATATAAGGAGGGGTTGGCCACATTCATAATCAGTCTTGCCAATACCAGTCTTGGGAGCTCAAGGAGTTGTGACCACCAAGTAAGTACTCTTCAAGCTCCAGTTCTAGTTCTTGTCTTGTTCCTTGTTCTAGTCTAGTTCTTGGACATCTTATCTTGTCCCCTTGTAATCTCGTAGTACGAGATCCTGTCGAGTTCTTTCGTGTATCCAGTTCATCTCCCAGAAGGGAGTTCTTGTATTCCAGATATCTTGTCTCATACTTACGATCCCGGGTTGTGGGATCTCTTGTATCATCTCTAGTCCAATTTTTCCATACCTATTGGTCCCAGGTTGTGGGACATCTTGTATCAGTCACATATTCTTGTATCATTTTCCCTACATGGGTGTTCTTGTAATCATAAGTGTATTTTGGAAATCTTGTCTACTTTAGTCAGAGAGCATAATCTAGTGCTCCCCTGATATTTTGGCAAGACTAGCTTCTATCCAAGACCAGTCATCATGGAGAATGCTTATGAACAGATTGTAGCAACACTTCAGAGTCTCCAACAACAAGTCGAAGACCTAACTCATCGACAGACACAAATCGAGATGGGACATCCAGGGCATGTAGGTGCACTCCTCCAAGAATTACAAGAACGAATCGGGAGTCTTCAGACAAATCAAGGGAGTATGCAAGTAAATCAACGACCTAGTACATCCTTCATGAGGGAATCGAAGATCTGCATGCCAGAAAAGTTCGATGGTGATCGCACAAAGTTCCGGGGATTCTTGCAACAAGTCAAATTGTACATCCGTATGCAGCCTCATAGATACCCTGATGATGCATCCAAGGTCGATTTTGTTGGAACCTTGCTCTACGGTCAAGCATTATCATGGTTCGCCCCAATCCTGGAGAAAGATCTGGCCGTACTTCATGACTATGAGGGGTTTCTTAGAGAGCTCATCGCTACATTTGGAGATGCAGACACGAGTCAAGTGGCAGAAACAAAACTTCGGAAGCTACATCAAGGTAACCGCCCTGCCTCTACCTATGCATCAGAATTTAGGCAGTTGATATGTGATCTCACTTGGCATGAAGATTATTTCATAAGCCAATTTAGATGGGGCTTAAGGGATGATGTGAAGGACCTTCTACTCACGATGCCAGAGGTGAAGACATTGAATGAATACATCAACCAAGCCATTCAATGTGATAACTGCCTTTTTGAAAGGAAACAAGAAAAACAAGTAGAAGGAAAACCTCGCCAATGGAAACCTTTCCAGCCTACTCCTAGAGATGATCCTATGCCCGGATCTATGCAGATAGATGTAACTAGGTTCCAGCCTCTAACACCACAAGAGAAACAAAGAAGGAGGGATAACAAATTATGTCTATATTGTGGAAACCCTAGCCACATTGCAGTTAATTGTCCCAACAAGAGAACAAACTCCAAAGTCGTAGCCACCCTTGTAGAGCAGGGAAACAAGGAAGACCAGTTGTAAAAGAGACCATACAACCGGACCATGATATAAGAAAGGGTCTCATAATTCCATCCACACCCGTAGAAACATGTCTTGCCCCTATCAAGTTAATCATGTTTAAGAAGACCCTTTCCCTCATAGCTCTGGTAGATTGAGGAGCATCCTCATGTTTCATTGATGAAGGACTCGTTAAGAAACATGGAATTCAAGTACTTAGGAAGAACAGACCAGTAGTCGCTGAAGTAGTAGATGGACGGCCTCTAGCATCGGGGAATATAACCATGGAAACCATACCACTAAGAGTACATCTTGGTGACCATGATTCACACATATGTTTCAATGTAATATCGAGTCCAGTAGATATGGTTATCATTGGAATGCCGTGGTTAAAGAAACATAATCCAGAAATTAATTGGGAGAATAATAAAATTACCCCTCGAGATATCTAGAAGAACCCAACATATGTCGGAGCCAAAGCCTTCATACATGCAGTAAGGAAGGAACCGACATATATGATCTATGCCATACCAGCTCAAGAATCTAAGAAAGATGATCCAGTGCAGCTACCCAATCAGTACAAAGGCTTTGAAGATGTTTTTGAAAAGAAGACTGCAGACATCCTTTCAGAACATAGACCCTATGATTGTGCCATAGAACTTCAAGAGGGAGCACAACCGCCCTTTGGACCAATCTACAGACTATACTCAGAGGAACTTACAGAACTACGCAAGAACATTGATGAGAATCTAGCAAAGGGGTTTATCAAACACTCAAAGTCTCCAGCAGGAGCTCCTATCTTATTTGTAAAGAAGAAGGACGGGGCTCTCCGGATGTGTGTAGACTATCGTGGATTGAATAAAGTCACTATAAAGAATAGATACCCTCTACCAGTCATATCCGGGCTCTTGGAACGCCTTGGAAAAGCAAAATTCTTCACGAAGATTGACCTTTGAGGAGCTTACAACCTTGTCAGGATCAGAGAAGGAGACGAATGGAAGACAACATTTCGGACAAGGTATGGCCATTTTGAATATGTAGTTATGCCATTTGGTCTCACAAATGCTCCAGTTGTCTTCCAACATATGATGAATGATATCTTCCGAGAATATTTAGATGATTTTGTTGTAATATACCTTGACGATATCTTGATATTTTCCAAAAATCTAGAGGATCATGAATGCCATGTAAAGATAGTCTTAGAGAAACTAAGAGAAAAAGGATTATATGCGAAATTGGAGAAGTGCTCTTTCCATAAGACAGAAGTGGAATTTTTAGGGTACCTTGTATTAGATAAAGGAATTTTTATGGACCCTAAGAAGATTGAGACAATCCTTGATTGGCAACCACCTTCATGTGTTCAAGATGTACAATGTTTTTTGGGGTTTGCCAATTTCAATAGGATATTCATCAGAGATTACTCCAAGATAGTAACACCTCTTACCAAGCTTACCGGGAACTCCGAATTCTCATGGACCGAAGAAGCAGAAAAGGCCTTTTAGACCTTGAAATCAGCATTCACTACCACCCCAATTCTAGTTCATCCTGATTCCAGTAAGCCCTTCTTTCTTGAGACAGATGCATCAGACTTTGCTCTAGGGGCCATTCTTTCCCAATATGGAGATGATGGACACCTACATCCAGTTGCATATCATTCAAGGAAGTTTTCCCCTCCAGAAATTAATTATGAAATTCATGATAAAGAACTTCTTGTCATAGTAGACGCGTTTGATACCTGGCGTCATCATCTAGAAGGAGCAACTCATAAAGTCATTGTGTATTCATATCACAAGAACCTAGAATATTTTATGACCACCCGGATTCTCAATAGAAGGCAATCTCGATGGAGTAACTTTTTATCCAGATTCGACTTTGTCATCGCATACTGTCCAGGACGTCATCAATGTCAGTCAGATGCCTTGTCCAGAAGATCTTACCTTGCACCAAAGAAGGGTGAAGAGGCCTTTGATCAACAAGAGAATGTATTACTCAAGCTTGAGCATCTCCAGTTAGTAGCTATCTCTTCAAGCCATCATGAAGATTCAGCCTTGAATCAGTTGATTCGTGAGAATCTACCACAGGATGAATTGTTTTGTAACGTTAAGCAAAAAGCTCAAGAAGGAAAATTCCAAGAAGTAAATGAATTTCAAGAAAAAGATGGGCTACTACTCTATAAGAACCTATTGTATGTCCCTCCAGAAAAACCCAGGATCCAAGTACTTCAACAACACCATGACAACCTTGCAGCAGGACATTTTGGAGTGAATAAAACAATAGAACTCATATCAAGGGACTTTTGGTGGCCTCATATGTGGAAGGAAGTCAAAGAATACATTCAAACCTGTGATACTTGCGATAGATCTAAGATACCCCGACATAAACCTCATGGCCTCTTGCAACCGCTACCTATTCCAGAAACGCCATGGGCTTCATTGTCTATGGATTTCATCACAGATCTACCAAAGTCTGATAAGTAGGATGCCATTCTTGTTATTGTGGATAGATTTACAAAGATGGCACACTTCATTCCAACTACCAAGGCAATCACAGGCGGAGCCACTGCTAGACTTTTTCTCAAGTATATATTTAGGCTTCATGGATTGCTTGATCACATTGTCAGTGATCGAGGTCCACAGTTCATATCCAACTTTTGGAACAGTCTTTGCAAGCTCCTTGGTGTTCAAGTTAAACTATCCACAGCAAATCATCTACAGACTGATGGACAAACAGAACGGGTGAATCAAGTCTTGGAGCAATATCTCCATTGCACTAGCAACTATCATCAAAATGATTGGTTTGAGCTTTTACCCTTTGCAGAGTTTGCTTATAACAATAGTGTTCATGCATCTACCAAGCAGACTCCCTTCTTTGCAAATTATGGACAACATCCAAGAATGGATATACAACTCTCAAATCATGTCAAGAACCTAGCTACTAGAGACAAGGCCCAGTACCTGATGGACATTCACAAAGAACTCAAGGAAGAGATCCATAAAGCTCAAGAACAATATAAGTACTATGCAGATCAACATCGTGTCCAAAATCCATTGTATCAAATTGGGGATAAAGTATGGTTACTCAGAAACAATTTGCAAACCTCAAGACCTTGTGCAAAGTTAGATCATCAAAGATTTGGTCCATTTACCATCTTGGCCAAGATTAATCCAGTCACCTTCAAGCTCTAGCTACCAAGTACTATGAGAATACATCCAGTTTTTCATGTATCCATGTTGGAACCATATGAGATTTCACCCTTGAGGGGGAAGAGACCTAGTCCTTCTCCACCTATCGAGATTGATGATCATGAAGAATTTGAAGTCGAGCATGTCCTAGATTCCAGAATATCCTGAGGAAGATTGGAATACCTTATTCATTGGAAAGGGTATGACATCAGTGATCGTACTTGGGAACCTGCAGAAAACCTTCAGAGAGCACCAATCAAAGTTCGAGAATTCCACAAGAGAAATCCAACGAAGGCAAGACAAGATAACATGACCGCTCCTTGTGGAACTCGTCGCTTGAGGGGGAGGTAATGTCATGGACAAAGGAAACCATCCTGAACCTTAGATTCCATGTGAACCTTGTATCTCATGATTGGTTCAGAATTACGAGAAACTAATGCTTCCATTGCGTCCAAAACGTGCCAAAACCCTAAGATCGACTGTCTACTTGTCTGATTCAGATATCTAGAGCTCATGTTTTGAATTGATGACATCATCGATGACATCATCAATTCGTAACCGCCTTTCATGAACCGCCCTTGAAAACCTATATAAGGAGGGGTTGGCCACATTCATAATCAGTCTTGCCAATACCAGTCTTGGGAGCTCAAGGAGTCGTGACTGCCAAGTAAGTACTCTTCAAGTTCGAGTTCTAGTTCTTGTCTTGTTCCTTGTTCTAGTCTAGTTCTTGGACATCCTATCTTGTCCCCTTGTAATCTCGTAGTACAAGATCCTGTCGAATTCTTTCGTGTATCCAATTCATCTCCCAGAAGGGAGTTCTTGTATTCCAGATATCTTGTCTCATACTTACGATCTTGGGTTGTGGGATCTCTTGTATCATCTCTAGTCCAGTTTTTCCATACCTATTGGTCCCGGGTTGTGGGACATCTTGTATCAGTCACATATTCTTGTATCATTTTCCCTACGTGGGTGTTCTTGTAATCATAAGTGTATTTCGGAAATCTTGTCTACTGTAGTCAGAGAGCACAATCTCGTGCTCCCCTGATAATAACAACTAAAACCTTCTATTCCCAAAATAAAAAGTTCTTCACATTTCTTGCAATTTCAAGTTATTTGTTTTGATGCAAGCAATTGAGAGTGATGCTCCAAAGGACTTGGTGGTTCTAAATGCATCATTGTGAAGCTAAAGGAGTCTATTATGCATCTCTAGAGTTAGATTAGAAGGTGTAAAGCAAGTTTTGTGAAGCACTAGCTCATCATTGGAACTTATCTCACCATCTCCTCACATGTGTGTATGTTTGCATGCATGCATGCATGTATGTATGTATGTATGTATGTATGTATGTATGTATGTATGTATGTATGTATGTATGTATGTATGTATGTATGTATGTATGTATGTATGTATGCATGCATATATATTTGTATGTATGTACGTATGTATGTATGTATGTATGTATGTAATTATGTATGTATGTATGTACGTATGTATGTATGTATGTATGTATGTAATTATGTATGTATGTATGTATGTATGTATGTATGCATGCATATATATTTGTATGTATGTACGTATGTATGTATGTTTGTTTGTATGTATGTATGTATGTATGTATGTATGTATGTATGTATGTATGTATGTATGTATGTATGTATGTATGTGTGTGTGTATGTATGTATGTATGTATGTGTGTGTATGTATGTATGTATGTATGTATGTATGTATGTATGTATGTATGTATGTATGTATGTATTTATGTATGCATGTATGTATGTACGTACGTATGTATGTAAGTGTGTGTATGCATGTGTGTATGTGTCCATGCACGTGTTTATGAATTTATGTATGTTTGTATCATGCATGTATGCAAGTATGTATGGATGCATGTATGTATGCATGCATGCATGTATGTATGTATGTATTTATGTATGTATGTATGTATGTATGTGTTAGCTGAAAATTTTGTAATTTTTATGCACTAACATGTTCCATTTTGGGGAGTATTTGTTTGAACATAGGTTTTTTGCAAGGAGAATTGATGGCTGGTGGTGATAAGATCCACACAAATGTGGATACAGGGATCAAGAGCAATATAGGTGTTTTCAAGGCTTGATTGTGTCGTGATGAGTCCCGCATATGGGGGGAAGGTAACATGCCCTTCGATGCCATTGCATGAATAAGATCGAAGAAGTACTCCTGCCATTGAAAATGAATGATGGTTTAAAGGAAATATTTATCTCACCTCGCAATTTCAAAAAGGAGCTGGAAATGTTGTTTGTGAAGATTGCTTTGAATCACTGATAGTATTTTCAAATGCATGGTGGATTGGAACCAAAGAGCAAAATTGTGAAGAAGTTCGCTTGCTACTGCCTAGGAGCTTTGAACAGGACAAAAGTATTGAAATAGATTTCACAGCTGGTGCTAGTCAAACAAAGAACTTCAACAAAAACAAAGACCAACTTGAGAAGTTAGAGAATAATCAAACTATTTCAAAAGCAAAGCCTGAAGTCTCAGAAGTCGAAAGTATTAGCAAAGAGAATGATGTACCTATGAACAGTCCACCTATCTGGCAGTCAACTCGCACAGCTAGAAAGATTTTAAACGATTCTAAAGTCAGATGGAAAAGATATAGTAAAAAAGGGCCGTCAGAAGAGCAAGTACCTATTTGCATTTCCGGGTTTGATGCCTCCCTTGGCCGCGGTGGAAAACTAGGAGATCTTACCAATTTGGACTCTAGGAATCCAATTCGGGTCGGCTCAAGTTGTTTGAGACCATTGTGTATCCTAAAAATAAGTATCTCACCTTCTGAATTGCACGCCAAAGCTTCATCAATTATCTTGCCAGCTTATTGACATTTGTTAGAAGGAAGAATTGAAGTAAATGGAGCCGGCCTGCTGCAGCAACGGATTTTGGCAGAGTCACAGGGAAAAACAAAAACGGGTTTTTTTGGAAGGCTGTGAGAGAAGGATTAGTGGTCGCAGAAAAAAGGGGGGGTATCTCGAGTCGCGTCCATGTAATCGACCTGATCCAAACCTCTGTGGGGGGAGCACGAGCGAATACTTTTTTTTTCTCTTGGATCTGAGATGACTCTGGGCGACAAGCGTGTAAGGCACCGGAGCTCCTATCAGTCATTGAACTACTCTAGGTGATCGTACCCGTTCAGATTACCAGTCCTTCATACCTATGGAGTTCAGCAGCAAGACCTATTCTGTTCTACAATTTTTGGGATGTTGTTGCTTAAGATATTGACATCTTGCGAAGGACATGATTAGCTGATTGCCGCTCTTTCCATTGCTTAAACTTTTAACCTATAGCTATAGCGTAAATGGATCACACTGGTAGTATGAGGGGGGCGGATGAATAAAAAGGGGAATATCAGAGCTCTGCAAGGGGGGTCTTCTTCTGTGTGTTTTTTGGGCTACTGTCGACTGGAGGGTAAGGTTTTTTCCTTCTCGTACTGATATCGAGGAAAGCTCGGAAGAGAAGGCCAGGATGTCTGATTGAAAAGGGGAGCACTCAGAATTCGAAAGGCAGTAGAAGTTGGGGGGGAATGGAGCCGCTCTCTCTCTCTCTCTCTCTATCTCTCTCTCTCTCTCTCTCTCTCTCTCTCTCTCTCTCTCTCTCTGTGTGTGTGTTGGGCATGCCAAAACATAGATGTGTGAAGGGGGGGCTGGTTCTCCCATCTGCTGCGTGACATAGGAAAAGAAAAGGATTGTGGATTGCTGGAGCTAAGGAAGGAAAGAGATGCACCTGCTGAGGGATCTTTCGCTTATTCTATGGGAGTAGGACCTCATGGAGATCAAGTGCTATTAGTATGAAGGACAACGGAATCTAATTTTGAAGATCAAAATCTGTGAATGCTTCTTGGACCAACTCAGGCTTACTTGGTATGAGACAAGCCTTCTAGCAGAGATGTAACTGGTATGCAAGTTCTTTAAGCCAACAATTTTGCAGGAGGAATTGTTTCCCCTTAATGATATTCATCTGAATTCCTAAATGTTCGTTGTACATGCGTCTCATGCGCAATCCCATTGAATTAATGGAAATATGACTATGGAGGATTGTAGATGTGTTGGATTGCCCATTAGATTACGCACGGGGTCATTGTATCATTGGGATGGTTGTGATGTTTGTACACAAATCTCGATTGTTGACTCTTTAAAGGGATGATTCTACTTTCTGATTGAGGTTTTTTTCAGAAGAGTAGTGGTGTGTGTGGGGGGAAATCATAATGGGCCACAATATTAGGGAAAAAGTGAAGACCTTAATGACGTGCAGGATGCACATCTGTAGAGGTTCCTGTAGTTATGTGCCTTAGGTATTTGTGTGCTTCCATATATATTTTGTTTGGGGTTTGGCAAAAACTATGTGTATTTGGCTCCTTAACTACTCGGAAGTGCGAAACAAGAATAATTATAAATTCTCGGTGATGTCCTTTGGTGTCAAAGTACAAATTTTCATTTCTGAGATCCAAATGCAAAGGTTACATGTGACCATGTCTAGTTGAATCGGCCCAGCATATATATATATTCACGATATTGTAGATTTGTTGATCCTCTACTATTCTGACTGTAGTCCTTTGTGCCCATCCTATCACAAAAGAGGTCACATTTTTGGCATTGTAGATTCTGACCTGGAGTGGTTCTAGGAAGATCCCCTACCCATTGGCTTCCATTGCTGCAAAATGTTATCTCGACATTCATCGCATGATTATGCTCATTGATTTATGATACGAGAGGGAGAGGATGTGTTTTTAAGTGGGCAGTAAAACTGGACACTAAGGATGAAGGGGGGAAACTAAACTGTTGTGGACACCTGAGGACGCGGATATGCAAAATGGTTAGAGTTCAAGTAAATACCTGCATGGCGTGAATGTGCATGGTAAGACCCATCATTATAAACTCACATATGCGCATGAGATACTGTTTGCACTCCCCGTTTTAAGAACTGCATAAGGCTGTGATTATTTTCTTGGGTGACATATAGAAAGAATCCTATTCCATGAAATAAGTATTGCAGTACAATAGGCACACTTCACGAGTAGTCACTAGTGATGTATGTAATGATGTTTACAACAAGAACTGGACACGCCTTAGTGTTCATAACAGCAAGTCGTGTGCTCTAAACCGTATGGCTAATAAACCTTTGACTCCGAAGAAGAAAATGCATCCCTATGCATTATAATTCTACAAGGCCACTTTTTTGGTAGTGCAACACATCACCCTCACAGACTTCAAAAGGAAAAGATTCCTCATTGGGATTCGTGGGTAATGGGGTGGAACCCGTAGCCGAAGTATAGAGCATATCTATAGGGATTCAAACGGGGTGGGGAGGGATTTTGCATGCGAAAGTAGAGGAAAGAGAGGATTAGGTGAGAGTAAGTGAGGGAACTGGAAAACAAAAGGTATATGTGTAAGAGTGTGTGTGTGTGTGAATCAAGTGAAAGTGTGTATATGCATGCGTGTGTGAAGTAGGTGTGTGAAAGAAAGGGAAGTATGAGGGAAGGTGTGCATGTATGAATGTGTGCGTACACACGTATGCATAACGGGGGTGATTAGTGAGACAGAGAACAAAAGGAAATAGGAGTGCGTATGTGAGAAAAGAAAAGAGAGTGTAGAGGTGTGCACGACAAAGAGAAGGGTTACAGGGACGCACAAGTGGAAGGTGTACGAGCTAGTGCATGATCAAGGAAGCTATCACTTTGAGAGACAATTGTAGACTCCTAGAAATATAGTTGAGCCACTCCAAAGAAGTTTGGGCAACATACAATTGTATATAGGTATTCTTCCCACGGGCATACGAGAGCTTATCATTTTGGTGTGTTTGTCGGGAATAACTTGGCACGTCTCTATAAGAGAGTGCCATAGGTTCGCATAGCGCCACATGTTGGCTGAGCTTGCGAACTCCAGATCTAGTACATGAGCGAGGGGAGCTCATCCTCAGGAGCAACACAAACGCAAAGAGAGGAAGGCGCTCAGAGAAGAGCCCTTGAAAGAGAAAGGAAGAGGTGGGAGTCGCAAGGTCAGTCTACCTCGACTAGCTCGAAGAAATCTGCCAAAAACGTGTAGTCCCATAGGAGAGTCACGAATCAAGTGCAAAAGTTTGAAGGAGGGATCTTGAGGCCGTGTGCACTAAATTTTTGGGATCGAAGTGATATTGATATCACACCTCTGTTTGAAATGGCTCAGTGGATTTCGGTTCATTTAGGGGACTTCACCAAGTTCTCAGGTGCTTGGGACGAGGATCCGGATAGTTTTATCCAACTGTTTGAGGTTACTTGTGAGGCCAATGAGGTAGTTGACCAGGGTCAAAGGTTGAGGATTTTTTCGACTATTCTCCGAGATGAGGCAGTCAATTGGTATGGGAATCTGACACCGCAAGAGCGTGGAACTTATCAGATGCTCAAGGAAGCCTTCTTGGCAAAGTTTTGACAACAAGGCTTCCAAGATAGATTGGCCCAATAGATGGATTATTTGCGATAGGGAGTCAATGAAAGCATCGATAACTACATTCAGAGAATGGAAACCTTGGTAAGAAAGATGGGCGCGAATGCCCCGGACGATGAGACATTGAAGAGAAGATTCATTGCCAGATTGAGAGATCCTATGGCGCAGTAGCATATCAGCGTGACAAGACCTGCAACTTTAATAGATGCTAAGAAACAAGCAAGGCTTTGGGAGGAAGTACAATTATGTCAATAGAGGAAGATGGAGCTCTTATATGAGCCAATGGGAGGCCCAGGAAACATACCAATGAAAGATCGTGGCCAAGGAAGTCCCACATTGATGACCCTAGCTTTTGTAGCTGCCAGTAGCATGCCAGGCGAGGTGAAGCCTGTGCCGACTGAAGAACGAGTATTGGAGTTGGTCACACAAGCTATAAAAGCTGTCACAATGACCCAGGAAACATACACAGTAAAACTAGAGGCAACTACAAACCCGAATCAAGTGTTTAGATCGAATACATGGTGTGGAAAGTGCCATGGTTATGGTCATTTGGCTTCAAAATGCCCTACAGTCTCAAGAGTATTCACAGATAGATCGCCACCTAGAATGCGTTGCACTTTTTGCGGAAGGACCAATCACACGGAAGACCGATGTTACAACAAGAGGGCCTATGAAGAGCGGACCATGAAATCAGGAGATACAAGAGAAAGATCCTACACGGGATTGCCCGCTCAAAGTGTCCCACCTACATCTCGTTGGGAAAACAGACAAACTTATGGGTATGGTGCTCACGGTCATGGAGGAGACTACCCGAGAGGAGCCGCACGTGATCAAAGGAGAGATGGTCCAATCCAGTGTTGGAGATGCCATGGCTTTGGCCATACTCAATCTAGATGTCCAAACGAAAAGAAACCAATTGATTATACCCCGCTATGTAGGTACTGTAGTGGAGAGGGCCACTTTGATGAAGATTGTCCAAAATGAAGAGCTGCCATTGGCAAGGAAAAAGGACCACTTGGGTCCTCGAATTATGTTGATACTCAGATGCATTCCACAAAGAGAGCTCAAGAGCAAGTTCCTACGATCGGAGTAGTGTTTAGAACACCGAACCCTCAAGAAGGCTCTAGCTCGTCAATGCACTTTGTGGATGCTTACCAGGCCAAGAAACTGCATAAAGAGCCAATTATGGCAGTAGTCACAAGAACTCAAGAGTATTTGAAGAAACATCCAGAAGGCGAAAGAGAAGAAGCGAGTCAAGAGAAGATAGCTGAGCATGGAGAGGTAGAAAACCAAGTGGGAGGATTTGCTGAGCAGCAAGAGTTTGAGGATGGGGAAGAAATGGAGATCCTTCCACCAGTGACCAAGGAGTTTGTGCCAGGCATAGCACCATTCCCTGAAAGATTAAGGGCTCCAAAGTGTAGGAAGGAAAGACAAAGTTTGGAGGAAGTGGACATCGTAAAGCTGCTCGTTGACACGGAAGTCACGCTGGACATTGGCACATTGCTGAAATGTTCACCTGCATATAGGAAACAATTCTACAACGAATATATTAAGAAGCCGAGGAAAGCTCGAGATAAAAAGAGACAAGATAAAGATGTCCAAGGTATGATTCAAAGTATTACTACGCAAATTGATTCGAATGCTCTAGTTGTGACAGTTGAGATTAAAGGGTATGCAGTCCCCGATGCTCAGTTAGATAGTGGAGCCACATTCAACTTAATGACTGAGTACATGATGAAAGCTTTGGGCCTCAACCACATGGAAGAAACTCCAATGTCTTTGAGGATGGCAGATCAAACGCAAGTGAAGCCTGTAGGTCTTTTGAAGAATGTAAGCACAGTTGTGGGCGGCCTAGAATTTAAAGTTGATTATCTGATAGTAAGAACAAGGACCTCAGAAGCCACTTTCTCGATCTTACTTGGACGGCCATGGCTTATGCAAGCCAATTGTGTGCATGACTGGCGCACAGGTTTCATTTCAATAGGGCCAAAGTCTGATTGGATTCAAATCCAAGTATCCCCAAACTCGATTGACAAGAAGAAGACAATAATAGTCGATGAGATGGAAAAAAAAGTGAAGGAGAAAGTAAGGCAAGATATGGCACGAGCTAGGTTTTCTTTGAACACGGACACCTACAAGAATCTGCTTCAAGACGGGTTCAACTTGCAACTCTCCAAGAATCAAGACACGAAGCTGGGAGAATGTCAAAATCCGTTGCTCTATAAAGACGATTCTGATCAGGAACTGCTAGGATGGTTGGCAAGTATAGGTGAGGCTGAGTGCTATACAATGCACATCGACCCGGTGGAGAAGGAGAAGAAAATGAGCCAGGTGGTGAATCCTCATGCAAGGAGGGAAAACTCTTTGAAAAATAGAAAATGCTCTTTTGGAACTCGTGATCGAGGATATCATCAAAAGTCAACAAGGAACCAAGACAGTCAGCTATCCTCTAGCACCAAGAGAGTACATGACGCCATGAGCAAGGATACATGCAAGGGAGAGCATGGGGGCAAAGGGAGATCCGAGAGAGAAAACTGGTGTGTGGACCACGACAGTTCTAGTAAGGAATTAGTTGACCGAAAGGAGAACCTCTTGAAAGGAAGAGATAATGAGAACCAAGATGGTGGTGAAGAGAGGATTTTCATACATGAAGGATTGGAGAAAGAACATGCATTAGGAAATGCACCAGAAAAGAGTACAGTGAGTAAAGTGCTTCATGCACAGAATACGTGTAGGAATGACGACGGCCTAAAGAAGTCAGGATTGGCTCATGCCGAGAATACCAGAATTATTCGAAGGAAGTTTGATTGGATTAGATGTCAGGATAGCGAGTAGAACATACAAGGATCGATAGGTGAATGTGCATGGAAAGGACTTCGAGTGAGCCGTTGGATGATGGCACTTTTTTGTGTGATTTGGATATTCTTACGAGAGATGTGTGGTTGGATACGAGAACAAAGCGAGAAGGCCTTTCTCTACTTTTTCATTCAATTTACCTTCTGTTTGCAGGAATTGCAGAAACTGGTAAACCAAGTGTGTTACTATGCAGGATCACTGAGGACTAGGCGACCGATGCCTGATCAAGTATACCAGAGCGCTCTGTTCGACCTTGTCGTATATTTTTCAGATCAAGCATTAGAAAGCATGGAGATATCGGTTGAGAGCTTGCAGACAAACTATGACGTGGAGGAAGCACATTGGCTTGTACGATTTTGGAATCAAGGTATGGACATTGACTTTCCATTTCCCAAATTCTAAGCATATCTACTTAGTTGGGCTGGGTGTGCCAAGGATTGGTACTTCTATTACGACAGCACGATGGAATTGCCTAACGAGGTAAATGATATCTATTGGGCTTGGGCAGACCTGTTAATGATAGGTAGCGATGACGGAGCTCCTAAACTTGAGTCGGACTCGCCCTAGGGAAGTCGTCGGGATGCAAGTATGAGGTAAGGCTATATGAGACATCCAGGATGACCCACATTCTAGATCATCCAAGGATAGGTATATAAGGGACCAGGGCATAGCCGGTTGTAGTTGCCAAGTGAAAAGTCAAATCGATGATGCATATGTAGTATCTGTAACTAAGAGAGTGGGGGTAAAGAGATGGTTGATATGTCAAAGGCTAGAGTGTGAATGTTTGTATGCATGTGTGGGAAAAGTGGGGGAAAATCCCTTTCTTCCTCTCCCTAATTCTCAGGACTAGGGTAAATTAATTAACTATGGAAAAAAAAAATTGTGTTGTGGTGATTGTACCAACGCGCTATGGTGGGCTAGTAGGTGGGTGGATTTATCCTGGCCAGGTGGTTAGTACCACGAGCTGCAGCTATTTTCGCCATAGGCTTGGGATGTATATGTTTGTGTCTTAGCTACGCGCCATAACAGGTTGGTAGGTAGGTGGAGCCATTGTGGCTGGGTAGTCACGACCATGAGTCGCATCCAACTTCAATATGGGCTAGCTGGTATATGTTACTTGTCTCTCGTTATGTGTTTGTGTGTTGTGCGCTGTGTTGCATTGGTAGATGGGTGGGATCAACCTGGTCGGGTGGTCAGGGCCACGAATCACATCCAATGTCAAAGTAGGCCAACGTGTGAATATAAATAAAATTTACAAATGAAATTATTCCCCACTCCTGAGGGGGAGAGAGAGAGGAGAGGGTGATGATCGCCTGGAAGGGAACGTTATTTGCTTGTGTAATTGGTATATGGTGGCTTGCGACAGATCAGCACACTCTGAATCAACATTCTTAAAGGCACGGATACTGTATATGTACTTATGGATGAGACCTTTAGCGAGGTAATGCAATGGTATTCCTTTAT
The DNA here is from genome assembly GCA_020310875.1 of Ceratopteris richardii. Classification (NCBI taxonomy): domain Eukaryota; kingdom Viridiplantae; phylum Streptophyta; class Polypodiopsida; order Polypodiales; family Pteridaceae; genus Ceratopteris; species Ceratopteris richardii. The sequence continues at coordinate 29,348,931 of CM035432.1, read as the reverse complement.
AACTTGTGTGCTCTATCCAAGGGTTTTCTAGTGCGTGGAACACTCTAGGGTTTTTATGTAGGTCTTGACTTGTACTCGAGTCTCGATGACTTTTGTAGGACGACGATGGGGATTCTTCGGGAGTGTCTAGTCATGGAATAATTGTACATAGCGAATAGTAAGTGCAATAAAGGGTTATGCATTTTGGGTACGTTGCATCTCCTGTTGAATTCATTTCGTTGTTATTTATTTCGGTATTTTCTTTTTGTTTTCTCGCAATGACAATTGTATGTGTAAGACATGGAAAGGTATGAATGTGTTATTTTGGTTGAGAGTATTTCCATAATGGAATGCTTGAGCAATTTGATGCATGTTGAAAATGGAGTTCCATATATATGCGTGTTCTTGGATCATTTTGAAAGTGAGTGATTTGTATGTATTCATGAGTGATTATTCTTTAGCACTAATAGCTTCAATGAGTGCAGGTCCAGTTGGAGGGTGGTTCAATGTAAAGGTATGCACACAAGTTGTAACCCGTCATGTTCATGACTGTTTGGATCATATTGCAGGTGCAAATTAGCTTGTCGAGGACGACTTGCAAGTAGAAGAGGGGAGTATGTTAGCTGAAAAGTTTGTAATTTTTATGCACTAACATGTTCCATTTTGGGGAGTATTTGTTTGAACATAGGTTTTTTGCAAGGAGAATTGATGGCTGGTGGTGATAAGATCCACACAAATGTGGATACAGGGATCAAGAGCAATATAGGTGTTTTCAAGGCTTGATTGTGTCGTGATGAGTCCCGCATATGGGGGGAAGGGAACATGCCCTTGAATGCCATTGCATGAATAAGATCGAAGAAGTAATCCTACCATTGAAAATGAATGATGTTTAAAAGGAGATATTTATCTCACCTCGCAATTTCAAAAAGGAGCTAGAAATGTTGTTTGTGAAGATTGCTTTGAATCACTCATAGTATTTTCAAATGCGTGGGGGATTGGAACCAAAGAGCAAAATCCTGAAGAAGTTCGCTTGCCACTGCCTAGGAGCTTTGAACAGGACAAAAGCATTGAAATAGATTTCACAGCTGGTGCTGGTCAAACAAAGAACTTCAACAAAAACAAAGACCAACTTGAGAAGTCAGAGAATAATCAAACTATTTCAAAAGCAAAGCCTGAAGTCTCAGAAGTCGAAAATATCAGAAAAGAGAATGATGTACCTATGAACAGTCCACCTATCTGGCAGTCAGCTTGCACAGCTAGAGAGATTTTAAACGATTCTAAAGTCAGATGGAAAAGATATAGTAAAAAAGGGCCATCGGAAGAGCAAGTACCTATTTGCGTTTCCGGGTTTGATGCCTCCCTTGGCCGCGGTGGAAAACTAGGAGATCTTACCAATTTGGACTCTAGGAATCCAATTTGGGTGGGCTCAAGTTGTTTGAGACCATTGTGTATCCTAAAAATAAGTATCTCACCTTGTGAATTGCACGCCAAAGATTCATCAGAGTATCTTGCAGCTTATTGACATTTGTTAGAAGGATGAATTGAAGTAAATGGAGCCGACCTGCTGCAGCAACGGATTTTGGCAGAGTCAGAGGGAAAAACAAAAACGGGTTTTTTGGAAGGCTGTGAGAGAAGGATTAGTGGTCTCAGAAAAAAGGGGGGGTATCTTGAGTCGGATCCATGTAATCGACCTGATCCAAACCTCTGTGGGGGGAGCACGAGCGAATACTTTTTTTTTCTCTTGGATCTGAGATGACTCTGGGGGGAGAGCGTGTAAGGCACCGGAGCTCCTATCACTCATTGAACTACTCTAGGTGATCGTACCCGTTCAGATTACCAGTCCTTCATACCTATGGAGTTCAGCAGCAAGAACTATTCCGTTCTGCAGTTTTGGGATGTTGTTGCTTAAGATATTGACATCCTCCGAAGGACATGATTAGTTGATTGCAACTCTTTCCATTGCTTAAACTTTCAACCCATAGCTATAGTGTAAATGGATCACACTGGTAGTATGAGGGGGGCGGATGAATAAAAAGGGGAATATCAGAGCTCTACAGGGGGGGTCTTCTTCTATGTGTTTTTGGGGCTACTGTCGACTGGAGGGTAAGGTTTTTTCCTTCTCGTACTGATATCGGGGAAAGCTCAGAAGAGAAGGCCAGGAGGTCCGATTGAAAAGGGGAGCACTCAAAATTCGAAAGGCAGTAGAAGTTGCGGGGGAATGGAGCCTCTCTCTCTCTCTCTCTCTCTCTCTCTCTCTCTCTCTCTCTCTCTCTCTCTCTCTCTCTCTCTCTCTCTCTCTCTCTCTCTCTCTCTTTGCTGGGCATGCAAAAACATAGATGTGTGAAGGGGGGGTTGGTTCTCCCATCTGCTGCGTGACATAGTAAAAGAAAAGGATTGTGGACTGCTGGAGCTGAGGAAGGAAAGAGGTGCACCCGTTGAGGGCTCTTTCGCTTATTCTATGGGAGCAGGACCTCACGGAGATCAAGTGCTATTAGTATGAAGGACAACGGAATCTAATTTCGAAGATCAGAATCTGCAAATGCTTCTTGGACCAACTCAGGCTTACTTGGTATGAGACAAGCCTTCTAGCAGAGATGTAACTCGTATGCAAGTTCTTTAAGCCAACAATTTTGCAGGAGGAATTGTTTCCCCTTAATGATATTCATCTGAATTCCTAAATGTTCGTTGTACATGCGTCTGATGCGCAATCCCATTGAATTTATGGAAATCTAACTATGGAGGATTGTAGATGTGTTGGATTGCCCATTAGATTACGCGCAGGGTCATTGTATCATTGGGATGGTTGTGATGTTTGTACACAAATCTAGATTGTTGACTCTTTAAAGGTATGATTCTACTTTCTGATTGAGGTTTTTTTTCAGAAGAGTAGTGGTGTGTGTGGGGGGAAATCATAATGGGCCACAATATTAGGGAAAAAGTGAAGACCTTAACGACGCGTAGGATGCACATCTGTAGAGGTTTCTGTAGTTATGTGCCTTAGGTATTTGTGTGCTTCCATAATTATTTTGTTCGGGGTTTGGAAAAAACTATGTGTATTTGGCTCCTTAACTACTCGGAAGTGCAAAACAATAATAATTATAAATGCTCGGTGATGTCCTCCGGTGTCAAAGTACAAATTTTCATTTCTGAGATCCAAATGCAAAGGTTAGATGTGACCATGTCTAGTTGAATCGGCCCAGCATATATATATATTCACGATGTTGTAGATTTGTTGATCCTCTACTATTCTGACTGTAGTCCTTTGTGCCCATCCTATCACAAAAGAGGTCACATTTTTGGCATTGTAGATTCTGACCTGGAGTGGTTCTACGAAGATCCCCTACCCATTGGCTTTCATTACTGCAAAACGTTATCTCGACATTCATCGCATGATTATGCTCATTGATTTATGATACGGGAGGGAGAGGATGTGTTTTTAAGTGGGCAGTAAAACTGGACACTAAGGATGAAGGGGGGAAACTAAACTGTTGTGGACACATGAGGACGTGGATATGCAAAATGGTTAGAGTTCAAGTAAATACCTGCATGGCGTGAATGTGCATGGTAAGACCCATCATTATAAACTCACATATGCGCATGAGATACTGTTTGCACTCCCCGTTTTAAGAACTACATAAGGCTGTGCTTATTTTCTTGGGTGACATATAGAAAGAATCCTATTCCGTGAAATAAGTATTGCAGTACAATAGGCACACTTCACGAGTAGTCACTAATGATGTATGTAAAGATGTTTACAACAAGAACTGGACACGCCTTAGCGTCCATAGAAGAAAGTTGTGTGCTCTAAACCGTATGGCTAATAAACCTTTGACTCCGAAGAGGAAAATGCATCCCTATGCATTATAATTCTACAAGGCCACTTTTTTGGTAATGCAACACATCACCCTCACAGACTTCAAAAGGAAAAGATTCCTCATTGGGATTCGTGGGTAATGGGGTGGAACCCGTAGCCAAAGTATAGAGCATATCTATAGGGAGTCAAACGGGGTGGGGAGGGAATTTGCATGCGAAAGTAGAGGGAAAGAGAGGATTAGGTGAGAGTAAGTGAGGGAACTGGAAAACAAAAGGTATATGTGTAAGAGTGTGTGTGTGTGTGAATCAAGTGAAAGTGTGTATATGCATGCGTGTGTGAAGTAGGTGTGGGAAAGAAAGGGAAGTATGAGGGAAGGTGTGCATGTATGAATGTGTGTGTACACACGTATGCGTAACGGGGGTGATTAGTGATACAGAGAACAAAAGGAGATAGGAGTGCGTATGTGAGAAAAGAAAAGAGAGTGTAGAGGTGTGCACGACAAAGAGAATGGTTACAGGGACGCGGGAGTGGAAGGTGTACGAGCTAGTGCATGAGCAAGGAAGCTATCACTTTGAGAGACAATTGTAGACTCCTAGAAATATAGTTGAGCCACTCCAAAGAAGTTTGGGCAACATACAATTGTATATAGGTATTCTTCCCATGGGCATACGAGAGCTTATCAGTATGTATGTATTGTTAAGGTCATTGTGAAACATTATTTTGTATGCTTAAAATAGTCCTCTTACCATTGTAAACAAGGATGTGACCCTTTCAAAGCTATATATAATGTAACCTTTTAAGGGATGATGAACATGAATTGGAGCAAATTGTCATTGGTGGTGCTTTGGGCACACAACACGGAGTTCTACATATGTTGTGTTAATATTGTTTTGGTATCATCTGATATGTTGTTAATAATGATGAAGGGGTGATTTTGTTGTGAATGATTAATCATATTCTCTTGTGATTTGCAAAGTTAAAGAACTAAGTGTGTGAGATTGAATGGTGAATCAATGTTCTATTAAGCATACATGTTTTGGAAAACAATATCCTATTGGTCATATTCTGCACTCAGTAAAGGATCTGTAGACAAAAGTTGCCTAGGCATTGTGGATAAGGTAATAGGCTCTTAATGGCGTGGCGCGAGATAGAAACCCCTCTCCACCGGCACAGCACGATAAGAGAAAAGATTGCTTTTTTGAAAGATAACTAGCGGGGTAGCGAAATAGCGAAGGAACACGTACGGATTGTTTTCTTGTAAGATTGATAACGGTCTTATGCTTTATGCGAACGTAGTGCTTTGGAGTGCTTTATTGGGTGCTTTTGAGAAAACACAATCTACTATATAAGAAGTACTTTGGGTCACTTCTATTTATCCTTCACCTAACTTTCAACACAAGCTTTGAGCTTGGACCTCAATAGAGGTGGTGTTTCGTCTAGCACATGGGGCAGCCATGGTGCTAACTTGAAGCATGTTGAGGAGCAGCTATGGAGTTCTTCTTGGAGATTTTTTTTGGAGAAGCTAAAGGGTGTGCTCACACTCTAGATCATGGAGAGGAGGTTATCTCTTGTTCATGGAAAGAAGACTTGGTCATTAGCAGCTTGATGGTGAGGATCGGCCATCTACATGTTGTAGTTGAAGATTTTCTCCTACATGAAGATTTTGGGCTACGTCAAAGACATTGGATGGTGGTTAACATAAGATTTACATCTTATGTTAAGTGTTCAGGTACATATTCTCTTTATGCACACAGGTACTACTTGAATTTTATGGATGCAGTAGCATCCATATCAGGAGGAGTCCTATTTGGCATAGGTATAAGAGAAACAGTACGCATATGCTTTATGCATATTTGGATGAGGTGTTTGAGAAGATGTGTTCACATGAGTTTGAGGATTTCCTGCAGCAAACTTGTTAGCATTCTTAGCTACTTTTTAAGTATGTGATCTTTTCACACACGTATTTGACTTAGGGTCTTCCATAGCCTAAGGTGAGATGAGGGTTTGTTGATTATCAGTTTCACACTGATCCTTCCTCTTTCAGTCACTCATATTCACTCTTCTATAACCTATAAGATCACACATCTCATGTATATTCAGATTACTGCCCATACATCTGAATATGTTTGTTACATTTGTACATTCACTCATTCATCTATTTCTCATCACATAGAGTGGTTGAGAGTTTTGCTCCCACATTGTACATTGAACATTGCTATATATGATACTATGAGTAAGCGATGGCTTACATAACACCTTACACATGTTGTCTATTCTTTCTCTATCTTTGTCTCATCATTTGTATGATTAAATGTGGTATGATCATGTTTTGTCAATATGGAAGATTGCTAGATTCTATGTTGTATATATTGGACCTATGGAACCATGGACTTGTGACATGAGCTAAGGGCCTGCCTCATTTCCAACATTTGGTATCAGAGCACTAAGGTTTTGGTTTCAGAACTTTAGGTCTTTGGCATCAATGCATTAAGGCTCATTAAGATTCCCCAGTTTTCTAGAATTCCAGGTTTACAACATATGATTTAAGGGCATCTTCTAACATTTGACATACACACTTAATCTAGATGAGTAGAGATTTGAGAATTAGACAATTTAGTCACATGTGTATTCATCAGTGTGGAGTATCAAGTTGATGATCTGTTAGCACCCGAATATTTTTGGAAGAGTATGCAAATACTTTACAAAAGTATTGTTTGAAGACCCAGACTTGATGAAGAGAAGACTACTTCAAATTCAAGGAAGAACAATGGTTTAGAGAAGATGAAGAAATCATATCAACATCAAATCACAGGTATCAATTTCTACTATCAGATTATCATTTGCAGGTCATATCTTAGAAGATCAGTTATGAAGAGATTTTGAAGGTTTCAAGGAGTGCTTTTATACACTTTCAGTCTTTTGAAAGTTAAAGGCTACATCAAAACAGGTATCTAGAGGTTTTTTTCTAGAGACTTTTGAGAGATCTCTTTCGTGGCAAGAAGGCTCATCTAAGAAAAATTTGGAGATGGGATGAGTTTTTTGTTTTCAGCCAATTTTCTGTTGTAAGTTGGTTGGATATCAAGGTACAAATGTGATCTAGAGATGGTAACTCTAGAAAGGAAATTCATCATTCAGACAACGATTGGTGAATTTAGTCGTTTCAAACATTTGAAGTAGAATTTTGATTTAGAGATATGAGGAGATGATAAAACATGATTCTATATTCACTTCCATTTGTATACCATGTTTGTTTTATCTCTTACTCTTAGCATTAGAGAAAGAGAAAAAGTTCCTTTAAAGAGGTCAAGAGTGCTTGCTACTTCAAGATGAAGAGAACAAAAGGTATGGAAGAGAAGTTTGAAGATGTTGACATTATCACGTGGAAGAAAAATGTAGAAGAAGAAAGTCCATCATTTCCAAAAGAAAAGTAAGGCTTCGTTTTCTCATATATTTTCCATATACTTTTTCTATTTTATCCTCTACACCCAAAGACAAGTCTACGAGAACATCTGTGTGAAGATAGTTTAAAGAAGAAGCAGTTTCTTGTTTTGCATTACACTTGGTCATGATTTAGTAGATTTGACAAAGAATTGCATTGAGAGAAAGAAAAGCAGCAGATTTTAAAGACAACTTATGTTTTGACTCAAATGTATGAGTTATATAAGTTGAAGATTTTAGCAAGCAGCTTATGTATTCCCTCAAAGAATTCTTGGAGTGTCAATACAGAGCTACTTGGTATATGACAAGTTCCAGAGAAGTATATTTCTTCTTTATCTAACTCTTAAGAAAATTTAGATTGTTGATGTACAAGTCAATGAAGAATCTACTTTCTATGATTGTCTAGAGTTTTGGATACATGTTTGTATTAAAAAGGTGTTCCATCAGATCCTATCACTTGATTGAGAAATGGAGTTAGCCAAAAGAAAGTCAAGCAGGTACTATCACATTTCACCCGAGTAGAATATGAAAAGATGAAGTATCAACTTGCAGCTTTTAGAGTTCTCAAGATGAGAAGTTTGTCCACTTATGTTTCAAGTAGGAGTTGCAAATTCTTGGGAAAGATTTGTTTGAAGAAAAGTTTTACAACTTTTTGAGAAGCATGGACACTTGGAGACATTCAAGTAGCAAATCAAACATTCAGACATGAAGGTTTGATGAGAGCAGATTCTACACAAGAGAGATCATTGATCTTGAATGATCATGAAGATCTTATGTATTTATGATTCAGTTGTCTATCCTTTTTTTTGTAAGGTTCTTAGCATTGGAAGAAGTAAGTCAAAGATTCAGGTTCTATCAGATTTGAGTTGCAGAGAGATAGAAGAAGATACTTGTTATGTTACAGAAGGTTATGAATCCTAAAATGCTTTCAGTAAGGTTTTTATGATAAATCAGCTAACCTTATTCTACAATTTGGAAAGTTGAGGAATGACATGGAAAGCTATTGGCATGTGTACAGTGCTAATAAAAAGGGTTCAAAGATTTTGTTTCAGATACAGGTATTGATCATTAAACATCAAATTTATGAAGGAAGACGTTCCAGATTTCATAAAGTCTGATATATTTGAAGAATACTTGATACTAGTGTTAAATCATCCAGGGGGTGATGAAACATGAAGACTTATTTTTCAGCCATATGTGAAAGAATGCAGATTCATACTTATAGGTATTCCTATTTCAAGTATTCCTATATTTCCTTTGTCACATTCTCTTTATGTTCCAGCTTTGAAAGAAGAAGGAAGAAAAAGAATGTTTGGAGAAAGTTCCTGTTAGGGTGTTCCTGTTCAAGAGAAGGTTCATGAGCTCTATTGAAGAGAAGCTTGATATCTCAGAAAGGTATGTTTGAAAGGTGCGCACATTTATGTTTATACCAGGTTCTGAAGGAAACAGGTATGAAGGATTTAAAGGATGAAGACATGATGACATCATAGATCTTTTGATGAGACTCATATTTTAGTTGATTTCAGTTGATTTTAGTTGATTTCAGTTGAGTTGACTTGATTTGACTTGAGTACAATCAGAGATGAACTAGTAGTGTTCATAATACACTAAGTTGTGAGTTTTCAGTCACAGGTTCCAGGAGTCAGTTCTTGATTCTATTTAGTGTATTTACATGACACAGCATAAGTACGTTGAGAAACCTTTTTGGAAGGTAAATGCAAATATATGGATCCTAGTGTATGTTTTCAGGTTTTTAAAAACAGGAGATAGCAGGTTCGGAGATAGTTCATGCTATACTTGTTGTCAAGCAGTGATTCATTGATGTGTACACTATTGGATATCTAGTTTGCATATTTTCTCAGGTATTATGGTTCATATTCAGCAAGTTCAGGTATTTGAAGTTTGAAGGAGAGTCAAATTCAGTTTTGAAGGTCAGTTCTGAAATGCGAGAGTACAAGCTTGAAGCTTGTGATAGTTTGCAGCTTGTAATAGTTTGCAGCTTATGAAGTTTGCAAATTCAGTTCATATTGTACCAATATGACATTGCAGGGGGGATTGTTGGAAAACAATATCCTATTGGTGCAATATTCTCCACTAAGTACAGCATCTGTAGATCCTATTGGTGCAATAGCCTCTTAATGGCGTGGCACGAGTTCGAAATCCCCTCCAGCAGCGCAGCACGATAAGAGTTTTTTTTAGATAGCTCTTTTGAAAGATAATTAGCGGGCAACGAAATAGCGAAGGAACACGTACGGATTGTTTTTTTGTAAGATTGATAACGATCTTATGCTTTATGCGAACGTAGTTCTTTGGAGTGCTTTATTGGGTGCTTTTGAGAGAACACAATCTACTATATAAGAAGTAATTTGGGTCACTTCTATGTATCCTTCACCTAACTTTCAACACAAGCCTTGAGCTTGGACCTCAATAGAGGTGGTGTTTTGTCTAGCACATGGGGCAGCCATGGTGCTAACTTGAAGCATGTTGAGGAGCAGCTATGGAGTTCTTCTTGGAGATTCTTCTTGGAGAAGGTGAAGGGTGTGCTCACACTCTAGATCATGGAGAGGAGGTTATCTCTTGTTCATGGAAAGAAGACTTGGTCATTAGTAGCTTGATGGTGAGGATCGGCCATCTACATGTTGTAGTTGAATATTGTCTTCTACTTGAAGATTTCGGGCTACGTCAAAGACATTGGATGGTGGTTAACATAAGATTTACATCTTATGTTAATTGTTCAGGTACATATTCTCTTTATGCACATAGGTACTACTTGAATTTTATGGAGGTAGTGTTAGATATGCTCAATACTCCACCCTCATGTGACCATAAATGATCCATGGTGCTCTAAGTTGTAAGGCCCCCATTATGAGGAGAAGCCATTATGAGAGCCTGGACATTTGTGGAACCCTAACTTCCAAGTTAGATGAGGTATATGTGTGACCATTGATGGTTATAGATGATCTTTATGAGCCTATCCGTTAGGTTAGGTAGGGCATAAACTTCCAGGCCATTGGGTTACCATTTAAGGTGAAAATAAAGGCCCTGTGGCATCGCGCGGTTTCCCCATAGAACCTTAATGGGGGGAGTGCAGAGGGGGGCTTGCCCCCTTCTGTGGGGTCCGAGGGGCCTATCCCCCTGGCTCGTAGGGCCAAGATAGTAGGACTTCTGGTCGAGGAGATATTGTCGGATCATATATTTTACCGACTATTTTGTATCTCTCGACTATGTTTATCTATACCGAACCGCCTTGTAAAAGCTATATAAGCACGTCCTAGGTTGAGCTTTACACAACATTGCATACTAGTAAGCCCTTCATCTAGAGTCTGTCTAGATCGCCATCGAAGCTCCACAGTGCGAGCGCACGGGTGGACAGCGCCATCATTGTAACTGCATTATGCTCGGCAATCTGAGAATTTGAGTTCTCTATCTCTCAGTGTACGTCTATCTTTGTCTGCATTTTTCTCTCAACTCTGTCTACAGGTCTATTCCGCTATGCTGTTATTTTCTTACATGGTATCAGAGCTCAGGAGGCTCTGAGTGGTGCAAAAGCAAAAACGCACAGGTTGTAGAGGTCTGAACAACAAAAGAGAGAAAATGTCAAGCGGTGTGTCATCATCTACGACTGGTGGCCAAGGTGGTTCATCAACAGGAGTAGGTGGTGCACAAGCAAGAGCAGCAATGATGTCGGTCATCCCAATGTTGCGGATACGGCCACTAGCCTTCACAGAAGGTAAACTTGATGGTACGAACTACACCCTGTGGAAGTTCAAAATCACTTCTATTCTTGATTCATATGAGCTTTTGGAGACTGTTCTTGGGACTGATCATGAGCCCCAAGAAAGACCTGATCCAAATAATCCTAGTCGAATGATTCCTCCTGATGCTGATCTTCTACGTGCTTGGAAACATAGAAATGCAGATGCACTCTGTGCTCTTGTTACAAGTACTTATGATAGTGTTCTGACTCTCATTCAGCATACTACAAAGGCATGTGAAGCATGGAACATATTGAGAAATCAATATGAAACTCATAATCAGACACGATTTCAGAACTTGGAGAATCAGCTTGCAGTAGAACGGTTTACTGATGGGGAGACTGCAGAAGTGTTTATCACTGGCATAAAGAATCTACGAGATCAAATGGCGGGAGCAGGTGTTCAAAAATCAAGTGAAGAGCTAGCTCGACGTTGTCTTCGAATTTATCCACCTAAGTTTGATGGTCTGGTAACTGCTCTTAACACTCAAATCAGACCTCAACCACTAACTTTTGAAGAATTGAGTGCCTTACTCATGGAGGAGGAGTTGCGGCTCAAGGCAAGGAGTGGTGGTAGCAAAGGAGATGCTGCATTCACAGCAAATGCCAAAGGAGGCAAAACAGACTCTTCAAAAGATGGAGACAAAAAGAAGAACGACAAAAACAAGTTCAAGGGAGAGTGTTTCCATTGCAAGAAGAAGGGACACAGAATCCAAGACTGTCACATCAAGAAGGCAGAAGAGAAGAGTGGCTCTTCAAAAGGTGGCAAGGGCAAGGAGTCTGCCAACACAGCAGAAACAGAGCTTGAGTTATTTGTTACGATAGAGGAGGTGTGCTCCTCGGCTGAAGATTCATGAATAGATGACTCATGGGTGTTGGACAGCGGTGCATCTCGTCACATGACGAGTAGAAAAGACCTTTACAGTTCCTTACAGCCTCTAAAGGAACCCATCATAGTAAAGGTAGGAAACAATGCAAGATGTCCTGCAGAGGGTGAAGGTACGATTTCTTTCATTAACTCTAATGGCGATATCAGAAAGCTTTCAAATGTGTTGTATGTTCCACAAATAAAACGAAATCTACTTTCAGTAGCTTCTATAAGTGATCAAGGTCATCAAGTATCTTTCAGTAAGACAGGAGCTAAGATTATGGATGGTAACAACAACATTGTTGGGACTGGCATAAGGAGGAACAACCTGTATGAGTTGTGTGCTCTTACAGCCACTACAAACGTGGGCACAAGTAAGCTATGGCATGAGAGATTTAGCCACATTGGATACCCTGTACTGAAGGAGATGCATCACAGAGGTATGGTTGCACACCTACCATCGATTGCAGAAATGAAGGAACCATGTGAAGCTTGCATGATGGGCAAGCAACAGAGGAAGGCATTTCCACAAGAAAGCAAGAACAGGGCAAGCTATCCTCTAGAGTTGGTGCATGCTGACTTGTGCGGAAAAATGCCTACACAAGCCTTGGGCGGATCTTCCTACTTCATGTTACTTGTCGACGACTATAGCAGGAAGATGTGGTGTACTTCCTTCGTGATAAGGCTCAAGCTTTTGGTAAGTTTAGAGAATGGCTTCAGCTTGTTGAATATGAAGTAGGGAAGAAGATGAAGAAATTCAGGACAGACGGTGGTGGTGAGTTCACATCAATAGAGTTTGAAGATTTCTGCAAGAGTAAGGGAATCAAGCATCAACTCACAGTGGCACATAGTCCTCAACAAAACGGTGTTGCACAACACCAAAATCGAACCATCATGGAGATGGCAAGGTGCATGTTGAAAGGAAAGGCTTTGCCTAATCAATTTTGGGCAGAGGCTGTCAACACTGCTGTCTACATCTTGAATCGAAGCTACAGCAAGGCACTTGATGGAAAGACTCCACAAGAAGCCTACAGTGGTAAAAAGCCTTATGTTTCCCATTTCAAAGTATTTGGAAGTGAATTTTATGTACATGTTCCAGATAGGGAGAGAAACAAGCTTCAACCAAAAAGCATCAAATGTATCTTCCTGGGTACAGCGAAGATAAGAAGGCTTATAAGCTTTATGACCCTGAGGCTAAGAAGATCATGGCGAGTCATGATGTGGTGTTCAAGGAGGAGCAGCCATATGCAGTGGAGGAGGAAAAGAGAGCTTCCACTTTATCATTAGGCGAAGGGGCAATCCACTAGGAACCTGGCCCAAGAGCTATCCCTTCTACACAAGAGAAGGAAGCATCATCTTCAGATGATGAGTCTGAAAGTCACCAACCTGCTGACACCCCAAGTGGAAAAGCCATTGCCACATTGGGTGAGGCAGCTTTATGATTCTGCAAACCCCATCCCACAGTCACTAGAACAGGTTGCAGATGGACCGAAGCGATCACAGAGAATAGAGGAACAGAGACGGGCAAGCGACCATAATCTAAACACAGCCTTCATGGCGGATCTCATTCAAGAAGAAGTGAAGGAACCAAGAAATGTGGAAGAGGCACTCCATGATCCGAATTGGAGGGCTGCCATGCAAACAGAATACAACAATATCATGAAGAATGGAACTTGGGAGCTAGTGGATCGACCCCCTAAGCGTAAAGTCATTGGCACCAAGTGGGTTTGGAAGCTAAAGTACAAGGCTGATGGTACTCTAGAAAAATATAAAGCAAGTCTTGTTGCACAGGGCTACTCACAAGTTGAAGGCATTGACTTTTGTGAATCATTTGCCCCGACTGCAAGAATGACTACTATCCGAGTAGTACTAGTTGTGGCTGCACATAAGCATTGGCCAGTCTATCACATGGATGTTAAATCAGTGTTCCTGAATGGAGACCTCAAGGAGGAGGTATATGTGTCTCAGCCACCAGGGTTTGAGGCTCCCCATTCACAGAACAAGGTATGTAAGCTGAAGAAGGCATTATATGGGCTAAAACAAGCCCCTAGAGCATGGTACCAACGTATAGATAAGTATCTCTTGGATCTAGGGTTCAAAAGATGTGCTTCTGATGCTAACTTGTATGTTCTATTTGAAATGACAAACTTGGGCTTAATGCATTATTGCTTAGGTCTTGAAGTTTGGCAGGAACCAGGGAAGATTTTCATCTCTCAACAAAAGTATGCAAGGCAAATATTGAAGGCATTCAACATGGAGGATTGCAAGGAAATTTCTACACCTATGGAGCTCAACACAAAATTATCTATTGAAGATACTTCACCTCCAGTGGATATTGGAAGATACAAGAAATTATTTGGAAGTCTCATCTACTTGTGCAATAGGAGACCAGAAATCACTTATGTTGTTGGAGTAGTAAGCAGGTTCTCTAATAAGCCTTGCCAAACTCATTGGAAGGCAAGCATGCGGATACTCAGGTATGTGAAAGGAACCACTGATTAGTATTCTTTATGAAGAAGGATCATCTCTAGTCAGATATTGTGACTCAGATTGGGCAGGAGATATTGATTACAGAAAGTCACTTTCTGGATATTGCTTTTCTTTAGGATCAGGGATTTTCTCTTGGATCAGTAAGAAGCAACCGACTGTAGCATTATCTTCTACTGAAGCTGAGTACAAAGCTGCATGCGTTGCACATGTGAAGCAGTATGGTTGAGGAGGATCCTATGGCACATAGGAATACAAGGACAGGAGGCTACAGAGTTGAAGTGTGACAACCAAAGTTGCATGGCCATCACCAAAAATCCTGTTTTCCATGCATGTACCAAGCACATAGAAATCCAGTATCACTATGTGCGTGAGTTGATTGAGGATGGGGTCGTGGAGATAACCTATTGCCCTACTGAAGAAAATGGAGCAGACATCTTCACCAAGGCTCTTGGGAGAGAGCAACTTCTTCGACACTTTCCAAAGCTTGGGATTGGAACAAGGAGGTAGTTCACCATCAGGTGGACATTGAGGGGGGGTGTTAGATATGCTCAATACTCCACCCTCATGTGACCATAAATGATCCATGGTGCTCTAAGTTGTAAGGCCCCCATTATGAGGAGAAGCCATTATGAGAGCCCGGACATTTGTGGAACCCTAACTTCCAAGTTAGATGAGGTATATGTGTGACTGTTGATGGTTATAGATGATCTTTGTGAGCCTAGCCATTAGGTTAGGTAGGGCATAAACGTCCAGGCCATTGGGTTACCATTTAAGGTGAAAATAAAGGCCCTGTGGCATCGTGCGGTTTCCCCATAGAACCTTAATGGGGGGAGTGCAAAGGGGGGCTTGCCCCCTTCTGCGGGTCGTGGAGATATTGTCGGATCATATATTTTACCGACTATTTTGTATCTCCCGATCACGTTTATCTATACCGAACCGCCTTGTAAAAGCTATATAAGCACGGCCCAAGTTAAGCTTTACACAGCATTGCACACTGGTAAGCCCTTCATCTAGAGTCTCTCTAGATCGCCATCTAAGCTCCACAGTGGGAGCACACGGGTGGACAACGCAATCATTGTAACTGCATTACGCTCAACGATCTGAGAATTTGAGTTCTCTATCTCTCAGTCTACGTCTATCTTTGTTTGCGTTTTTCTCTCAACTCTGTCTACAGGTCTATTCCATTGTGCTGTTATTTTCTTACAGGCAGTAGCATCCATATCAGGAGGAGTCCTATTCAGCATAGGTACAAGAGAAACAGTACGTATATGCTTTATGCATATTTGGATGAGGTGTTTGAGAAGATGTGTTCACATGAGTTTGAGGATTTCCGACAGCAAACTTGTTAGCATTCTTTGCTACTTTTTAAGTATTTGATCTTTTCATACACATATTTGAGTTAGGGTTTTCCATAGCCTAAGGTTAGATGAGGGTTTGTTGATTATCAGTTTCACACTGATCCTTCCTCTTTTAGTCACTCATATTCACTCTTCTATAACCTATAAGGTCACACATCTCATGTATATTCAGATTACTGCCCATACATCTGAATATGTTTGTTACATTTGTACATTCACTCATTCATCTATTTCTCATCACATAGAGTGGTTGAGAGTTTTGCTCCCACATTGTACATTGAACATTGCTATATATGATACTATGAGTAAGCGATGGCTTACATAACACCTTACACATGTTGTCTATTCTTTCTCTATCTT
The DNA here is from genome assembly GCA_020310875.1 of Ceratopteris richardii. Classification (NCBI taxonomy): domain Eukaryota; kingdom Viridiplantae; phylum Streptophyta; class Polypodiopsida; order Polypodiales; family Pteridaceae; genus Ceratopteris; species Ceratopteris richardii. The sequence goes on along the minus strand of CM035432.1, from coordinate 29,332,870 downwards.
TGTCTCATCATTTGTATGATTAAATTTGGTATGATCATGTTTTGTCAATATGGAAGATTTCTAGATTCTATGTTGTATATATTGGACCTATGGAACCATGGACCTGTGACATGAGCTAAGGGCCTACCTCATTTCCAACAACATGAAAGTCATATTGAACGAGGAAAATCTTAGGGCCTTGCAATAGGATTCCCTTCAACCAAGAACCTTGTAAACATGTCCAGTCTACAAAGGTAGTGACTGTGTATCAACTAAATAGTTGATTAAAATCTTGGTGGTGTGAGTGTGGTAGACACCATACTATAGGTTAACATTGGCGATCACGTTGGGGCTGGCATGAATTAGAACTACATACAAATGTATATTTCTATTGCAAATAGGACAACACTACTCTAAGTACACAGAAGATAAGCAGCCAAGAATGATAAAAAGTCATGTCGGTGCTCCCAAATCTGACATCATATGAATAGGCTATTCAGTTAAGTGCAAAATCTACATCAAAGATTGTAATAAAATTGGAAGTAATTCTAGTGTCTTCTAGAGATATTATAGCTCCGGAAACATCAATAAGTGTTGAACTAGAATCTTCTTTGGAGGTTCCTGATCAAATATCAAAGGTGTACCCCAACTTACTCCACCAACCAACCATTTAACAATTTCAATACCTTCCACAAAAATTGTTCTATTGGAGACTAGCTAGGCCACCAATCTTCAAATGTTGGATTTATAGGGTAGTGGATGTTTTTGCAATTTTTGGACTTTTAGGAAATCATCTAGTAAAATAGACATGGAATACATTAAACAATGGTGTTCAAAATGACTACCACTGAATCCATCCCACTCAGGGGATACTTTTGCATAATTTCCCCAAATCCAAATGGCATCATTTGCAAAACGTTTTGACTCGGACAAAGTCGTGGATGTTGTAGAATAGTTTAGTTCCACTACTATCGTGGGAGAAGAATTAACCCTAAGAAGATCATTTTTGGGTGGGATGTCATATGCAAAGTTCGATGGATTCCTAGGCAACGATCTAGAAACACATCTCCAAGCATTTAAGAATAGTTATGGAGTTCTAGAAAATACCATTAATGCACTGAGTGCTAAACAATAGAAGTCCAAAGTGTTTCAAGCAACCTTAGTCAATGAAGCATCTAGATGGTTAACAAAATTTGATTTGGGAAGATTCTCAAACATATATAGTAGTAAAAGATGCCTTTCTAGGTGATTTAGATTAAAAAAGATGTCAGCTTAGGTTTTTTATTTCTTCCCCCCACCCACTCCTATCATTGAACTAGTTCCCAATATACAATTGAATGTGAGCCCTTTGACATTATCAAGTATGGACTCACCACTCAAGGTCTCAACAAATGCTAATGCATGTGATATCCTTACCAAAGCTCTCATTACTTCATTAGGCCAATTATTCACCTTGGTTCCTAGTGTTTGGCAATAATACCAACAACATGTGGGATTTGGCAAAGTTCAAGCACCTTCAGCTACAACTACTCATGTTGAACCTGATTGGAGTGTTGATCATGTGGTTCCTCTCATTATTGTTTGGTATAAGAATCATTGGATTTTTAAGGTATTGATTGATGGTGGTTCGAGGGTAAACATAGCAACCACTACGTTATGTAAGAAGTTATGGTGGAATAACATTGAACCAATCAAATTTTTTGTAGGAATGGCTGACCAATCTTGCATTCGTTCAGTGGTCATGATCCATAATGTTCCTATTATACTTCAAGGCATAGTCACGACTTTTTTTCCTCAATTTACTGGATTCCAACCTAGAATGCAATCTTCTTTTTGGCTGTTCATGGTTAAACTAGGCTAAGGTTTTACAAGATTGGTCCTCCCATGAGGCCTAGGATTATAGGATATGACAGGATTAGACCTCCGAATTCATCAGCATCATGTTTTACTCAAACTAGATGCATATCCTATTAAGCAGTTGAGCTACATATGAATCCTTATTATGCTAAACAAGTTAAGAAAGAGATTTATTGCTTACTACGTGTAGGTTTCATCGTGAAAATCAAATATGATGAATGCATCTCCCCCATTATGAGTCCCTACGAAGAACAAGAATTTGTGTATCTATGTTGATTAACAAACGTTGAATGCCACCATGGCCATGGATTGCATTTTGTTTTGCCCTTTTCTTTTATAGAATCTTGGATGAACTAGCCATTCGTGAAACCTACTCTTTTTCTGATGTCTATAGTCGGTACAATCAAGTTCATATGGCCAAGCAAGCTATTCCCAACATGGCTTTCATTACCAATTGGGGTTTCCATGCATGCACACTGATGTGGTTTGGATTGAGGAATGAGACTAGTACTTTTCAGTGGTGTATACATTGTTGAAGATAAATGTACAAGCTCATTTCCATATGAGCTTTGCTTGGATAAAATTACCAAATATAAAGATAGAGGAAAAGAAGAGAAAAAAGAAAAAAATAATAAAACCAAAAATTCTAGTCGAAATTCATGCTGAGTAAAAGATACAATATCTTGCCTTGTAGTTAGTAGCATGTAGTGGGCAAAGTGGTGAGTTAAGAAGGTGGAACAAACTTCTTCACATGCTCATTGGTTGTAAAAGTAGAGTGGGAGCATGTTCAAAACAATGAGATAAAGAGGCAAGAGCTCCCAGTAGTCGGATCTAGTCATTTTGTCATTTTTTCCTCCCTTAGACTCCTTCCAGCCACAGGTCAATTTGTACACAGCTCTGTTGTGGAGATCATATCTCAGTGCATATGTAACCATTTCTTGTGTTTAAACATTCATTAGAAACCTTATCTTGTGTAATTTCTACATACTAAAATTTCTCTTTGAAATGTTATACATTTTGTGAGATATCAATGAAAGAGTGAAGTCCAGTTTTTTAGTATACCTATGTAGACAAGTAGTCTATTTTGGTTGGTTGACTTTCCTGACCAAAACATATCTAAATTGCTTGATTTTTATCTTGTTGGAAAGCTCTTAACATCTACTTTTAGTGTCCCAAATATCGCATTCAGAACATTTATATTCTGTGAGATATCTGTCAGAGAGTAAAGTCCTGTTTTATAATGTACTTATGTGTGCAGATGGTCTATTTTGGTCAGTTGAGTTTCCTTACCAAAACTCATCCAAATTACCTGTTTTTCAGCTTGCTGGAAAGCTATATGTTCGAGTTTCACTGTACAAGATATCGCTCTCAAAGGATATATATTCAGAGAGTTATCAGTCCAAGAGTGAAGCTCAATTCTTCAGCATACCTGTGTGGATAGGTAGTTCATCTTTGTCAATTGAATTTCTTAATCAAAACTTGTCCAAATTAAGTTATTTATAGCTTGTTAGAAAGCTCTCTTTGTCTATTTTGATTGACTAAAGGCTCAAGTCCATTTGAGTTTTTTATTGAGAGCAGCAAGCTATCTAAGGTGCAGCTATTTGTCCAAGTGCTGGACATACAAGGTTTCACTACACATTTCCGTTGTGCATAGAAGAACTCATTCTCCACAATTGGTATTAGAGCAAACTTGGTCTGAAGCTTCATCAAAAGAGCTGAAGATAAATCAAAGCAAAAGAGGAGCTATAAAACAAGGAGGAGCTTCACAAATGCAAGAGCAAAAGGACAATATAACTATTCGAGGTAACTTTCAAAGTCTTTGATACTCTTCAATGGCTGACTTGGGTCAACAAGTAGAGAAGTTGGATAAGGATAATTATCCCGTGTGGAAGTTTAGAATGACCAACTACCTAATGGGAAAAGGCTTATGGGGTATTGTGAGCGGCGATGATGCTCAACCTCAAATCAATCAAGCTATGACCACCGAAGTCCAAAGGAGGCAAACAAAAGAATGGGAATAGAGGAATAGGAGAATCATGTTCCTCATTTCTCAAGTCATTACTAATGCAATGGTAGGGCATATTAAACATCTAGAGAAAGCTAAGGATGCTTGGGAAGCTCTTGAAAGGATGTATTCAACAAATACCAAAGCTAGGAAACTTCAACTTACGAATGAGTTGAACACAATCAAGAAAAGTTCAAGTCAATCCATAGTTGAATATACTTTGAAGATTAAGGAGCTAAGTGATGCTTTAGCTTCTATTGGCACAATGGTTGAAGACAAAGATCTTGTGTGTTATACTCTCAATGGATTGAGAGAAGATGAAAGATGGAAGCCTTTTATAACTTCCATTAATTCGAAAGATACATATCCAGGTTTTGAACAACTAATCCCTCATCTTGTCACAGAAGAGCTTAGCTTTGGTGGCCCCAAAGGAAAGGACAGCCACAACCGAATGTTATATGCAGGTCGAGGTAAAGGAAGAAACTCAAGAGGAGGCTCAAGAGGAAAAGGAAGAGGTCACAACCACTCCAACTACAATCAAAACAATTCGGAAGACAACAAAGATGCATCAAATGCCAACACACAAGGAAGAGGTCGAGGTAGAAGTAGAGGAAGAGGCCGAGGCTCCTACAATTCTCATAAAGGCATAACATGCTATCATTGTGGTAAAGTAGGAAACTATGCTAGTGATTGTTGGCTGAAGAATGGAAGACCAAATGGAGGAAATCAAAGGAACCAAAGCAACTATGCAAGAACCTCAAGTGAAGGAAGCAAGGACACACTACTTGCAATGAGACATGGGTATAGAAGCTCTTGTGAAGATGAAAAAAAATGGTACATTGATTCAGGTTGTAGTAACCATATGTCATGCCAAGGAAGTTTTTTCACTAATCTACAGGTACCAAGTGAAAAAGGATGTGTTGAAATAGGTGACGATACTCAACACATGATTGAACATATTGGAGATATAAGGCTTGGAGATACAAGTAGAGCAAAGGTACTATCTAATGTTCTTCATGTTCCTACAATTTCAAAGAACTTGATTTCAGTAGGACAAATGGTAGAGAAGGGTTATCATGTCATATTCAATGAGAATGGGTGCTTCATAAAGAATCCAAAGGAAGGCTTCAAGGTCATTGCTCGAGGTAGAAGAGAAGGAAGGATGTTCACTTTGGACGTCCAACATCCACATGGAAAGATCATGTACATTCAATGTGGGAACAAGACGATTTCAGAGCTGGACTTATGGCACAAAAGAATAGGACATATTAACATTCCAAAGCTGAAGGACATGAGCAAACATGAAGTGGTAAGAGGTCTTCCAAAATTTAATAGCATTGGACTACATGAGTTATGTGAAGCTTGTCAATGAGGAAAGCAAACAAAGAAGCTGAAGGGCTTTGGTGTGCAGAACAAGAGGAGGAAGGCGGAGATGGAGGGAGAGAGAAGAGGGGAGCGATGCGCAGACATGTGTGGGAGCCTCAAAACCTACATAATGATATCTCTTGAGGCAATGCTCTATATATGATGTATATATATGAACATACGAGTAAGGAGGAAGGAGGAGATGGAGGGAGAGAGAAGAGAGGAGCGACGCGCGGACATGCGTGGGAGCCTCGAAACCCACATAATGATATCTCTTGAGGCAATGCTCTATATATGATGTATATATATGAACATGGGGGTAAGGTCACATGACCCTTACATCCCCAACAATCTCCCACTTAAGGGTCAATGTGACCAAAAGTGGTAACATATACAAAGAATGATGTAGAGCTATACAATAATGTATAGGAAGAGTCCGGATCTCTACCCATACCAAATCAGCCTACACCAACCACCTTTAACAAGGTGTATCCATGCACCTCAAACTGCTCTATACTCATATCGACAAGGGTCGAGCTCACATATGACTGATGCAAGAACTGATGAAGTTCCTACAAAGCTCCCACTCACTCTATGCCTATGTCAATCATCGAACGACTGACAACTCCAAGTGCAAATGCTCCAATAGCAACTGCAATGTCTGGTCTCGAGCATAACAACTCATACATCAAACTCCCGAATGTTGACGAAACATGTGCTATCTTAGCTAACCTAAGTATGTCAGTCATGCCTGTATCCAAGGCATCCAAAGCACCATCATCAAGATCAACATGTCCTGACATATCTGTGTCAACATCTGGCGTGAGCGAATCCAAGAATGATTGCATGAGCGCTGACTCTTCAACATCTAAATCAGCCATCCTCTCAACCAAGAATGTATCAAGCTGTGAATCTTCAAAGCTAATATGCTCAACCATACACTGTATACCATGAGAGCAATCCCGCTCTACCACACCAAGTGTATGATCATGCTCCATATGAGCTAACTGCATAACATCAATACCAAGATCAGACAGATGATCACACTCTAACTGAGTATCATCACAATGCTCTACATGAGCATCCACATCATGCTCTAAAGCATCCAACTCATCATCCAAAGTGTGCTCTGTAAGAGCATCCATATGATCAATAAAAGATGCTCTATATAAGCATCATGAGCATCCAAAGCATGCTCTACATGTGCATCCATCTAAGCATTTGAATCATGCCATACATGTGCATCATGAATGTCAATAGACATATCTATAGGTAGACAAAATGAGACATGAGGAGTCTCACATCGCACATAAGGTTGAACTCCTACTAAGACGAGACTGTCTCTCACATGAAGTACTTGCAGTGGATACATGTGCCCAATCTTGGCACCTCTGACAAGCATAAGCTGTCCCAATTGCAATTGAAAATGATGCTCACCAAGGAATGCATAACATCTGCTCTGCTGCAACTGGCTAAGGGAAATCAAGCTCATAGGTAATGAAGGCACATAGCATACATGTCTGAGTATAAGTGATACTCCACTATGCAGCATAAGGCATACATCTCTTGCACCCTCAATGTCATATGTCGTACCATTAGGCAAGTGCACACATCCACGACTCTCATATGAGAATCGATAAAACCACTCATGATGTGGAATAATATGAAAACTAGCTAATGCATCAAGCAACAAAGCCATATGTGTGCTATCCAATGAACAAGAGGAATCCTGAGATGAACCATAGGAGAAAGTGATAGCACCATCACTAGCATAATCAACTACCATAGACTCTCCTGAAATCACTACCTGACCTACATCACATGCATATTTTTGGCATCATCGTCGCATCCGCCTGAAGCAACATCGTCGAATATGGCCCTCATGGCCACAATGCCAACATCGAAGTCGTCGATGTGATCTGCGTCTCACATGAGTCAATGGACTCGCATACATATCATGTAGTCTCTGCCATAATGCACTACTCATCTCCTCATACATAACAGACTCATATATAGAATCCACAAGCTCTAATCGGATAGTGGAGCTGGCCAATGCATCCATATCCATCCATACATGGTCGGGCATGTCACGAGGCCTCTGTGCATCTCTATGCACATACATATGTAACCCTGCACGAACCAATGTATGCCACATCTGCGCTTTCCATCTCGGAAAGTCAGTGCCATCAAATCGAGAAGACACCACGCTGGCAATCCAAGAGACTATAAATGTAACAAGAAACTAGAAACAATACCTTATCCTCAATAAGATCACGCTTGCATATCCATATGCATAACTCACATCACATATGTCTCAGTGGAGAAGAAAACCGTGTGAACCACCTGTCACATAACCATGCATCTAGCATGCACATAAAACAATGAGCATAAGCATGCTCACCATGTCTCCAAAGTGACCAAGTAGATGTGAAAGAATCCTGGGAAAATTTTGGTAGAGTATCCCCTATAAATTGAGCAATCAAACAAGATAACCAATAGCAAAAGAACAATGAGTAACCTGTCACTGATCCAACCAAAGATAATGGCAACTATATGTGCCAAAAAACTAATGGCAATACACGCCAATACAATGATGATGTATCTCCCACTCAAGAATAAATCCTCCAAGATGGTCCAACCTATCACGAACAATGTGTGACCAAGCCCAACTAAATGGAGGTAACCAATGATCCAAAGCTATCACACAAGCTTCAAGATCTACTAGAGCTCTCTTCTAGCATAAAAGCTATCAAAATTTTGACAGTATCTCCTCTGTAAAATGGACTCTAAACCAAATAAACCATGTGGGAATCACCATCCACAATATCAAATCAATGAATATACGATAATAGAATATCCAATCAAGGTGACAAGTAAGTGTGCAATTGAGGCTCCAATCTAGATCATGTACCTGCAAAGAAAACAAAGATACAAGTACCAACTAAGATCCGATCAATCTCTCATAAAATGATGTGCAATCGACAAGTAGATCCATAACTAAGTGGCATAAGCAAGATATAGACCACAATACCACTATACATCCATGATCGAACTCATGATGACATAAAACCTCAAAAAAGAGTATACCACAATGTCATCTTACATGCCAAACACGTGACAAGATCATGCTCTACTCTCATATGGAGGAGCTACCACAATGATCATACATGTACAATGCCTTCAAGCTCTAAGAATAAGAGCTTTCACACCAAAAATTCTCTCTCGAAGAAGTTCCAAAGCAAATTCAGCCTCCAAGTGCAACTAGGGTTCTTGTAGTGAAAATGTGCTACTCTATGTTTTGCTATTTCAGAGGTGATAACCTCTAGATTTGAACTTTTTCTCTTCAGCAAACTTCAGGATTTATTCTTGGCTACGTAACAAGATAAAGAACATCTCAATCGGAGGTGTGTAGCTCAAGATATGCACAAAACAAGCACCTCGTGTCAATTTCACTTCCACCTACAACACTGTTGCTCTATATTTTGCAGTTTTGGCGGTCTTGCACTGAGAATCTGAATCTGAGTTCTTCTACAAAGTTGTAGCTATCTTTTCAAGCTACACACAGTAATTTGAATCATCTCATGTCAAACTGTACAACTCAAGTTATGATCCAAAAAAACTGACATGTTGTCCTACTCAATGTAGATTTGCCTTCTACAATAGTCTTTGTTTTTTGAATTTTCGGCAGTTTAAAACTCTGAACTAGGTTGTGCATCTTTCTGTAACCTTGTAGCTCTTTGTGTTAGCTACCTACAGAACTTTAAAATGCATCAATCCGAGCTTTCTAGTTTGAGTGATGACCGAAATACTGAACTACTGTCAAGAGATGCCGACCTGCACTTCTACCCCTTCTGACCTAAGCTTCCATTGAAGCTTCTTGCACACAAGCCTTCAACATGCTCTGATACCAATGAAGGGCTTTGGTGTGCAGAACAAGACGAGGAAGGAGGAGATGGAGGGAGAGAGAAGAGAGGAGCAATGCGCGGACATGAGTGGGAGCCTCGAAACCCACATAATGATATCTCTTGAGGCAATGCTCTATATATGATGTATATATATGAACATGGTGGTAAGGTCACATGACCCTTACATCCCCAAGAACAGCCATTCAAGAGCAGCAATTATGTGGCCCCAAATGTTTTGGACTTGATACATACGGATGTATGGGGACCAACCCAAGAGGCATCAATGGCTGATCATAGATTTTTTGTCACCTTCATTGATGATCACTCAAGAAAGGTATGGCTATTTTGTATGAAGCAAAAATCAAAGGTGTTTTCTATTTTCAAAAGATTCAAAGTTGAAGTTGAAAAAGAAACATGAAGGTCTATCAAAACCTTAAGGTTCGATGTTGGAGGAGAATACTTCTCCAAAGAATTTTCAAATTTTCTACAAGAGAATGGGATCAAAAGGTAGTTCACTTGTAGGTGTACACCACAACAAAATGGAGTAGCTGAGAGGAAAAATAGGCAAATTGCTGAAATTGCAAGATGCATGCTCAACGAGATGAGGGTACCACTGTACTATTGGGCTGAAGCTACCACAATTGCCATTTACTTGATGAATAGGTGCACAACATCGGGAATACATCACTTGACTCCAGAGGAGGTATATTCCGGTAAGAAACCTGATCTTACACACCTCAAACTGTTTGGATGTGTTTGCTTTGTTCACATTCCACAAGAAGTTAGAACAAAGATGGAACCAAGGTTAGAAAAATGCATTTTCATCGACTACTCGACGAAGCAAAAAGGATACAAGTGTTATAACCCTAGAACAAAGGAATTAAGAGTCTCACGAGATGTGGTCTTTGATGAATTAAGACCATGGTATGAAGATAAAGGAAAGGAAAAGATTCTTGAAGAAGAGTGTGATGATTATGCAGGAACAAATCAAAGAGAAGTTCAACAATCAAGCACAAAGCTTTCAGGTCTAGAGGCATCTACATCAAATGAAGAATGTTCAACATGGAGGGGGAGTCATTCTTTGTCTCCAAATTCAGCTCATAGTAGAGCCGAAGAAGCAAGTGCTACTCCAAACAGTGAGGTAGATGCAAGTGAAGACGAATATGAAGAGGTAATCACTCTGATGGTAAAGTTGAATAGGTTAAAGAAGCCACTTCCTAAAGGCAATGAAAGAAGATCTTTAAGGACAAGGTATCCAACTCAAAGGTTGAGTTATGATAGTTTCATAGCGACACATTTTGCATACATGATGCAGGTTATCAAAGACAAAGAGCCTGAGACATATAAAGAAGCTTGCACACAAAAGGAATGGAAGCAAGCTATGAAAGAGGAGATCAAAGCTCTCAAAGATAATCACACATGGGAGCTAGTGCCAAAGAAAGAAGGTATGAAGATTGTTCCAAACAAATGGGTGTTTAAAGTAAAGAGGAATGTTGATGGTTCACTAGCTAGATATAAAGCTAGATTAATTGCCAAAGGATTTAAACAAACACAAGGCATAGATTATGATGAAGTTTTCAGCCCTGTTGCAAAGATGGGAACTATTAAAATGTTAATCGCAATTGGTGCTTCAAGTAGATGTCCATTATATTAACTCGGCATCAAAAATGCTTTTCTTAATGGAGAACTACAAGAAGAGGTATACATGAGTCAACCGGTTGGATTTGAAGATGAAAACCATCCAGATTTTGTTTGCAGGTTGAACAAAGCACTTTATGGCTTGAAGCAAGCACCAAGAGCATGGAATCAGAGATTGGTAGAATACCTAACTAAGTGTGGATACAACCCAAGTAGTGCAGATCCTTCATTGTACATGAAGAAGGAAGAAAATAGAGTGGTATATATTTGCATATACGTCGATGACCTCATCATAACAGGAAATGATATTACAGGGATTAAAGATATCAAAAGGAAGCTTGGTAAGGAGTTTAAAATTTCAGATCTTGGAGACCTGAAATATTCTTTTAGGAGTTGAAGTTGTTTATGGAAAAAGTGGCATCTACTTGATGCAAAGGAAGTACTTGTTAGATGTTCTTTTCATATTTGGAATGAGTGCATGCAAACCACTCACTCAACCCATGGACACAAATACAAAGATTTGCTCAAATGATGGAGAACTAGTGGAAGATGTAATGACATACAGAAGCATTATAGGATCATTAATCTATGCAAACATTACAAGACCTGATTTATCTTATGTTGTTGGTGTACTTTCTCAGTTTATGCAAGCTCCGACAAGTGAACACTTAAATTTAGCCAAGAGAGTGTTGAGATACATAAAGCATATAGTTAATCATGCTTTGTTTTACAAGTTTGATGAAGAATTGCATGTCAAAGGCTTTAGCGACGCTGATTGGGCAGGTTCAAAGGAAGATAGGAGATCAACCTCAGGTTATGTGTTCATGATAGGAAGCAAACCTATCACCATGGAGCTCAAAGAAACAACCTACTATTGCACTTTCATCTATGGAGGCTGAATATAGAGGATTAGCATTTGCCACATGTGAAGCAATGTGGATTAAAAAGCTTTTGGCTGATAGTGGAGTGCAAGTTGGAACCATCCCTATATACGATGATCACATGTCAAGTATTTACTTGGCAAGCAATCCTATGTTTCATGCAAGGAGCAAGCACATAGAGGTCCACTACCATTATGTAAGGGAGAAGGTATTGAGCAAAGATGTGGAGATAAAGTTCATCAGAACCAAAGAGCAGGTTGCATATATGTTTACAAAGTTCTTGGATGCTTCTAAACTCAAATGTTTCAAAGATGTGATAAATTTGCAAGACATGGTCCAAGATAATCCCAAATGAGCTTGAGGAGGATTTTCCATATGAGCTATGCTTGGATAAAATTACCAAATATAAAGATAAAGGAAAAGAAGAGAAAAAAGAAAAAAAATAAAAGAAAAAAGTCCAGTCAAAATTCATGATGAGTAAGAGATACAATATATTGCCTTGTAGTTAGTAGCATGTAGTGGGAAAAGTGGTGAGTTAAGAAGGAGGCACAAACATCTTCACATGCTCATTGGTTATTAAAGTAGAGTGGAAGCACGTTCAAAACAATGAGAGAAAGAGACAAGAGCTCCCAGTAGTCGGATCTAGTCATGTTGTCATTTTTGCCTCCCTTAGACTCCTTCCAGCCGCACATCAGTTTGTACATAGCTTTGTTGTGGAGCTCATATCTCAGTGCATATGTAATCATTTCTTGCGTTTATACATTCATTGGAAAGTTCATGTACTTTGTGAGATATCAGTGAAAGATTGAAGCCCAAGCTTATGCAGCAAATATCTCTCTGAAAGCTTATGTACTTTGTGAGATATCAATGAAAGAGTGAAGTCCAATTTTTTAGTATACCTGTGTAGACAAGTAGTCTATTTTGGTCGGTTAAGTTTCCTAACCAAAACATATCTAAATTTCTTGATTTTTGTCTTGTTGGAAATCTTTTGACATCTACTTTCACTGTGCCAAATATCTCATTCAAAATATTTATATTCTCTGAGATATCTATCAGAGAGTAAAGTCTAGTTTTATAGTGTACTTATGTGTGCAGATGGTCTATTTTGGTCAATTGAGTTTCCTGACCAAAACTCATTCAGATTACTTGTTTTCTAGCTTGTTGGAAAGCTATTTGTGTCTATTTTCTTTGTATCAGATATAGTTCTCAAAGGATATATATTCAGAGAGTTATCAATCCAAGAGTGAAGCTCAGTTCTTCAGCATACCTGTGTGGACAGGTAGTTCATCTTTGTCAGTTGAGCTTCTTAAACAAAATGTGTCCAAATTAAGTTATTTATAGCTTTTTAGAAAGCTCTCTTTGTCTACTTTGATTGACTAAAGGCTTAAGTCCATTTGACTTTTGTATTAAGAGCAGCAAGCTATCTAATGTGTAGCTATTTGTCCAAGTGATGGACATACAAGGTTTCACTACACATTTCCGTTGCGCATAGGAGAACTCATTCTCCACATGCATGACATCTTCTCCTCGTACATTATTAGCATTATGCATGTTTTCCTGGTTGACTTTTTTATTTTAGGTGACAAAATCGAGCACTTGAACCATCTGCGACTTTGTTTCCTTAAATGTTGTGAATATTGGTTGTGTCCTAATCTAGATAAATCCATTTTTATTGTGTCCTATGGCAACCTTCTTGGCCATATTATCTCTCATCAAGCCAATCAGTTTGATCCTTACAAGGTTAAGGTAGTCCTCAAAGCTCTATCACCAAAATCATCGAAAGGTGTCCTTCATTTTTGGGATAAATCCATTGAGATGGTCACCACATTCGATGGCTTGTGCCCCTTACTATCCCACTTACACGCTTAACCATTGTGGCCCCATGTGATTTCCAGTGGATGGATGAATCTCATATTTGTTTCACATGCCTTAAAATACTTTTAAAGCAAGCTCTTGTTCTCCAAGTCCCATATTAGGATCTCCTCTTCCATGTGTTTGTGGATGCCTCTGATATTGTCATCAGTAGTGTCCTTATGTAGATGTCAAAAAAATGGTATTGGCCACTCTATTACGCTAGTCCTTGAAGTATTTCGATGGCGATGCACCGCACTGCACTCTCCTTCTTCAGAGCTCCACGACGATATGCTCGGAGTAGAAAACCGAGCTCCTGACGCCGCACAGAGTACTTTGCACAGAGGCTGTAGAATACGCAGAAAACACAGTACACAGGGAGCACGAAGACAGACTTCTTAGGTCTTACAAATGCGGTCGAACTTACCGTCTGTGACTGACCAGGCCACTATATGTTTTATTAAAGAACATTACAAAGAAGTGTCCGGTGGCCATTTGGCCTTTCACATGGGCACTAACGGTAACAATCTCCCACTAAAGGCCAATATGGCCAGAGTAACTATGGGAGAAAAAAGGAAGAATGATAGATAATACCTTAGTGTAAGTATACAAACTATACTAGGGGGGGGGGGAGGGTGCTCGCTTCGCTCGCACAAAAGGAACAAAGCTTTTTGCCTCGAACAACTTTGATACCAGTGAAGTATTTTGATGGCGATGCACCGCACTGCACTCTCCTTCTTCAGAGCTCCACGACGATATGCTCGGAGTAGAAAACCGAGCTCCTGATGCCGCACACAGTACTCCGCACAAAGGCTGTAGAATACGCAGAAAACACAGTACACAGGGAGCACGAAGACAGACTTCTTAGGTCTTACAAATGCGGTCGAACTTACCGTCTGTGACTGACCAGGCCACTATATGTTTTATTAAAGAACATATACAAAGAAGTGTCCGGTGGCCATTTGGCCTTTCACATGGACACTAACGGTAACAATCTCCCACTAAAGGCCAATATGGCCAGAGTAACTATGGGAGAAAAAAGGAAGAATCATAAAGAATACCTGAGTGTAAGTATACAAACTATACTGGGGGGGGGGGGGGGGGGTGCTCGCTTCGCTCGCACAAAAGGAACAAAGCTTTTTGCCTCGAACAGCTCTGATACCAGTGAAGTATTTCGATGGCGATGCACCACACTGCACTCTCATTCTTTAGAGCTCCACGACGATATGCTCGGAGTAGAAAACCGAGCTCCTGACGCCGCACACAGTACTCCGCACAGAGGCTGTAGAATACGCAGAAAACACAGTACACAGGGAGCACGAAGACAGACTTCTTAGGTCTTACAAATGCGGTCGAACTTACCGTCTATGACTGACTAGGCCACTATATGTTTTATTAAAGAACATATACAAAGAAGTGTCCTGTGGCCATTTGGCCTTTCACATGGACACTAACGGTAACAATCTCCCACTAAAGGCCAATATGGCCAGAGTAACTATGGGAGAAAAAAGGAAGAATGATAAAGAATACCTGAGTGTAAGTATACAAACTATACTGGGGGGGGGGGGGGGTTGCTCGCTTCGCTCGCACAAAAGGAACAAAGCTTTTTGCCTCGAACAGCTCTGATACCAGTGAAGTATTTTGATGGCGATGCACCGCACTGCACTCTCCTTCTTCAGAGCTCCACGACGATACACTCGGAGTAGAAAACCGAGCTCCTAACGCCGCACACAGTACTCGGCACAGAGGCTGTAGAATACGCAGAAAACACAGTACACAGGGAGCACGAAGACAGACTTCTTAGGTCTTACAAATGCGGTCGAACTTACCATCTGTGACTGACCAGGCCACTATATGTTTTATTAAAGAACATATACAAAGAAGTGTCCGGTGGCCATTTGGCCTTTCACATGGACACTAACGGTAACAATCTCCCACTAAAGGCCAATATGGCCAGAGTAACTATGGGAGAAAAAAGGAAGAATGATAAAGAATACTTGAGTGTAAGTATACAAACTATACTGGGGGGGGGGGGGGGTGCTCGCTTCGCTCGCGCAAAAGGAACAAAGCTTTTTGCCTCGAACAGCTCTGATACCAGTGAAGTATTTCGATGGCGATGCACCACACTGCACTCTCCTTCTTCAGAGCTCCACGACGATATACTCGGAGTAGAAAACCGAGCTCATGATGCCGCACACAGTACTCCGCACAGAGGCTGTAGAATACGCAGAAAACACAGTACACAGGGAGCACGAAGACAGACTTCTTAGGTCTTACAAATGCGGTCGAACTTACCGTCTGTGACTGACCAGGCCACTATATGTTTTATTAAAGAACATATACAAAGAAGTGTCCGGTGGCCATTTGGCCTTTCACATGGACACTAACGGTAACAATCTCCCACTAAAGGCCAATATGGCCAGAGTAACTATGGGAGAAAAAAGGAAGAATGATAAAGAATACCTGAGTGTAAGTATACAAACTATACTGGGGGGGGGTGCTCGCTTCGCTCGCACAAAAGGAACAAAGCTTTTTGCCTCGAACAGCTCTGATACCAGTGAAGTATTTCGATGGTGATGCACCGCACTGCACTCTCCTTCTTCAGAGCTCCACGACGATATGCTCGGAGTAGAAAACCGAGCTCCTGACGCCGCACACAGTACTCCGCACAGAGGCTGTAGAATACGCAGAAAACAAGTACACAGGGAGCACGAAGACAGACTTCTTAGGTCTTACAAATGCGGTCGAACTTACCGTCTGTGACTGACCAGGCCACTATATGTTTTATTAAAGAACATATACAAAGAAGTGTCCGGTGGCCATTTGGCCTTTCACATGGACACTAACGGTAACAATCTCCCACTAAAGGCCAATATGGCCAGAGTAACTATGGGAGAAAAAAGGAAGAATGATAAAGAATACCTGAGTGTAAGTATACAAACTATACTGGGGGGGGTGCTCGCTTCGCTCGCACAAAAGGAACAAAGCTTTTTGCCTCGAACAGCTCTGATACCAGTGAAGTATTTCGATGGCGATGCACCGCACTGCACTCTCCTTCTTCAGAGCTCCACGACGATATGCTCGGAGTAGAAAACCGAGCTCCTGACGCCGCACACAGTACTCCGCACAGAGGCTGTAGAATACGCAGAAAACACAGTACACAAGGAGCACGAAGACAGACTTCTTAGGTCTTACAAATGCGGTCGAACTTACCGTCTGTGACTGACCAGGCCACTATATGTTTTATTAAAGAACATATACAAAGAAGTGTCTGGTGGCCATTTGGCCTTTCACATGGACACTAACGGTAACAGTCCTCAATTGATGCCTATGGAGAGGAACTATTTGGTTATGGAACATCAATGTTTAGTTCTTATTAATTCCATTATGAAATTCAACCATTATCTTTTAGGCTAGAAATTTACTTTCATGTGGATCACTCAATCCTTACCTATTCAACCCGCTAGCAAAACTTAGGGGGTCTGTTGAGCCCATAGAAGTCGTGTTGGTCAAAGTCAACAAGGTCAAGGTCAAAGTCAATAGGTGCAAAGTCAAAGTGCTAAAGTGCAGGCGTAAAAGTGCACAAGTAGTGCACAATTAATTGTCCACAAAGGGTAAATTTGAGAAAGTGGGTTGCAGGTTGTAGAGGTATTTTCTCTAAATTCCCTAAGGTGCAAAGTGTTTTTTTTTTAAGTATTTTGGAAGGTTCAGGTGAACCCCCTCTTATGTGCAAAAGTGAAGACTTAAAAGGAAAATGTGAAGGTATGTGAAGCGGTGTGCGCACAAGTGAAATATGGCCCCCCAATTAAATTTTTTGGTTTTAGTCTAAAGTCACTACAGGACAAAACAAGGAGTCGTTGGCTTGCCATTTGAAAAGACAATCTTGGGACATCAAGGTGAATACCAAGATACTCTTGCAGTTAGGAGCATACGTGAATCGACACACTAAAATCAAGACAAGGACTATTCTTGGGAATCCTAAGTGTAAGCAAGAGTGAGCATAGTGGAAGTGAAGAAAGAGAGAGGAGTGCAAGAGTCACAGTGTGCGACGCAGAGAAAGGGAAGTGCAAGAGTGCATGGAGAGGGACTAAGGAATTGTGCAGAGAGTGCTAAGCTAGACCCCCCAAGGATCTCAAGGTCTCATTGCAGTGTGCGCGTGCCGATAGAAGGTATTCATTCCTCCCCCTTAGTGGAAGCTTGATGCAAGGTGTGCACAAGGGTAAGCTTGAAGCAAGTGGAGGTCTGGTGCAGAAGAGGCCAGCGGCAAGAAGACTTTGGGTATTTGGTATTTTGTAATTGAGCACTATGTGGAATTTTGCACAGAAGTATTGGCTTGTATTGTGCTTCAACGGCGGAGGCTTATAGGGTGTATATTCTCTTCTTGTATTTTCCTTTTCTCCTACAAACCCTCAAACTCCTTCTTGTCCAAGAATCCCCCAACAAAATTTGGCATGCCCGGTGGGACCTCCAAGGAGATTTGAGCATAGGAGAAGATATATTACACTTGGAGAAGTAATATTCAAGTGTCGAAAGCACTACTTCAGTGGAATAAGAGGTACATATTCTTATCAATTATCTCATACTAAGAGGACTATGAATAGCCCATGACCGCAACCCAGTCCCAAACATTGAGGGTCACCTACAAGCAAACAAGAAGGAAGGCTGTTAGAAGATCATCCAGTCCACTTTCATCAACTTCATCAGTAAGGAGCATGGGTGGTCAGGTAGATTTGGAAACCTTACTATCACGATTAAATATAAAATTTCCTTCTTTCAAAGGCCTCGCTCAAGAAGATCCTGACGAGCATATTAGAAGGTTTTTGGCACTATGCAAAACTAGGGGCTTAATGGGCAGGGAGGATGCCTTCTTTATACTCTTCCCTGCCACCTTGGAAGGATTAGTAGATAAATGGTTCAACCAATTTGCTGAGAACCATTTTACAACTTGGGATTTGCTGAAAGATGCATTTAAAAATCAATTCTAGAATGGGAATACGGCAGAGATCATCATAGAAGAACTAGAAAATTTGAGATTGGGTCCAGGTGAAAAGTTCTCGGAGTTTGTGACTAGGGCCAAGACACTAATGGCTAAACTCCCAGATCCACCACATGATTTTTCTGTTAAGAAATGGCTAGCTAAGCCCCTACCACTGGCCATCCAATGCAAAATAAAGGAATTAGTGTTACCTACAACCTCCATAGAGGAGTTCATCAACACAGCTACACGACTGGAGCAGATCAGGCAACAGTATGGAGCTACTTCTTCTCAATTACCATATTCCACAGAAATGGAGGATCCAGTAATCCAGCTAAGGAAACAGTTGGAGGGCTTATAAAAAAATAAGCCCCACAGAGAGGAGGAGAATGTTGTAACTCAATTGAGAAGGGAGATTGAAGCACTAAAGGTCCAAAAGGAGGAGGAGACCCAAGCAGAGGAATTGCCTCAGCTGCGATAGGAGTTGCAGGAACTCAAAGGAGGTGGCATCAAGAGTGGACTCTAGTGTTCCATGTGCAGCAAGCAAGGGCATATAGTAAGTGAATGTCCTCTGTTAAGTGTGACTTGCCAATTATGCAGGAAATCTGGTCATGATGCCCAAGAATGCCAATCAAGGGGAATACTTGCAACAACATATTGGACACAAGGAGGACCTCTACCACTAGCAAATGTAATGGCGGTTGCACCCAATCAAGGTAACACTTACAACCCTAGACAGAGGAATAACTTTGCAAATGGGCCTAGAAGGCCAATCATTTGTTTCAGATGTGGAGAATATGGGCACTATCAAAGTAGGTGCACTCTCCCAAAAAATGCCCCTCCTTGCAGGAACTGCCCAGAGGCTAGAGACCACTATACAAACTGTTGTCCTAAGAATCAAGCCTCTTCATCCAGGCCCCATATTCAAATGATTTCTATGCACAAAGAAGAAATGTTAGATCAGGTCAATGAGCCATCACCCTCTACTAGGGTGGTGCAGTTAGAAGAAATCGAGTCTTTTATAGTGAAGACAAGAAACAAAGGAAAGGCTCAAGTAGATATAATTCATGAATCAAGAATTCATGGATTGAACAGAGACAAAGAGACATCTGAAGCAGATAAAGCCACCGCAGAAACAAGGCAAAAAGGAGATATCATATGTACCAGTGATGCCATTGGGCATGCATTCAATAGAGCTCATGAAGAGTTTGATAAGTCAAGTGGAGCCCAGGCTCTTAAGGAATCAGAGGCTTCAAAACTTCTCAAGTCCATGAAGAAAGAGGTTAGTATTTTTTATTTAATAAAGATGGATGGGAAATTCAGGTCAGAACTCTTGCAGATAACTGATGAGGCTTCCACTACAAGTTTGGTAGCAAAGATGACTGTTTTGCACAAAGGAAAAATTGTAGGGGAAGCACCCCTTACAGATTATAAAAGTCATCGGCTGATAGTATCTATCAAAGGTCATGAATTTCAAGGAGTTATTGTGGACTGTGGTTCTGGCATTAACTTGATGCCTGAACATAAAATGGAAAAGATTGGACTTCACCCTTCAAGGCCTACAAATTTCACTGTTACTTTGGCAAATCAAAGCAAAGTAAGGCCCTTGGGAGTGATCCCAAAAGTTCCAATTGAAGTACAAGGTAATCTATTTATTCTGGATTTTGTGGTTTTAAGATTGCCCCAGGTTGAAGGAGGATTTCCCCTCTTAATTGGAAGACCATGGCTGAGACACGCAAGTGTCATTCATGATTGGGGCAAGGACACTATGTGGGTACAAAAGAAAGGGCAAGAGCTGACACAGATCCATTTAGAAGAGGGCCTAGATAATCAAGGAAACACCAGTATGATGCAAATAGTTGGCATTTGCATGGAACCAGAACCAGAGGATCAACCCCAAATAGATTTCGAGGAAGAAGAGGATATTCTAAATTGGCTCCAGGTAGGCAACTCTTTCTCTCGATTTGGAATTTTTCTTAATAATTCTGGCAGAGTGGAAGGTTATGACAAATTTGAGGAGAAAGTCTAGGTTGATGGATTGGGAGAGCCTATCACAGACCACAGAAGGGGCCGGAAGACACCCCTCAAATACAACTTGGAGGAGGATACTACAACAATAGATAAGGAAATTACTAAAGCTAAAGGCAAGGTAAAAGATTCTAGTGAAGAGTGTTCCCTCCCAATTCAGGAAATACCTGCAGGATGGACGCAGGACAAGGAGGAATGCATTGAAATCCAAAATACCTTGGCTTATGAAACAATGCATGAAAAGCTATTGAAAGAAGCCAAGGATGGAGAAGAGCACAAAGATAATATGGTGGAGAGAAACCCTGTCAAAGAAATACAACTAGGCACTCAGGGCAATAATCGGCCAATTTTGGTGGCCACTTGGTTGTGGAGCCACCCAAAGCTCCTTGAAAAGGTAACATCCTTCTTGAATCACTATACAGATGTTTTTGCATGGCACTACAAGGACTTAGAAGGAGTACCACCTATTTATGGAGAACACAGAATTCCTCTGATAGAAGGAGCAAAACCAGTGAGAGGCAAAAGTTATAGGTTGAATCCTAAATATGCCGAAGCTATTTATTTGGAAATTCAGAAAATGGAAGATGCAGGGATTATCATCCCTATAGAGCATTCAAAGTGGCTATCTCCTATGGTGATTGTGCCAAAAAAAAAACACTAACAAGATCAGAATCTGTGTGGAGTTTAGGGCATTGAACAAGGTCACCATTCCAGATGGATTTCCAATGCCATTTGTTGAACATGTCATAGAAGAAGTAGTTGGGCACTCCCTTTACAACTTCATGGATGGATTTAGCGGATATAATCAGATATCCATCCACCCTGGGGATCGAGAGAAAACAGTATTCATTACTCCCTAGGGAACTTATGTATATTTGAAGATGCCATTTGGTTTGAGAAATGTTCAAGCTACCTTCGACCGAACAGTTAATCTCATTTTTGGTCCATTGCTACTGGAGTCTCTCAGAATCTTCATGGATGACTTTTCATCCTTTTTAGGTACTCGTGCAGAGACTCCATTGGATTGTTTAGATAAGCATCTAATTCAATTACTACAAGTTTTTAAGAGGTGAAGAGAAACAAAGCTGAAACTGAACCCAACCAAATGCCACTTTTTGGTGACTGAAGGTACCCTCCTGGGACATGTGGTATGTTCCAAAGGTATGGCACCTGATCTAGACAAAAAAATAGCTATATTAAAATTACCTAGACCTAAATCTCCAAAAGAGATTCAAAGTTTTCTAGGCCATACAGGGTACCACCGAAGATTCATTAAAATGTATGCAGATATAGCCAGACCTTTGGCTAGGCTTACAGGCAAGGAAATACCTTTTAAATGGGAAGAAGAGGAGGAAACAGCAATAAAAAATTACGGTCAAGATTAGTGTATGCTCCCATTTTGATCACTCCTGAGTGGTCAAAAATCTTTCACATACATGTAGATGTCAGTGCATATGTAGTGGGGGCAATTTTGACACAACCCAGTGAAGAATTTAAGATGGACAGACCAATCCAATATGCCAGTAGAATTTTGACTAAGGCTGAAAGGAATCATGGCACCACAGAAAGGGAAGCCTTAGCCATGGTTTTTGCTGTCCAAAAATTTTGTCATTACGTACTGGGAGTAAAATTTGTTATTATAACGGACCACCAACCATTAAAATACTTGCTCAACAAACCACAAGCCACTGACAGAATATGGAGGTGGTTATTGTTGTTCCAAGAGTTTGATTTTTCTATAGTCCATAAACCAGGTAAAGAAAGTGTTATGGCGGATCACTTATCCAGAATCAATATGTTGGATCAAGCTAGTGGAATCAATGATGATTTTCCAGATGCTCATCTGTTTGTTGTACAAGCTCAAGGGTGGTATTATGATATCAAGAATTTCATTAAAACTGGCGTGTATCCAGAAAAGGCTAGTGTAGTGCAAAGGAAGAGACTGCTAATCAAGAGTAGACCGTATACCTTCATTGAAGATAAATTATATAGATAGGGGAAGGATGACAAGTTTAGGAAGTGCCTGGAAGAACAAGAAGTGAGATAAGTCCTCCAATCTGCACATGAAGGAACAGGTGGTGGGCACCTTCCAGGGCATATTATGAGTCAGAGGATCCTGGATGCTGGTCTATGGTGGCCTACTTTATTTAAAGATGTTGATGACTGTGGAAAAGCATGTGATGTTTGCTAGAGGTGTGGCCCTAAGCCAACCAAGCAGAGCATAACCCCTTGATTATTTCCACGTCTTGGCAACCGTTCGAGAAGTGGGGGTTAGATTTTGTAGGGCCTATCTACCCTCCGTCGATTCCTAAAGAGAGAAGTATTTACTGATAGCCACAGACTATGCGACCAAATGGGCTGAAGCTATTGCATCAACTGACTGCACCGCCCAAATTGTGGCTGATTTCATATATAGTAGCATCATTTGCAGGTTTGGATGTCCAGTTGATATTTGTATGGATCAGGGTACCCATTTTGTCAATAAGGTCCTGCAAGAAATTTTCAACAGGTATAGAATTCTACATAGGACCTCTTGTGCCTACTAGCCAAGAGCTAATGGACAGGCTGAATCAACGAATAAGGTATTAATTTCAATGTTAAGGAAGGAATGTATATTATAGCCTACTTCCTGGGGCATTGCTTTTCAAGGTACCCTGCGGGCATACAGGTTAGCTTAACAAGAGGCCACCGGATATTCTCCATTCCAACTGGTCTATGGCATGTTGCCAATTGAACCCTTTGAATTTTTACATGGATCCCCTAAAGTGGCATTCATGCAGGGAAAGAAAGATTGTAGTATCTATCAGAGGATGGGAGCCCTGCATAAAGTAGATGAGATTCGTCTACTAGCAACAAGACAATTGATAGAGACTCAGATGAAGAGGAAGGAGGTACATGATCGAAATCTGTGGCACAGCAACATAGTGCCAGGCATGTTGATTCTTCTCCATAGACCACACCTTCAAACACAAGTAAGAGGAAAATGGCTTCCTAATTGGGAAGGACCTTATCGAGTTAAAACTCTGCTGAATTGGGGTGCTGTGGAGTTAGAGACCCTACAAGGAGAGGCCTTGCCACTAGTCAACATATCAAGGCTCAAGGCCTATCATCAACACACTTGAAGGAGTATGGATCACCTAGCTTTGTCCAGGTTGTACATAATCATTTCATTCTTGCTTAAGTTTAGTAGTTTCCTTATCCCTTTCATGCTTGTTTCTTAGTTTTTACCAAATTTAGTAGCCATTCCATAAACCTTGCAAAAGTACAATTTTTGGAATTTTTTTTAAGAATTTTTTAGGAATTTTCCAAGCAATTTCTTATCATTTTTTTTGCAATTTTCTCCTTTTTCATGTGTCATTTTCTTACACAAATTTTTGGAATGTTTAAGAATCTTTTAGGATTTAAAAA
The DNA here is from genome assembly GCA_020310875.1 of Ceratopteris richardii. Classification (NCBI taxonomy): domain Eukaryota; kingdom Viridiplantae; phylum Streptophyta; class Polypodiopsida; order Polypodiales; family Pteridaceae; genus Ceratopteris; species Ceratopteris richardii. Next base: position 29,308,978 of record CM035432.1, on the reverse strand, counting down.
AAAAAACATTTTTTAGAATTTTTCTAGCAATTTTCTCCTTTATCATGTGTCGTTTTCTTGCCAAAATTGAGGATTACATGGAAGATCTCCGTGGGGTTGTATAATAAAAAAAAAAGGGGCTTTGACGGATCCAAAAAAAAATGATAATCGATAAACACCAAGTCAATTGAAAAATGGCGACCAAGCCCTAAAATTGACAGGCATTTTGCCTGTCATTGGCCATTTTGCCTGTCATAATATGAGTTTTTTGAAATTTCCTGTCAAATGACAAGCTCTGATTGGCCCTGATGGCAACATCTGATGGAAGCCAGAAGCCAAAAATGGATACTACAGATCTAGGTTGGTGCAGACAGGTGGATTGGTTGGTTCGACTCAACAAATACTTTATGCAGCCTTATCATGGTTGTTTTCCAACAACCAAGCCGTATTGGGGCAGCATACACTTGAGCTGCTCACAAACTTCTAATGTTGGTCTCCAGTCATCAGTTTGAATCACGCTTCTAATATGGGTCAATGGCATCAGTTGCTCATCAGTTTGCCTATGCATATACAAAGTTTTCGTGTACTAGAGCACAAATTCTATTGATGATGAGTACGATGGTTACGAGGGGAGAAGATCAGACAGAGAAGGTGGATTTGGCAGGGGTTTTGTAGGAGAGAGGGATGGCCCTATAGAACCATCTCACGCTGATACAGTTGAAGATTGGGGTTCCACCAAGAAGAGCGTAGCTCCCTCAAGAGGTAGATAGGATGATCATGAAAATTCATCCAGAACAGATGATGATAACCACTGGGGCTCCCCTAAGAAGTTTGTACCTGCTCCATCTGGCACAGGTCGGAGGGCTTCTAAGTATGACTTTTCCTCTTCTAGGGGTGGTGCAGATGATGTAGACAATTGGGGGGCATCAAAAAAGTCTGCAACAGCTGGAGCATAGGACTCGTTTGGGCACATGGACAGGGACTATTGGAATTCTAGGGATAAAGATGGAATGGATCCTGATTCCTGGACTTGTAAGGAGACTGATCGTAAGGAGACTGCATTTTCTGCTTCGTATTGTTCATGGCCTCTCGTTCGCCATGGCTAACGCTGCCTCTGGTATGGTTGTTGAGGATGAGTGCAAACTCAAGTTTTTGGAGCTTAAAAGCAAGAGAACTCATTGTTTTAGTCTTTACAAAATCGATGACAAGCTGAACAAGATTGTTGTGGACAAGCTTGGGGGACCTGATGAAAATTTCAACGCCTTCACCTCATCTTTTCCTGAGAAAGATTGAAGATATACCGTTTATGATTACGATTATGTCACAGAAGACAATTGTCAGAGGAGCAGTATTTTCTTTGTGGCGTGGACCCCTGATGTGTCCCGTGTGAGGACTAGGATGCTCTATGCTAGTTCAAAGGATCGCTTCAAGAGGAAGTTGGATTTGACACATGAAATTCACGCTATTGATGCTTCTGAAATTGAGATTGAAAATTTCAAGGAGCGGGCCAATCGTTGCTAGTCAATGAAGATCTATCAATATATCTTTGAAGTCATTCCTGTTTGTAATGATATTTCTTTCATAGTGGATGATGCAAAATCCTTGTATAAATTGATCATTGGCATTATTCTAACAGTATCAGGTTGGATTGATTGGAAAAAAAAAACACTCCCTGCCACCCCCTGCCCCGCCATCCTCGCCCCCCGCACACCCCCTGCCCCCCACCCCCCATCCCCACCCCCATCTCTCTCTCTCTCTCTCTCTCTCTCTCTCTCTCTCTCTCTCTCTCTCTCTCTCTCTCTCTCTCTCTCTCTCTCTCTCTCTCTCTCTCTCTCTCTCCCCCCTTCCCTGCAGCGCCCCCCACCCCCGCCCCCACCACCCCCCACCATCCCCCGCCCCCCGCATCCCCCTGCCCCACCACCCCCGCACACCCCCTACCCCGCCACCCCTGCCCTCTTCTCTCTCTCTCTCTCTCTCTCTCTCTCTCTCTCTCTCTCTCTCTCTCTCTCTCTATCTCTCTCTCCCTCTCTCTATCTATCTATCTATCTCTCTCTCCTTCCCCGTAGGGCCCCCCACCCCTCGCCATCCCCCACCCCCGCACTCCCCCCTGCCCCGCCAACCCCGCACACCCTCTGCCCTGCCACCCTGCCCATTCTCTCTCTCTCTCTCTCTCTCTCTCTCTCTCTCTCTCTCTCTCTCTCTCTCTCTCTCTCTCTCTCTCTCTCTCTCTCTCTCTCTCTCTCTCTCTCTCTCTCTCTCTCTCTCTCTCTCTCTTTGTCTCTCTCTCTCTCTCCATCTCTCTCTCTCTCTTTCCCCGCACTGCCCCCCACCCTCCCCCGCCCCCGCACACCCCCCTACCCCGCCACCCCGCCCCCTTCTCTCTCTCTCTCTCTCTCTCTCTCTCTCTCTCTCTCTCTCTCTCTCTCTCTCTCTCTCTCTCTCTCTCTCTCTCTCTCTCTCTCTCTCTCTCTCTCTCTCTCTCTCTCTCTCTCTCTCTCTCTCTCTCTCTCTCTCTCTCCCTCCCTCCTTCCCCCTAGTGCCCCCCGCCCCCCATCCCCCACCATCCCCTACCCCCGCACACCCCCCTGCCTTGCCACCCCCGCACACCCCCCCTGCCCCGCCACCCTGCCCCCTTCTCTCTCTCTCTCTCTCTCTCTCTCTCTCTCTCTCTCTCTCTCTCTCTCTCTCTCTCTCTCTCTCTCTCTCTCTCTCTCTCTCTCTCTCTCTCTCTCTCTCTCTCTCTCTCTCTCTCTCTCTCTCTCTCTCTCTCTCTCTCTCTCTCTCTCTCTCTCTCTCTCTCTCCCCTTCCCCGTAGCGCCCCCCGCCCGATACACCCCCACCCCCCGCCATCCCCTGCCCCCGCACACCCCCCTGCCCCGCCACCCCGCTCACCCCCCTGCCCCCACCCCCGCCCCCTTCTCTCCCCTTCTCTCTCTCTCTCTCTCTCTCTCTCTCTCTCTCTCTCTCTCTCTCTCTCTCTCTCTCTCTCTCTCTCTCTCTCTCTCTCTCTCTCTCTCTCTCTCTCTCTCTCTCTCTCTCTCTCTCTCTCTCTCTCTCTCTCTCTCTCTCTCTCTCTCTCTCTCTCTCTCTCTCTCTCTCTCTCTCTCTCTCTCCTTCCCCGCAGTGCCCCCCCACCCCCCGCCATCCCCCGCCCCCCACACACACCCCTGCCCCGCCACCCCGCTCACCCCCTTGCCCCCCGCCCCCTTCTCTCCTCTCTCTCTCTCTCTCTCTCTCTCTCTCTCTCTCTCTCTCTCTCTCTCTCTCTCTCTCTCTCTCTCTCTCTCTCTCTCTCTCTCTCTCTCTCTCCTTCCTCGCAGCGCCCCCCCCACCCCCCGCCATCCCCCGCCCCCTGCACACCCCCTTGCCCCGCCACCCCGCACACCCTCCTGCCCCCCACGCCCACCCCTATCTCTCCCCCTTCTCTCTCTCTCTCTCTCTCTCTCTCTCTCTCTCTCTCTACGCTGTTGATACCTCTTGAACCACACACCAATGCGTCGTCTCTCGCCCATGCTACCCTAGCTCTGTCTATTCCCACCTATTCCATCCCATCCAATTCCACAGCCTTATATTCTCCGCCTTCACTACCTTCAACTTCATTCGCTCGCAATATTTCTCCTTCTCCTTCCGCTTCTCGGAATTCGCAACCTAATTCCCCTACAGCCGATTACGTATGCATTTTTCATCCTCCCGATCTGGATCTTCAAATTCGCATTCATTTGTCCCTCCCAGCTGTCGAACTACATCGTCTTTTTTTTTAAGAAAACCTTCAGCACGCGGGGCTCTGGGGTTTAGCCAATATTCTTTTGAATGATCCGCCAAATCATCAAGATGTTTACAAAGCTCTTCATCTATTTCCTCACTTCTGATCAGGCACTCTCTCCATTTCCGCCCTTGCAGAGGGTATCGGATCCCCTCTACTACACTTCCGTGCTCCACCGTTCCTATATTCTGGATTGACACCCTCGGCCACCATTGATTTTTGCCGCGATCATTTTGACTACAGTGCCAGATTCTCCATACGCATGATGTCCATTCTCAATTCGTTCATTTTTTTCTTTTTGCTCCGTAGTCCAACTTCTTCCATTCCATGGTCCGATGTTTGCATTGCTGATCCCCTTTTTTGCTTCCTCAATAGCCGTCCATACCCTTATGCCGCCCTACTCTATGGCTCCTTGCAATTGTGGTCCCGTCGCCTTCGTGAGGCTCTGACTCGGGGCTCTAAATCCTTCTCCATCTACTCTGCACCGTTTCTCGTTTGGATATATCAATTACCATCGCATTCCACAGTCAACACTCATCAGTCACATCCTTCTACCGCTTCTCCACCTATTCTTTCATCCCCTCAGATTCCACAAAGCCATGTTAGAACCGGGAGCATGGCGATCTGTCAACCATCCACGTCCAACCTCCCTCACTCCCCTCACATCTCCATTGACTCAGCTTCAGCTTCAACACCTATTTCCACCCCCAATGATATACCTTCAATTCCTTCGCAGTCATTCTCTCAGAATCTCCCACATTCTCCTAATAATGTGAACCTTCCTAACCCCGTACCTCCTCCTTCCACTGTCTCTTTTCGGCCACTCATTCAAACCCAGCTCAATCCCACCAACCCCACCAGTACCCCCCTCGTCCTCCCATTCTGATTTCTGTTCCACCTCCCACTCATGTAACACACACCCAACCCACTCCATCTACGATACCGGCTGACATTCTCGTTCCACCTGCAGCTAACCTCCCCCATGCCCCCTCATTTTTAAATTTATTCCGCGATGCGAGTGCAATTGCTGTTGGCACTGCTAATGCATTGAAGGTGTCTTTGGATTTCGTCTCTGCAGCCGCTTTTATTCATCAACAATATATTTCTACAATTGATCATATCAATAGGATGGCCACATCTCAATGGAAATCTCTCCAAGAATCGGCCCGCTTACTCAAAGACGAGCGAGATAAATATAGAGATATAGCTGATTCCACAACCAAGGCATTAGCTGATCTTCAAAGTCACCATTCCTTAGGATTATGCGACAATGCAGCTTGCCGTCGTATTAAATGCGAAAGGGACCAACTTAGGCAATGCCTTAGTTCACTCCAAATTATGATTGAACAAGCTTCAACTCCCATGCCTTCCTCTCCGCAACCATCAGATGCTAGACTCAATCCCCCTTTTCCTTAATTCATTAGGCTAACATTCTCAAGCTTCGAGCTTCTTTTCAACAATATTCGTCCAATAAAGCATTCTTATGCATCTACTTATGTCTCTTTTACCAATTATTTCATCAAATCAATACAGCCCTTTTCTGTTTTTTATGGCTTCTTGCTTCAATTTTCTATTGCTCCGGTCTCCTTTTCTCAACCCTTTTCCCAACGTTCTCGTCAGTTTCTCCGGGATTGAGAGCATAGTAGGTGGTGGGCAACTGTTGAGCCCATAAAAGTCGTGTTGGTCAAAGTCAATAAGGTCAAGGTCAAAGTCAACAGGTGCAAAGTCAAAGTGCTAAAGTGCATGCGTAAAAGTGCACAGGTAGTGCACAATTAATTGTCCACAAAGGGTAAATTGGAGAAAGTGGGTTGTAGCTTGCAGAGGTATTTTCTCTAAATTCCCTAAGGTGCAAAGTGTTTTTTTTTAAGTATTTTAGAAGGTTCAGGTGAACCCCCTCTTATGTGCAAAAGTGAAGACTTAAAAGGAAAATGTGAAGGTATGTGAAGCGGCATGCGCACAAGTGAAATATGGCCCCCCAATTAAATTTTTTGGTTTTAGTCTAAAGTCTCTACACAACAAAACAAGGAGTCGTTGGCTTGCCACTTGAAAAGAAAATCTTGGGACATCAAGGTGAGTACCAAGATACTCTTGCAGTTAGGAGCGTACGTGAATCGACACACTAAAATCAAGGCAATTACTATTCTTGGGAATCCTAAGTGTAAGCAAGAGTGAGCATAGTGGAAGTGAAGAAAGAGAGAGGAGTGCAAGAGTCACAGTGTGCAACGCAGAGAAAGGGAAGTGCAAGAGTGCATGGAGAGGGACTAAGGAATTGTGCAGAGAGTGCTAAGCTAGACCCCGCAAGGATCTCAAGGTCTCATTGCAGTGTGCGCTTGCCGACAGAAGGTATTCATTCCTCCCCCTTAGTGGAAGCTTGGTGCAAGGTGTGCACAAAGGAACAGGCCGACGGAAAGAAGACTTTGGGTATTTGGTATTTTGTAATTGAGCACTCTATGGGACTTTGCACAGAAGTATTGGCTTGTATTTGTGCTTCAACATTGTATTCGTCTTATTGTAATCAAACGGCAAAGGCTTCCAGGGTGTATTTTCTCTTCTTGTCTTTTCCTTTTCTCCTACAAACCCTCAAACTCCTTCTTGTCCAAGAATCCCCCAACAGGGTCATTTAGCGCACTAGGTTTTATTCCTGCAAGAATTTGAATATGATGTCATACATCATCCTAATTCTTCTCATGTGATGTCTAAATTTCTCTCATGTTTGGATTCTAGTGAAGCTCCTACTGGTGTTAATGATTCTCCCCTTGCTATTTAAACTTCTCAGCCTAGTACCTTGCCTATGATCTAAGATTTCTCCACTTCTTATTATGATAAATTTCTTACCTTTTTTTACTATTGGTTATCCTCTTGATACTCTTCCTAATGCTTCTAAGAAAGAACTTGCTCTATATAGTTGTTGCTTCTACCTCATTGTGGGATAGCTTTATTACTTTGACCCATCTGAGGTCTAGTTCTAGTGTGTCCCTACTTATGAAATCCCTTCAGTGTTAAACCTTGCTGACTCTGATCCCATTGGTGGACATTTTTCTATGCAATTAACCTACAAGAAGTTGCTCTAGAGTGGCTTGTGGTGGCCTATCATGGAGCACAATAGTCGACAATATGTTTGCACTTGTAACCCTTGCCAATACACCAGTTAGCTTCTTCCACGTTCCCATTTTTCACTACAACCCATTATGCCCTTGGAGCCTTTTCAAAAGTGGGTCCTTGATAACATTTGTCCCATTACTCCCCCGATAGTAACTACTAATAACCACTACATTTTAACCTGTACTAATTATGCAACACATTGGGCAAAATCTTGGGTAGTAAAATCTACCACAGCTTTGGTAGTTGCTTGCTGCCTCACTCATGATGTTTTCCCTCTTTTGGTCTTCCCTTGATTTTTTTTTTGATTGTGGTACCCATTTTTCTAATGATTTAATCACCACCCTTATTGATTATTTTTGGATTGTCCATAAGTTCAGTACTCCATATCATCCTCGTGCTAATGGTCTCATAGAAAGCACTAATAAAATCTTCCTTACTATGTTAAATAAATTAATTGCCGATTTTCAAGAGCATTGGGATTAGTTGATTCATGCTATGTTATGGGTTGATCGTCGTAAAGGCATACGTATTATGTCACTACGATAAAGTTATGAAATTCATTAACACAAAATAATACTGATTCTTCACTGGTGAATTAGATGCAACCACAGTTGGATTCATATCTTCATCAACAAAGTATCATACAGACAAGATCATCGAAATGGCTAAACACACAGAATAGTAGGAATTCAATACACCAGTTTAAATCAAGCTTGCTCTGAAGCATTCCATAGGCACACCGTGCAGACCCACAGTTCGGCATCTCGCTCCCCACACATCTGCTTCCGCACTTTTTCCATTATCCAAAAAGGTACAAGCATTGCGCTACATCCTTTCGATGTGCGTCTTGTCTAATTACATTTTCCGGTAATTACCATTACATTTCGGTGGCCTAACACTAGAACGCACGGTGGACTCGAACCCAGAATTGGTTGATTACAAAATGATAACTAGGAATCATCAACAATGCCTTGAATATACATTGCGTGAGCTAATTTGAAAGTTCGCCAAATCTTTTGCGTCAGAGACTCTAACATTTCCTCGAGAACGTGCAGTTCTACAAGATGAGCATCCGTGTGCACCAAACTGGAAGCAATAACTTGAGATAACAGAAGTTCGCTTTGGCTTTGTAAGAAAGCTTCTTGGAGATAAAAGTCATTTGCTATAGCTGTATCACAGTGTAACTAAGCATCAACAATCTCTACATCAATACGCAAAAGACGTTCCTGCTAAATACCTAACTGCTTTTCTCGGCAATCCAATTCTTGCTATTGAAACTGCATTGTTTTAAAAAAATCATGGTGCTCCTTCTGAATAATGTCAATCTCTTTCTTTAACTCAATATTGCAATCGACTTCTTCACCAAGCACTTGTCCTTTTTGAAACAATTGTTCTTTAACCTGTAGAAGTCTTGTTTCACATTGAAGCGCTTTGTCAGAGAGTACCTTAAAGGCATGTTTGATATCTGCCAAATTGGTGCAAGTGTTGGCCAACTCACAGTCGAGAGGAGTCATAGCATCATTTTTATCAATCAGCACCTGCTGTAGAAGAGCGATTTTCGTGTCTTTAGCTTCAATGACATCATCCTTAGCCTTAATATGTTCTTGTAATAAGCATTCATTTGCCTTAACTACCAAAATTTCTTTCTGCAATGAAGTGATGTCTGCCTCTAATACATCAACCTTTGATTGAAACTTGTTTCACAGTGATTGCTGAGCAGCATTCAACTGAGTGGGGAGTTGCTTGGATAAATGAATAAGAAAATCATTGATGTGGACTAATTGTAGAAAATAATCCGATGCTAAAAAGTTTGACAATGGGAGAGAAGGTTTCAGCGATACCGTAGCAAAAGAGGAAAGGGGGGGAATAATTGGGTGAAGAAGGTATTGGGTGAGAGTGTGATACTGCAACCGAGTGAGTAGGGGAAGAAGGGCGTACTGGGGGACTAGGGGTAAGGGTGCCCGAGAAGGTGAAGGAGGAGCGGTTATCTCTCACCGGTTTGTCCTGAATTCCAATGAGGTTGTCCAAAATTGATTGGTCGTGGTCCTCTGTAATTGTTGTAAGTTTGATAAGATGTATTTCTCAAATGCGGTGGTATGTAGTAGGCGAACGGTTGTCCCTACTCCTATATCATGGCATTTACGATCAGTCTCGTTTGTACTTTTGCATTATATGGGCAAGTTTCGATAGAATGACTCGCCGTATTACAAATAGCATAGTACATTTGATTTAGTGCACAGGTTGAAGTAGTATGCCCCGGATTCTTACATTTGGTGCAATATACTTGTTTTGATGGATCATCGTTCGTACTCTTGGAGGCTTTTAACCAATCTAGATCTTCGGTAAAACCACCAACCTTATGTTCCAACTATAATGCCATAGCAATGACTTCATCCAAGGTCATACTGCCCACACATCGAATAATCATAACTTGTTTGAGTTGGGAGTTTAGTCCATTAATAAACCATTGAGTAATCACATCATTCGGTAGATTAACATGCGCTTGAGGCAGCCGTCATAGATGAGTACGAAATAAAGTTGCATACTCTTGCACACTTTGATGTGGTTTCTATCTATTGTTTTGTACGTAAACAAAGATTTTTGCTGTATTTTTCTTTAATCGAAAACATTGTAAGAAGGCATTCTTAACATCTTCATATTGATCGAAATGATGAATATCATATTCGGTCAACCAATGAGAAGCTTCATTAACAAGAGTGGATTGAAGCACTATAGCATTATATGCCTGATCTGCTGGATAGTTTAGCACAACATAATTAATTTCGAAAGTGCAGACATGAGCATCAGGGTCATCACCTAGAAATCCACCAAATTTAGTATATGTGACTCTGACAGGTGTCGATCGTATATGACCTTCTGCTTCTGTTGTTGTTGTTGTTGTTGTTGCTGTTGTTGTTGTTGTTGTTGTTGTTGCTACTGTTGCTGTTGTTGTTGATGCTATTGTTGTGTACTACTCATGTCGTTGAAATCAAGAGGAAGTATCAATTCAGAATTACTTGAACAGGTTGATTCTAATTACTTCTGTATTGGGTAGTTGCTTTGCAAAATCTCCGATCGTATTGTATTGCTGATTCTATCCCACACATCTAAATTTGACCGCCATTCCTCATATTTTAGTATTGAGATGGACTTTTCACCAGAACTTCCACCCACAAATGTACTAGTACCACTAGAATTAGAACTAAAAGTTGGGTTGCCACTAGAATTCACTAGGCTATCACTGGAATCAGCACCTACTCCACTCACCACATTTTCAATAGATTGAATGGGTTGTAATTCTGGTATACTTTGTAATCCTTAAACAAGAAAACATTGTGATGCCACTCCACTAGTCCGTGTATCACGCTCTCCTTCAGATAATTGGTCTTGACCACTGCCATCGAAGGGTGTTGTTCCCAATGTACTAGTAACCTTCCACAGATGACGATCACTTTGGTACTTCGGATAAGATTCACCGGAACGCGTTATAGGCATATGTTATAGAATTATTTCTTTCATCCAACCTTAATCTGTGCTCAGACTAGCTATTCCACGCCCCATGGCTGGTGCCAGTGTTAACAACAATCAAGAATTAACCAATTATAGGGTTCTTGGGATGGAAAGGGGTCTGTATTATAGAGGCCCTATGATTATTTTCCCAAAAAACATTCATTACACAGAGTTTACTTGTCACTTTACTATGACTCTCCACCAAGAGACTTGCAATTAAACAATTTCACCACCAGACGTCCTAAAAGCATACATATTACGTCACCCAATAAAGTTATGACATTCATTCATGCAAAATAATATCGATTCTTCACCGACAAATTACAGGCAACCACAGTTGTATTCATATCTTCATCAACAAAGTATCATACAGACAAGATCACCGGAATGGCTAAACACACAGAATAGCAGGAATTCAATACACCAGTTTAAATCAAACTTGCTCTGAAGTATTCCATAGGCACACCGCACAGACCCCCTGTCCGACATCTCACTCCCCACACATTTGCTTCCACACTTTTTTCATTATCCAAAAAGGTACAAGTGTTACGCTACATCCTTTCAATGTGCATCTTTTCTAATTACATTTTTTGGTAATTACCATTACATTCTCGCAACCTAACATATATAAACTTACTATCGATTGTACACGCTTTAAATTAGCCTATGGTTTGGAAGTTATCACACCTATGGAGATTGTGGTGCCCAGTTTAAGAGTCACCATTGAACATAAACTTCTTCCAGAGGATTCCCTTTTTACTCACCTAGATGACCTCCGCATGCTTGATGAATAGTGCATTAAGAGCTTTTTACTTATGCAAGAGCTCCAACTTCGTCGAGCATGAACTCATGAATATTTTCTCAAAATGATGATCTTTATTGAAGGGCACTTGGTGTCATTTTATAATTTGAAAGACAATCCCCCTATAGAAAAATTTAAAGTTCGGTGGTTTGGGCCATACCAAATTTTAGCTTGGTTAGGTCTGGCTACATTTCACCTCAAAAGTATGACTAGAGAACTCTTATGATCCTTGGTTAACAGCTCTAATTTACTCTTCCTTGAATTCGTAATGCCACATCACTACATAGGATGTTCTTGGCGCTGCCCACAATTGCATGCATGGTACTCTATTTGCCGCATGATTTTGTGTCATGAATTCCTCTCGTTTGTTCACTTCTTCTACTTGCACTATTCTGGTCATTCATTGCCTTCACATTTCCTCTATCTTGTGCATGTTTTCTCTTCCTATGTTATTTGCCTTGCTTGCCATGGAAACTTTAGTCCCTTTGGAAGTATTTTCTGCAGATATGGCAGACAATATGGCCTTGTTCCTTACACAAAGGTAGTTGCATACCTTTGGTATGATGGAGTGAGAAGTTGATTGACCTTATCGTGAAGTGCTGGCTATTGCTCGAGCCATTGTTGAGTGCCCAAGTTCGGATCTTACCTGGCATATTCCTATCAATGGCAAACCTCATTCTTCTATTGTTCTTATTATTGGATGCCGCTTCTTCCTCCTTGATCATGATATAACCTCTATGGATCCACTTTTAACCCAAGAGATGGATCTCCTCTTCCCTAAATAAATAGAGTTCAAAAAGTATGTATTTTTTACCCCTGAACTTGAATGATCAATTTTACTTTTCCTTGTCATCGCCCTCAATCTAGCATAAACCCTATGGAATAGCACGCTAGTTTTACTCCTATCTATCTCATGTCGACACTAAACCCATCAGTTGGGCAACACTCCTATTTCAAAAAATACATAAGAATGTCAATCCATCATTCAGCAGTTGCAGAAGAATCCTTCCACCCGTTCATGCCTCCCATGTATTTTCTTCATTCTTTTTCTGGATAACACCTTTGTTCAACTTCATCTTCCTTTAATTCCTCACTTTTTTTTTGGTTGCTCCCTTTTCTCCCTTTCAGGCTATCTGATTGTTTTTTGAGGAAGAAGACAAACATATGGATATCTTGTTGCACCATTCCCACAAATGTCCTCGTGAGAGAATTTCAATCGACTCATCTTCATAAGAATCTTTGGTTCCCTCTCCTCCGCACAATGTTGCTGGCCCTATTGTGGTGCCTGCATCCACAAGAAGTATCACTATTCCAAATCTTGATTCTCCCCCACCTATCACTATGGTTGCATCAAGCTCTCCACCTTCTTCATCATCCCTAGTTGCTTCAACAGTGCCTAGTCCTCCTTGAAAGCCTTCACCCCCTATAGGAGTTGCATTTCAACCTCCTTCACCTCAACCGCAACTTGTTCCAGTTTGAGCAGAACCTCCTTCTCCGTCTGGTTCAGCACTGCCTATCATTGCCTCATTGACCCCCACTCCTATTCTTGTCCACTTTGTCTACTCCTCCATAACAACCCACATAAATCCCCTTGCCCATTTGTCTACTAAGCAACAACCTCCCTCACATCGATGGACTATTCCATTGCTGACCTCGTTGCCCCCAGCCTTGAGATATGCCTCTTGGCCAACCTACTAGCTGGAATCCGATCCTTCATGAACCTTCTGCAACTTCATGGTCCTTTGGGGTTAATGAGGAATTTGATCTTCGTGATTTTATTGGCATTGGTTCCTTCCTTGTTCATGCTCATGAGGCGGTGGCCCATTATTTTAATGCTTTGTGACAACATACTCAGTCTCTGACGGCTAATAATGATACTTTGTGTGCTCGTCTTCAAACATTGGATGTTGAATTGGTTGAGAGTATTGCTACTAGTGATTGCTTGGCTAAATTGTATCAACAAGAGCACTATCAAACAAAATCTTTTAAGGGTTTTTTTGAGCAAACTAATTAAGAGCGGGAAGACACTTTGCATCAAGTGCCTAATTTATAGGATGCTAATGACCACCATTAGGAAAACATTACCGTGGTCCTTAAGAAGAATGAAAGTCTTCAAGCCACAATAAATGAATCAGCTTATCAATTACAACAAATCTAGCAAGAGCGTGATCATTTGTTATGATGTGTTCAAGATTTGCAGCTACCTTGTCTAGGGAGGTCACTTGCTTGAATTCTTCTTTGACCACTACAAAGGAGATGGACAAGTAGGTTGTTGTTGATTTATGTTCAACTCATGTTGAAAATGCCAAGGCCAATCACACCTGTCGTGCTATGTTACGACATGATTTTTTATGTGCAAGAAGATGTCATGCAACATCTTGCTAAGGGTCAAGCCAAATCTATGTTGTACAACAATTAGATTTCTAGTTCGCAAGCACCATATGCTGTGTTGATGGACCAAAATACTTTCTTGTCATTAGTATAGATAGCTTAGAAGCGTCTGCCGCAAACTCTTGAAGAAGCTCATGACACCTTCAAAGTTGTCATGCTCAATGAATTAGCACCTTTGGATGATGCGAAGCTTATTGAGCCGCCTTTTACCTCTTCTTAATCTTTAGGTCCTTCGTGCATGCCAGTGTTAAGGCCACTGTGAATATTATTTTGTTTTCTTAAAACAGTCCTTGAATTGTTGTAAATAGGGATGCGACCCCTTCAAACCGATGTCAAATATAATGTTTTATGCGATGACAAACACGACACAGAGTGGATTGCCATCAATGGTGCTTTGGGCATAGAGCGCAGAGTTTTGTATATGCTATGTTAATATTGTTTTGGTATCACCTGGTATGCTGTTAATAATGATAAAGGGGTGATTCTGTTGTGAATGATTATCATATTTTGTTGTTGTCTGCAAAGTTTGAGAACTAATTGTGTGATATTGAATGATGAATCAATGTCCTTTTAAGCATACATGTAAGTCATACTAAATGAGGAAAATTTTAGGGCCCTGCAACAGGAGTCTCTCCATCCAAGAACCTTATAAACATGTCCAATCTGGAGAAGTAGTGATTGTATATCAGTTGAATAGTTGACTAAAATCCTGGTGAAGTGTGAGTATGGCAGACACCGCACCATATGTTAACAATATGTATGCATGTATGTATGTATGCATGTGTGTAGGTATAGATGTATGTAAGTATATATGTGTGTATGTGTGTATGTATGTATGTATGTATGTATGTATAAATTATGCATGTACACAAGTATGGATGCACATATGAATTTGTTCTTGCATGCATGCATGCATGTATGTATGTATGTTTGTATGTATGTATGTATGTATGTATGTATGTATGTATGTGTGTGTGTGTGTATGTTTGTTTGTTTGTATATATGCATACACACATATATGCATGTATGTTAGCATACATGCACATATAAATGTGCATATGTTTTGGAGTTTGAGGTCTGTAGCAGCACACACACAACACAAGGAAGAAGAAGAAGCACAAGCAAGAAGCAGAAGCTCAAGGAAGAAGAAGAAGAAGCTTGGAGCACAACACAATACAAAAAATGTTATCATGTGAATGTACAAAGATAAGTAACTCATTAGGATTATAGGCGTACATACAAGCCCAGGGAAAAAACCTCCTAAAGAGGAAAAAAAGTGCCACGATGGTCCTCACATTGCTAATGAAATAGATCAAATCCCCCTTGGGAGTGATGCAATGAACAAGGAGATCGCACTCATGTATAAGGAAATACAAGCTATGTGGAAAGAGATCAATTCAAAAAGGGAACTAAGCACAAAGCTTTGCAAAAAGCTCCAAACTTCTCCCTAGGCATAGCCTTTGTGAAAAGGTATGCAACCTTATCTTGTGTGGGTACATAAGCCAAACTGATCTCTCCATGAGAGAACCTCTCCCTGACATAATGATAGTGCACCTCAATGTGCTTTATGTGAGCATGGAACATAGACTTTCTTGCAAATCAGTGAAGATGGTGGTGATAGAAGACTGACCAACATCCAAATCAACAATAGATGACACATAATATATGCCAACAATGGATAATTAGTACCATCCAACTTATCATCAATACCCAATATATGGAACACATCATTACTTTTAGCCATGGCTAGTGACTAAATACCATGATGCAAAAAATTGGTTGTATCTCAAAAGAATTGAAACACTTCCTCAAGCTCTGGTAAACCTATATAGACTTTGAGCTTCTTGTATTTTCAAACCAAAACATGTATATATGTTTGGCACAGAAGGGTGAAATTTCCTACATAGTCATCATGATAGTGCGCTCAAAGGCTGAAACGAGTTCATATCAAAATTTCGATGCCACACATCAAAGTTTCTTTGAACTCCCAATTGCCCGATTATGCTCTAAAATTTATGTGTGATTTTGAGACTATGATTGGAAGGGTGTTGACGATTCCCTAGATGAAGTGATAACTGCTCATATACCAACTATTGGAGTTTGAAGTATGCAAACACACCTGAACAACACAAGGAATAAGAAGAAGCTTGGAGGACAACACAATACAAAATATATTACCAAGTGAATGTACAAAGATAAGTGACGTGTTAGGGGTATAGGCGTATATACAAGTTGGGGAAAAAAACCTCCTAAAGAGGGGAAAAAGTGCCCTAGCAATCTTAAGTGTGTTCACACAAATCAATATCGAAATATATCAACAATATGTATGTATATACATATGCAAACATGCATCTCTTAGAATCTCATGTGTCTCTTTATTTGTACACCATTAAAAACATAAAAAGAGAATTAACTATATGCAAGTGCTTGAAATATCAAAGATCTAGTTTTCTTTGTATGAACACCATTGAAAATTCCATAATAGAAACACTTTATGCCAAGAATTTTGAGAAATTGTCTATTTGATAATCTCATCTTCTTCTAGTAGAGATAGTAGAGGACTTCATGAACATGAAGATATCTTATGATTCCATGAGACATGCATAGAATTGTATCTCCTCCCAACCACACAATCCTAATGTTTATTACTCTCTCACCACTTGGGTGTTCACAAGAGTGCCATTTGGCACTCATGTGCTTATCCACTACAAAGAAGGGTTCACACCATCATACTCCTCATAAAACATTTCCTTTCCCCTAAGCCCTTTTCTATCCTCAAACATGGTATTGGAAGGCATGTGTGAGCAAGAAAAAGATCCTCGTGATCGCTACCATTGAGCCCCATGTAACCTTTACACGTGACCATCTCTCCATAGTGTTTCTGGGTAGCCTTCCATCATTCATATATGCTCATAGCATATCTTCAAGGATTTGTTTAATTCTTTGTCTAGAAAACAGACCGTGGATGCTCAACCACACTCATGCTAAGTATGGTATCCAACCTTTTGAATGTTGCTCTCTAATAGTGGTTAGTGATTTTCCTATCCCGATTCAAAACAGTGTCTAAAGGAAGGAAGACCATATAGTCAATATAGGTTCTCTACAAATAATCTTTCCAACTATATTGTCTTCATTGTGCTACATTTTAAATAACCCTAGCCATCTTGGTTAACCTATCCATAATCACCTAGATAGGATTATGTCCTCTTACATCTTTGGTAATCCTACTATGAGATCCATGGAGATGCTCTCTTGATATCTATCCCATTGGGAATATCCATAGGTAGAGAAGACCTCAAATCCTCAATCTTTCAACCTTATTGACTTGGCATTTTGCGCATTTAAGCACATACTCTAGGACATCCTTACAAATTCCATGACCATAGAACTGCCTTTTAATAAGATCATATGTCTTGTTAACTCCTAGGTTTCATATAATAAATGTGCTATGACACTCATAAAGAACATTTTTTCTCATATCTAACTCTCGAGGGACACACATCTTACCTCTATACAAAAAGTATCCATTGTGGATATTATAATTTTTCCATTTAAGAACTTTTTGACTATCCATCGACTCTCCGTCCTCATTGGAAACCTATACATCTTGATCCTATTTCTCAATGGTTTCCCATATCTCAAAATATGTAGGATCTATTCTATATTTACCTATGGTGAACTCAAGTAGCTAATTAGTGATCTAAGTAAAACTCAATCCATTGAGTGTAGACATGCAACTAAGTGAATCAACCACCATATTTGTGTAGACATGAAGCTAATAGTGAATCAACCATCACATTTGTATTTAATACCTAAGCTCATAATCAAACTCTAATAGGTTTCTACCCATTGGGCTTTACAAACTTTAAGCTCTGTTTGATTAGAGAGCCACTTGATGTTCTCTTTATCAAACACTATTATAACCTTGGCATCATATAAATAATGACACCAATTCTTCAAAGCATGGACAATTGCATACAACTCCTTTTCATATATGGAGTAATTCCTCAGAGCAAGTTCTAGTTTCTTACTCCAAAAGGTAACCTCTTGACCATCTTGAGCTAGAACTTCTCTTATGGCAAAGACACTTGTATCCATCTAGATTGATTAGGACCCTCTATCTACAATAATGGATTCATAGCAATTCCTACTTTCAACTTTTCCATACTTTGCTTTTGTTCATCTCTATGATGAAAGTCTTTTCCTTTCCCTTTAAGCTAGTTGGTCATAAAAATCATGAGCTTGGTGTAGTTCTTTATGAATCATCAATAAAATCCTCATATTCTTTTAGGATCCATCTAGATTCCATGTTCGGAGATGATGTGGCTAAGATACCACACTTTTGTTTTGAAAAATTCACACTTTGACTCCTTAGCAAAGAGAGAATTTTCATGTAACTTAGCAGACATTTTGTAAGTATTTCAAGTGTCCCTTAGCATCTATGAAATCTATTACAAAATTTCCTAAATAGGGCCGTAACACATTTTTCATGAGATTCATACTTGATGATATCTTGAACTAAGATCAAGCTTAGTAAAGAATTGATCTTGATGTAATTGATCAAATAGGTCATTCAACCTAGGCATTGAAGAACTCCTTTTGATATTTACCTTGTTCAATGTTCTATAGTCAATGCATAATCACATAGAGTCATCCTTTTTCTTTACTAGGGGAAAATGCGATGCCCATGGGAGATTACTAGGTCTAATGAAGCCTTTTTCTAAGTATTCTTGAATTTGCATCTCTATTTCCAAATGTATAAAACACTAAATCTATGGCATGGTCAATGTTTCCTCTCTTGAGTGCTAGTACTTATGGTAGATCCATGAGAGAAACATCTCTATACTGAAACTTTAATTGATTAAACCTTTTAACCATATACTCATGCAAAAATGAATAATAAAAAATCAAGTCCTTAGTCACGTTGTGATCATGAATATACTACATGAGGTGTCATGTACATGCAAATGTTGCTCAATATCTGAACGATATAGTGCATATAGCTCTTGTACATATAGCTCTTGTACATCATGACAAAAAACAAATTATTTAATTGAATGCATGAAAGGAGAGATGTACTAGATACATCCCTCTCACTTGAATACAAAATTTACTTCCATTTTTGACAAATTCAAGAGTATTGTTAATTGTTGGAGATAGATTTCTACGGAAGCACGCGAATAGCACAAGGAAGAAGAAGAAGCTTGGAGCACAAACACACAATAATGAATGTATTACTAGAGAATGTACAAAGATAAGTAGCCCATTAGGGCAATAGGCGTATATACAAGCTGGGGGAAAAAAACCTCCTAAAGAGGGAAAAAAGTGCCCTGGCGGTCCTAGTGTGTTCACACACATCACTACCTAAATATATCAACAAATCCCCCTTGGGAGTGATGGGGTGAACAAGGAGCTGGCACTCATGTATAAGGAAGTGCCAAGCTATGTGGAAATCACTCCACAAAAGGAAGTAAGCCCAAAGCTTTGCGGAAAGCTTCAAACTTCTCCCTAGGCAGAGCCTTCGTGAAAAGGTCTGCAATGTTCTCCTGTGTGGGCACATATGCCAAGCTGATCTCCCCAGCAGAGAACCTCTCCCTGACATAGTGATAATGCACCTCAATGTGCTTAGTGTGAGGATGGAACACAGGGTTCCTCGCAACTGCCAATGCCCTCTGACTGTCAGTGAAGATACTCAGCCTCACAACTGGAAGTGGCCACAGTAGGCTGCTTCTTGCTCAACCAAGATATACATGAGCTACCAAGCATGAAGCAAAAACCACTGGTGGACACACGAGTGTCATAGCAACCATCCAAATCTGAGTCAGAAAAAGGATGCAAATCTGGCGGTATTGATCCCCCCTTGGGATAAAACAACCCAAGTAGCCGAGTACCACTCAAGTAGCGAAAGATGCGCTTAACCGCCTTCCAATGCGTGACTCCTGGGCAATGCATAAACTTGCTCATATGTGAGATAGCAAACTGAATATCTGGACGAGTAATGCATAAGTAAATCAAGCATCTAACACCCTGCTGATAGAGAACAACATCAAATGCATCTCCAGCATCATGAAGACTCAATTGTAAACCTGTCTCCATAGGAGTGGCAATAGGCTTACAATCTTCAAGGCCAAAACACTGCAATAATGTGTCAATATATTTTGTTTGACACAAAGCCATTCCACCATCAACTTGCATAAACTGAATGCCCAAATAGTGATGCAAATGCCCCGAATCAGACATCTCAAATGAGGCATGCAAATCAGCCTTGAAATCAGCAATATGCTTCTCAATAGGACCAGTGAGAAGCATGTCATCAACATAGATAACAATGATCAGAAGCACATCATTAGCACGCTTAACATATAAAGTGCTTTCAATTGGACTGTTCTCAAAACCATGTGCAACCAGATAGGCATGTATCTTCTCATACCAAGCACGTGGTGCTTGCCTTAAACCATATAATGCCTTCTTTAACCTGCACACTTGGTTTTCATGCCCTTTCTACACAAAGCCACGGGGCTTAAAAACATACACTTCTTCATGCAAGTCACCATTTAGAAATGTTGTTTTAATGTCCAACTGATGTACATTCCAACCATGATGGGCTGCAAGTGCACAAATGCTCCGAACAGTAGTCATACGACATGTAGGTGCAAAGGTCTCATCAAAATCAATGCCTCTTTCCTGCGCACAACCCTTTGCAACAAGCCTAGCCTTATACCTGTCAACCGTACCATCAATGTTTCTCTTAATGCAACAAGCCTAGCCTTATACCTGTCAATTGTACCATCAATGTTTCTCTTAATGCTTAGAGGCATTCCCTACCCAATAATAAGTCATTTCTATGCATTTATAATCTAAAATCTATACAATATATGAATCCCTGTATTTCGACTTCGTGGTTGGACACCATTGCCTCCCACATTCTCTTGTCACCTTGCATCATAGATACAATCAAAGCATAATTGATGAAATTATGAGTAGGAGAATCATCAATTATGACTCCTACTCAGCTTCCATGTACATTACTATGCAATTCAACCAAATCATGTAGTCCAAATGGTGTGGACCACAAAGATTATGTCAAATGGCAGGTATGTGAAATATCTTCATGCATCACTTCCACTTCCTTGCAGTTGCTACTACCATGAATAGGAAGTGCTTGCACTAGTGGACTACTTTGTTGCCCTTATCTATGGCCGTATTGTCCTTGGTCTAGACTTTTTGCCTTTCCCCTTTCACACTGGGTAGTTCCAATATGCATGATTCAGAGAAAAGCACATAAAACAGAAGTTTCCCTTTTGTTTGTCCTTTCAAACTATGTGATAGATAGTCTGTGCCCCTGAAGTCTCTAGTTCTTAAATTGGGACTACCCGTTTCGTAAGCTTTGTTACATGAGTGGATTTAAGTTGTTGCTTCATTTCCATTTAGGTATATTGTGGGACGTGGTTATGATCTTCATAGATTTGACCATACTTTAAGGCCCATTCAAATATGATTACAATGTTTCTCCGGCTAACCTCTAATTTTATTTATTTATCCAATCCCCTTGCAATTCTTGCATTTATGAAAGCCTTCTAAACCCTTCACCTTAAGGATAATCTCTCTATAGTGGGAAAGGTAAATAGACAATGGTTGACCTCTCTGCATCATTCGATCCCAATCATCCTAGTTCCTCTCCTCCTCATTCTCAAGTAAGAAATATTTAAGAAAAAGAGTCTTGAATTGAACCCAATCTATGGGAATAGCCCCAACTTCGTTATGACTCATCCACCACTTGTACATGTGTAGTCCAAGTGAGAGACTACTTTAAGACTTGATACTTAGGTGGGGTTCCTTTCAACTCATGCATGCAAGTCATTCAAATTTTGTAAAAAAGTATAGACTACGTCTCTAGTCCTCTCACAATCGTCCCTCATAAAGTTTATTGGTTTCAACTCTTTAAGAAGTGGTGTATCCCTAGAAACTTACTCTTTTAGTTTGTTATGTAGCCTAAACTCTCTTATAGCTATGTTAGATGTACCATGAGGACATGCTTCCCTATCTTGATCTCTAAAAGCGACCAAGGAAGTTATTTGGCTACCAAGATATATTAGTCGGGTTTTAAATTGGTCGAAAGCCAATGTCTTGGTTGGAAAAACCTTTTGGCTCTGATACACGTCCTCACTAGTCCAAAAGCAAATTTGGAAACGCTTCATTAGCCTCTTTATGCTTCGAAAACATCAAATCCATACTTGCGGCTTAAAAACAACTTCGAATCATGAAAAATCTTCATCCTATAGCCAAAATCCATCCTTACCACTATTTTCCAGAGAAGAAAATGACGTCCAAAACCTAAGCACTATAGGGAATTGTTGAGAAAGTTTGTTCAATAATATCTTATCCGAATGACATGTTCTTTGTATGCTATAGAAATCTCGCAACCTAATATTGTTTTCAACAAAAATCACACCAATGGGAACTTTGAACAAAGAGACATGTCTTGAGGAAGGTGAGGGGGTAGTAGTCATTGACTAGAGTCGAAGATGCAGAAACCAATATTGATAGATGGGTGATTTGAAAGCCTGCAAAACCTCATCAACTCATACATTCTTAAAAAACTCTATGTAGCATACTCATGTTCAAACCCTTTGGGTGCATGCGTGAATAGATATTTCCCCAAAGCTATCCTTTTTTTAATGAAAGAAGTTCGGCTTTAGCCTAATCTCCTAGACTTTAATTAAAGAAAAAAGAACAGGTTACAAGTGAATGGGACGAGTGCCCTTGGGACCCCCCGAATCCCACAAAGCAAGGGCAAAACTTGAGGGTCTATAGAGTGTTACAAAGGAGGTTAACAACCCTCATGTCCCTCTCATGTGAAGCCCACTTGGATTTAAGCTTGTTGTTCTCGCTGAAAAGCACTTTATGATGCCTAAAAGGCGGGGACTTCTTACAATTGGAGATTTTTTTCCTAGGAGGAATAATGACTTCTCGATCAACCAGTCTTTAGGAGGGTGTCCAAAATTGTTGGCACATTGCTCCCTCCAAACCTTCGAGAGGGTTTTCCCTCTTATAGCATTCCATAGTGCTGCTGAGAAGCTCATTGGTTCACCAAGCAGTGCTTGCTTCTAGGTGATTTGCGTCTGCAGTCTCAAAATATTTCCAAGGGATCACCAGAGCAAGAGAGACTTGAGATAAGCGAAGAAGATGTGACCCAGATCCTCGACGCTACATCGACATCGCTTGCACCACAGAGGAGCCCCACAAATTTTGTTAGCCTTTAGGTTGGCCCAAATACGACTGTGGAGAATTTGCCACATGAGAATTGATTTTTGGATCTTGATGAGGGGATACCAAATAGACATGAACTTTAGATTCCAATGCAGCCTAGTCCAAGTCAGGCACCATTTCTTGTTTAGCATGATATGATAGTCTGAGTTCACCTAGATTCTAGGGATTTTGGATAGGTGATTTCCATTATGCCACACAATACCCTCGTGGCATGGCAGATCCTACCCAATGGGGAGTCGGGTTTTTGAATGTTCCCAAGTGAGGCATCTTCTCTAAAGGAGAGTCCATTCTTCGTAGTTCACTCTTCATTCAAGGTCTATGTCCTCAAAATAGATCCAGTTGCGAGTTTCTTGTTTCCAAAGGTGTTTCCAATTTTTGAATCCCTTGTTCTAGAGCCTCTTGGCATTCTGGAGATTCCAAGATGTCACACCCTAGATGCCCAAGATTGGAAACTAGATTGAGTCATTTTGTCTGATATTGGCTTCCCATTTCCAATCTTCTATGACTTTGACAAATTGTTTGAACTTGTTCCAACTCTTCCATAGGGAGCACACAAGGTTTGAGCCTTAAGGGGAAACCAAAATTGGGGAGAATAAAAGGGTAAGGAGGTCCACATCCTTCCAACCCGGGAGGCCCACCAACATAATCATGTTCTCATTCCTGAAAATGAGCTTGGCCCAAGAGGTCTCACCGTTGCACCAAGCCTTGATGATCCATTTTGCCGCCAGCTTGTCAAGCATGCCTTTGATATCCATAATGCCCAAACCCCCACAATCTTTTTGGCTGATGAAGGTAGACCATTTAATTTTGGGAACCCCTCTTCTATTGTGATTCCTCATCCAAAGAAAGTTTCTGCAATTCTTTCCAATTTGCTAAGTTCTTGATCTTTCGGCCTCCAACACGAGATAAAGTAGATGGTCGAGGAGATATGGAAGGTATTAATTACCATGGCACAGCCAACGAGGTTGATTTGCATGCCTTTCCAATATGCTAACTTGTTATCTAGTTTGGAAAGGGCCCAATTCCAGCGTTGCTCCATCAAGACATCAGAGCCCAACGAGATACCAAGAAAGCGAAAGACCTGACCCCTAGGGATAATTTGGCAACCATGATCAAAAGAGGAATAAAAGAAATTTGAAATACTTTGTGTGTGATGAAAGGGAATCGATGGTCCTTCCTCTTCTATGCTTTGTAGATGTGCACCCGGCTAGGAATTTATCCCATATTCAGAGAATTAAGTGCGTTGGGTGTTATATATATATATATATATATATATATATATATATATATATATATATATATATATATATATATATATATACTCTACAACAAGAGAAGGTTAGTTTATGTCATAAACTCTACATAAACTCATCAAAGGAATAAATTGTTAGGGTTAGTTCATATGCGTCATTTAAAAAATAAATTAATTCTCCTCGTGTGAATGAAAACGTAGACTCTTCTTGCCACATATGAACTAACCCTAACAATTTATTCCTTTGATGGAGATCTAAACATAATCAAGGCCTTTTCGTGTGAATGAAAACGTTTGACTCTTGGTGCCATAGGTGAACTAACCCTAACAATTCACTCCCCTAATGAACAATTAAAGATGATTAAGTGACCTTCAAATCCCTTTCAGATTGCCATAGGTGAACTAACCCTAACAATTCACTCCCCTAATGAACAATTAAAGATGATTAAGTGACCTTCAAATCCCTTTCATATTTTTTTAATGATCAATTGACCTTCAAACCTGTCGTAACTTTTTCTTTAAAAAGAGGTTCGGTAGTTGTCTATTCTCCCAAGTTTTAACTTTGAAAGTACAATTGTACAGGTAAATGGGCATAGTACCTCTGAGACTCTCTGTATCTCACAAAGCAAGGGTTAGACTCGGTTACAACTAGTAGGTTGGATTACACGTAGTTTAACTGACCAAAGTCATTACATGTTTAGCCCGAGAGTTGAAATCTGGACCTCTATCTCAAGAGACCAAAGCTTTACCAAACCACCTACGAGACACGTTGACTTCTTCTTGTTAATTTATAGAGAAGAAAGTAATGAACCGTTGTCACTTTTCCTCGTTGATTTGTAGAGAAGAAAGTAATGAGCCGTAGTACATTTTGTCTGAACTAAATAGTCCAGTTCGAGTTGGCTAAGTCCAAAGAGTAAGCTAAAGCCGAACTTCTTTTATATTAAAAAAAAAGAAAATTATCCTGCCACTATACCACTCCACTGCAAACGTATATGCTTGGAATCGCTCTTGGGCGGTATTCGTTTCTCCATCATACGCTTCATAATCTCCGGCTGTTCGTCACCTCAATCCGCTACGAGACCACGTAAGCATCTTAGTGTGGTAGAAATCGGCGATGGCGCTTCGAGCATCATTCCTTCTTCGTCCAGTGTTCTCTTCGCCAGTGGAATCGTCCACCACTTCATCGACAAGGGGAACCGGCTTCCGTACACGTACGTCCCTGTTCATTGCGCGGCCTATGGCATGCAATTCAGGTACCGGTGGGTCTGAGCTAAAAGTGCAGAAATCAGAAGAGGAATGGCGAGCTATACTTTCTCCTGAACAGTTTCGGATTCTCCGTCAGAAAGGCACCGAGTAAGTAAATTTTAATTATAGCTCGTTTAGCTGCAGCAAGTGGCAATCAAGCATTTTTTTAGCGAGTGGAAAGTCGTAGAGTTTTTCATGAAGATTGTTCATTTAACTTCGAAGCTTGCAAGCATGACATTCGCACTTTTGAAATGGCCCGCTTGTGCTTAAGACTTCAGATCATTTGCCATTCATGTTTTATTGCATCCTGTCCATTTATGGTCAACGTTAGTTATTTCTTCACATCATCACTGCTCGAAGGTAATCTCCTTTGGGATCCCGAGTAGGATCTCTCTATTTTCTTCAGCGTGAGTCTTCTCACTTCCTTCCTTCCATTCTCTCAATCCCTCTCTTCTCCTTCTATTAGTGATCACGACTCCTTGAGCTCCCAAGATTGGCATTGGCAAGAATGAGAATATATGTGGCCAACCCCTGCTTATATAGGTTTTCAAGGGTGGTTACAAATTGATGATGTCATCGATGATGTCAGCAACTAGAAACAAGACCTTTGGGTGTGAGTATCAAGCAAGTAGACACTTGATCTTAGGGTTTTGGCATGTTTCGGACGTGATGGTAGCATTACTTTATCCAAATTTTGAACCAATTATGAGATATAGAAATTTGCAAAGAATCTAAGGTTTAGGATGGTTTCCTTTGTGTCCATGACATCGCCTCCTTTTCAAGCGATGAGTTCCACGAGGAGTGGTTATGTGAATCTGAAATCTTCTAGGGCTTGATCTTCATAGCTCTTGGTCTTTGTAGAGTTCTTGATATGTGGTAGTGGAACATGACGATGATGGATATCCATGATGAAATTGAAAAGGATCGTAGTATATCTAAGTGTAGAATTAACTGTGGTACATCTAGGTGTAGAATTAACTGCCTGATTCTCATGATGGGATGCATTCATCTTTTGACTCGGATGATGATTCCTTTGATATGGTATGGTGATTGTGGAAGTCCTAATTCCAACTTGTTTCTTCTTCTTAGGACATTTGAATAGCATATGGTCATGATCTCCACAATAAAAGCATAATCCATTGTCTTTCCGATGTTTTCTTTCTTTTGGTGTAAGTCGCCTAACCTTGATGTTATTCAACTGCATGGGTTCTCCTTGAGATTCTTCCAACATATGTTGCGGAACTGCGGTAAACTTGTATGCTCGATCTCTAATAGAAGTTTTCTTCTCTTGTTTTCTCTCGAAAATCCTATTATCAAACTCAATTGCTTTATTCATAAATTCATTCGGAGTGTTTACCTTCGACATGGTTAACATGAGGTCCTTGAGATCATCACATAAGCCACACATTGAAATTGGTTGATAAATCCTCATGCCATGTGAGATCACAAATGATTTGTCTTAACTCAGGTGCATAAGTAGACGCAAGCCTGTTTCCTTGATGTAGCTTCCTTAACTTTGTTTTGACAATACATGAACAATTAGTATCTCCAAAAGAAGATGTGAACTCTTGAACAAAGGCTTTGAAATCATACAAAATATCCATATCCTTCTCAAGGATAGGTGCAAACCATGCAAGGGCAGGGCCACATAATAGAGCTCCTTGCAAAAATCCTAGAAACTTTGATCTTCTCCCATCAAAATTTCTCAGGCATGCTCACTTTTGGACTATTCTTCATATTGGTTGCCATGGGGGTACTAGAAGCTTTGTGATTACATCTTGAATATTCTAGTGTTGAATTCTTTCTTGGTTTTTGCGTATCTCTTGGACTTGTTGAATAACTTTAAGTGCAGAAAAAGGTTCTTCACACGAATAATCTCCATGGTGCTTGGTCTTAAAGAAGTTAGTCTTGCCAAAATATCAGGGGAGCACTAGATTGTGTCTTTTGACTAAACTAGATAAGATTTCATAATTATACTTTCGATTACAAGATCACCCATGTAGGGAAAATAATACAAGAATATATAACTGATACAAGACGTCCCACAACCCGGGACTGATAGGTACAAATAACTTGACCGGACAAAATACAAGAGATCCCAAAACCGGAGACCATAGGTATGAAACATGATATCTGAATTATAAGAACTCCCTTCAAGGAGATGAACTGTATACAAGAAATAACTTGATATGATCTCTTACTACGAGATTAGAACAGGTCAAGGCAAGATGTCCATGATACTAGATTAGACAAGACTAGAACAAAAAACAAAACTAGAACTCGAAGTGGAACTTGGAGGGTACTTACTTGGTGATCACGACTCCTTGAGCTCCCGAGACTAGCGTTGGAAAGACTGAGAATATATGTGGCCAACCCCTCCTTATATAGGTTTTCAAGGGCGGTTATGAATTGATGATGTCATCAACTCGAAACAAGACCTCGAGGTGTCAGGATTAGGCAAGTAGGCAGCCGATATTACGGTTGTGGCATGTTTCGAACGTGATGGTTGCATTACTTTATCCAAATTTTGAACCAATCATGAGATATAGAAATTAACATAGAATCTAAGGTTTAGGATGGTTTCCTTTGTGTCCATGACAGATAGGACTTTCGACGTCGAATGAAGGTGATCCAAGAGTCGTTTTTAAGGTTTTGACGTGTTCAGACCTCGTTCATGCACTCAGATTTGCCGAATTCTGGATCATGGAAAAGGTATGAGGGAAAAGATACATGAGGGGGAGGGGTGGGTGGTACAGAGAAATGAAACGAACTAAAGCAACTAATCAACTATTCGTTAGGCCCCAAATTGTCTTCGACCTTGATTACAACAAAAATGAGAAGTCTTCTAGGGTGTTTGGTTTAGGCATAGTATGGCTTGACAAAATCAAGTCTTCGACCTTGATTAAAACAAAATGAGAAGTCTTGTAGGGTGTTTGGTTTAGGCATAGTATGGCTTGAGTAGTGATATATTGACTAGGGGTAGGGGGTGGCCTTCTAGGGTGATGAGTCTTGTAACTTCTTGGTTAAGGAGATAAAATGAAGTCTTCGACCTTGACTACAACGAAATGAGAAGTCTTGTAGGGTGTTTGGTTTAGGCATAGTATGGCTTGAATTGTGATATATTGACTAGGGGTAGGGGGTGGCCTTCTAGGGTGATGAGTCTTGTAACTCCTCGGTTAAGGAGGGCTTTTACATTGTATGACCCATCCCAGATCGGATAAAACTTCCCACAACTATGTGTGGCGTTCATTGGATTGTAGATAAGAACGATAGATCCTTCTTCACTATTGTGTTTCCAAACTATTTGATTGTGCATGCCTTTCCTCTTCAATTGTGTAGCAGTGAGAACTCAAACTGCTTCTTGCCTCTTTTCCTTTAATAGGTTTAAATCTGTCATGTGAGCTTCGATCATGGCCAATCCCCCTTCTCTATCCTTGTCACATACTCTACCGGATCCTTTAATGAATTCAAAAGGAGTGATGGGTGAAATACCATACGCTAATTCGAATGGGGTTTTGCTTGAAGTCTCCTTAAAGAATGTCCAGTAGGCCCATAATGTGCCTTGGCAAGCCTATCCCCATGAGGAAGGCCTCAACATGCATTCTTTTCATAATAAGTCCAAAAGCCATTTTGGTGTATGAGTTCGTTCCCCATGGAATCATGAAGGCAATTTTGGACTAGTCGTTGGGATGAATAGTGTTCTGATTATACCCATTGAACCCATCCATGAAACTCTTGAGGGAATGCCCAACCACGTGCTCTAGGACTTGCTTGGAGAAGGATGTAGGAAACCCATCAAGCATGTCAACTTTGTCGAGAACCTTGAAATTTATACATACTCGAATCTTGTTAGACTATTTCTTGGGAGCTATTATTGTAGATGAAAGCCATTCCGGATGCTCAGTGGGGACTATGATCCCTGCTTCAACCATCTTCTCAATTTTTCGTTTCACGGCCTCTATATTTGGGTTTAGTCGATATATCTTACCTTGTGCAAGAGTAGCCTCACTTACCAAACAGAGGACCAACCACACTTACCAAAGGGATTGTGTGTACCCTTATGGCCTCATGGATTCCTTCTAGGTCTTTGTAACTCCATGCGAATACATCTTAGTGAGCTTCCATGAATTTGATGGCTCTCTCCATGAGTATGGGTTTCCTCTGTAAGAAAAACAAAATGATGAATAATGATTGAGTGGGGGGCTATTTGTGTAACTCGACCTCCATATAGAGGTTACCACAACACACACACATAAGATCAAGGTTAGATAGAAAGAGAGATATAGTTACTCATGGGAATAACACAAGAGATATGGCCGTAATGGAAAGTAGACAAGATGAGTAGAAGATGAACTCAACTCAATTCAACTCAAAACTCATAACTCTAATACAATGGAACTCAAACACTAAACAATAAATAGATGGTTCTATCCACACATGCACTCCCTATATGGAGCTTAGATGGTGATCTAAATAGAAGCTAGGTGAAGGGCTATAGGTCAACACAATGGGTACTAAGATGGACACCTTAATGGTTCCAAACACACAAATTGATGATCCTACATGGGGATGGGACCATCTTTATAAGATCCTCCAAGCCTAAGTCTGCCTACCCATGTTCTAGGGTCGTGGTAGCTTGATCCATGCCCAAAATAATCTCCACCATTGATCTATGAGGTGAATCCAATGGTAGAAAGTTAGGATCAACAACCATTTGTTTGCAGCCCTTGATCTTGCTTAATCCACACTTAGGATCAAGTCTAAATCCAATGGCCCATATTAAATAGACCCAAGTTAAGAAAGCTACTTTTGTTTCTAGCCCTTGATTTAGGTTGATCCTCACATCGGATCAATCCCAAATCCAATGGCTTAGAAGCAACCTTCCTAACTATCCATCTATGGTCTACACTAGACCTCATCTGACCTCAAAGTCAGGAACCTACCAATGTCCAACACTCGCACATGGCTTCTCCTCATAATGGGGGCCTTACAAATAGAGTGTTATGGAACAATGGTGGTGCTACATAAGGGTGAGGCATTGAGCATATCTAACACCCCCCTCAATGACCACCCAAAGGTGAACTACTTTCTTGGCATGATGCCAAGTCTTCCATGAGGGTGGAGCATTGACCGTGTCTAACACCCCCCCTCAATGTCCACCCAAAGGTGAACTACCTCCTTGGTCCAATGCCAAGTCTTCGAAGATGTATTTGAAGTAGATCCTTTGTAAGAACTTTGGTGAGGATACCCGTTGCATTCTTCATGGTGGCATAGTAGACTATTTCCACCATCCTTCTCAAGTGTACTTGCTTGCAAACTCTTGAATGTCCTTCATGAGGTCTATTCTCAAGCCTTGTCAAAAGTTTGACTAGAAAATTGATATCTTGTATGGTACTCCATAAGTAGATAAGACTACCAAAGACCTTCATGTGGCTCCCCAATGTCTATGTGCTCATACAATGATTTTAGGGCTTGTTTCATCACATATGATGCCTTCTTCAGCTTACATAATATGTCCTTTGAATGTGGAGCCTCAAACCTTGGTGGCTGCAACACATGTTCCTCCTCCTTGAGGTCAACATTCAAAAGTTTTGATTTGACATCTAACATAGAAAAGTGCCACTTCATGTGAGCTGCTAGCATTAGTATGATGCAAATATTGGTCATTAGAGCAAAAGAGTATCGAATACTCAAACCCTTCACGAGTGAAAGTCCTTGTGCTATCAATGTGTCTTGACAGCATTCCAAGATTCCTTCTATCATGTCCTTCACATGCCAGACCCACTTGGTGCTACTGGCCTCCCATGCTTCATTCTTCATTAAGATGTTATAATTGGCTTGCATAACCTCCTTCCATGTCGGATCTACAAGTGCATCATCTTCAATTATTGGCTTCATTACTTCCTTCATAATCTCAACCATGATGGCTATACTGAATATGCGAGTAGAACGCCACTTGTGCTCCTCTATTCTCTGTGATCTCCTTGGTCCTTCTACCTTCTCTTCAATAGTTGTTGGCATAGGACTACTTTGACCATAGAGCTTCTTATTCACCCACTGCAGTGACAACCAATCTGTTTGGGTGCCTTTCGGTTGGTAGACTCTCTTCTCACCATCTAATGATGATGCTTCCTCCTCTTCATAGGTAGGGATGACTCTTGGGCTAGGTACATAGTGAATTACTCCTTCTCTTGATGATAAAATGGAAGCTCTTTTCTTGTCCTCCATTGCATGTGGCTACTCCATAGACACCACATCACGGCTCCCTTTGATCTTCTTTGCCTCATGGTCATACAATATGAAAGCCCTTTGCTTTTCATTATGACCTAGGAAGATGTATCTCTTGCTTTTTGGTTCCAACTTGTTCTTTCTTTGACCTGGGACAAGAGCATAACACACACTCTCAAAAATTCTTAAGTGTAAGATGGATGGATTCTTACCAATGTAAAATTCATGATGAAACTTTCTGTTTTGATAAGGAAAGCTCATGCCTTTCCTCATACACGTTGCTATCTCAACAATGGTGTGACTCTTGCATTCCATAATGCCATCATCTTGGTGTCATTGATTGACACTTTATCCCTTCGCACTTGCAAAAGCCTTCCAACTCCTCTGAGTTGAGCTCACCACCACATCCTATTCCAAGCTTCTTCACACTTTTCCCTGGTTCATTTACAACAAGTTGTGGTTGTTCTTTAATCTTACCAAAAGCTTGAGCTTTATCACGAAGAAAGTACATCCACATCGTCTTGCTATAGTTGTCGACGATCACAATGTAGGAAGATCCTCCCAAGGCTTGTATAGACATCTTACCACACAAGTTAGCATATACCAACACTAGAGGAGCCTTTGACCTACTCTTGCTTTCTTGTGGGAATGTCTCTCTATGCAGCTTGCCCATCATACAAGCTCTATAAGGTTCCTTCATTCCATTCATTGTAGGTAAGTGATGAAGAACTATACCTTGCTTTTGCATCTCCTTCCATATTGTCCCTGTCACCATGATGGGTTCTTGCAGAGGCTGCATAGAAGTGGATTGACCTATATCATTGGTAATTTGACGAGATACACCAATGTCGAGTACCCATGAATCCACAATTGATTCTTCTTGTGTTGAGGAGCATACTACCTTTGATTTGGCTCCATGTATTGTCTCCTCCTTCACTTCCTCTATCCTCTTGACATGACAATCAACAATTGCATGTCCCTTCCTTTTGCAATGGAAGCATTGTCCTTGAATCTTCTTCTTGCTACTCCTCCTCTTTGCATTCTTACCTTTGGTTGAGGAACCACCTTTACCAAATGCATTGGTGGAGAATATAACATCTCGCTGACTACTTTTTACTTGGGCTTTAAGCTGCAACTCCTCTTCCATTGGTATTGAATAAAACTCCTCAAGTGTCAAAGCTTGAGGTCTCACCTGAGTGTGGAGAGTAGTTACCCTTCCATCATACTTTGGTGGAGAATTTTGGAGACACCTTTGAGCTAGTCCCTTGCTAGTCTTCTCTATCCCTTCACAAGCCATTCCATCACATGGCTTCTTGATCTGAGTAATGGATGCCTTCATCTTCTCTCCTTCTGCAAACTTCTCTTCTTCCAATTGGCTTTCTAAATTTTGAATGCATGTTTGGTTTCTTGCCTCAAAGTGACTCCTCAATATACTCCATGCCTCACTTGCCTTGGATGTATGTTGAACAAGAGGTAGAATAAACTCCACACAATTGTTCACTATATAATATAGTGCATTTGCATTCCTTATCTTCCAAGTTTGTAGAAGCTTTTCATCTGGGAGAATCACCATGCTCGGATTCAATGGGTCAAAGGTAGGTTGTGGCTCTTGCTCACTTCCCATCACCATCTCCAAAAGATCATAAGAATCAAGGATAACTGTAATCTTGAACTTCCAAAGAAAATAATTCGTACCATCTAACTTGCCTTCACTGAAGGTTGGTGGATGAACCCATAGAGTTTGCATCTCCAAATCCATTGCACCAACTCCACTTCCACTTCCACTTCTAGATGCTAACACCTCCATAGTGTTGAAGCCTTTGTGTCCCATGAACTTGAAGCCTTGAAGCCTTTGCCTCCCAAGAACTCTAGCTTTGAACCCTTTAGCTCTTGACAACTCTAGTATTGAAGCCTTGCCACCCACAAGCTATAGGGTTGAAGCCTTTGCCTCCCCAGAACTCCAATGTTGAAGCCTTTACCTACCACAAAATTTGGAGTTGAAGCATTTACCTCTCACAAGCTTGAATGTTGAAGCATTCCTTCCACAAATGCTAGAGTTGATTCCTTGGCCTCCACGATCTCAACAATCTTCTATACGTACCTGTGCTCTGATACCATGTAAGAAAAACAAAATGATGAATAATGATTGAGTGGTGGGCTATTTGTGTAACTCTAATGCCATGTAGAGCTTACCACAACACACACACATAAGATCAAGGTTAGATAGAAAGAGAGATATACTTACTCATGGGAATAACACAAGAGATATGGTGGTAATGGAAAGTAGACAAGATGAGTAGAAGATGAACTCAACTCAATTCACCTCAAAACTCATAACTCTAATACAATGGAACTCAAACACTAAACAATAAATAGATGGTTCTATCCACACATGCACTCCCTATATGGAGCTTAGATGGTGATCTAGATAGAAGCTAGGTGAAGGGCTATAGGCCAACACAATGGGTACTAAGATGGACACCCTAAAGGTTCCAAACACACAAACTGATGATCCTACATAGTACATGGAGATGGGACCATCTTCATAAGATCCTCCAAGCCTAAGTCGGCCTACCCATGTTCTGCCCAAAATAATCTCCACCATTGATATATGAGGTGAATCCAATGGTAGAAAGGTAGGATCAACAACCATTTATTTGCAGCCTTTGATCTTGCTTAATCCACACTTAGGATCAAGTCTAGATCCAATGGCCCATATTAAATAGACCCTTCCCCAAGTTAAGAAAACTACTTTTGTTTCTAGCCCTTGATTTAGGTTGATTCTCACATCGGATCAATCCCAAATCCAATGGCTTAGAAGCAACCTTCCTAACTATCCATCTACGGTCTACACTAGACCTCATCTAACCTCAAAGTCAGGAACCTACCAATGTCCAACACTCACACATGGCTTCTCCTCATAATGGGGGCCTTATAAATAGAGTTTTATGGAACAATGGTGGTGCTACATAAGGGTGAGGCATTGAGCATATCTAACACCCCGCCCCCCCCAATGTCCACCCAAAGGTGAACTACTTTCTTGGCATGATTCCAAGTCTTCCATGAGGGTGGAGCATTGACCATGTCTAACACCCCCCCTCAATGTCCACCCAAAGGTGAACTACCTCCGTGGCCCAATGCCAAGTCTTCGAAGATGTATTTGAAGTAGATCCTTTGTAAGAACTTTGGTGAGGATACCCGTTGCATTCTTCATGGTTGCATAGTAGACTATTTCCACCATCCTTCTCAAGTGTACTTGCTTGCAAACTCTTGAATGTCCTTCATGAGGTCTATTCCCAAGCCTTGTCAAAAGTGTGACTAGAAAACTGATATCTTGTATGGTACTCCATAAGTATATAAGAGTACCAAAGACCTTCATGTAGCTCCCAATGTCTATCTGCTCATACAATGATTTTAGGGCTTGTTTCATCACATATGATGCCTTCTTCAGCTTACATAATATGTCCTTTGAATGCCTCAAACCTTGGTGGCTGCAACACATGTACCTCCTCCTTGAGGTCAACATTCAAAAGTTTTGATTTGACATCTAACATAGAAAAGTGCCACTTCATGTGAGCTGCGAGCATTAGTATGATGCAAGTATTGGTCATTAGAGCAAAAGAGTATCGAATACTCAAACCCTTCACGAGTGAAAGTCCTTGTGCTATCAATGTGTCTTGACAACATTCCAAGATTCCTTCTATCATGTCCTTCACCTGCCAGACCCACTTGGTGCTACTGGCCTCCCATGCTTCATTCTTCATTAATATGTTATAATTGGCTTGCATAACCTCCTTCCATGTCGGATCTACAAGTGCGTAATCTTCAATTATTGGCTTCATTACTTCCTTCATAATCTCAACCATGATGGCTATACTGAATATGCGAGTAGAAGGCCACTTGTGCTCCTCTATTCTCTGTGATCTCCTTGGTCCTTCTACCTTCTCTTCAATAGTTGTTGGCATAGGACTACTTTGGCCATAGAGCTTCTTATTCACCCACTGCAGTAACAACCAATCTGTTTGGGTGACTTTCGGTTGGTAGACTCTCTTCTCACCATCTAATGATGATGCTTCCTCGTGTTCATAGGTAGGGATGACTCTTGGGCTAGGTACATAGTGAATTACTCCTCTTGATGATAAAATGGAAGCTCTTTTCTTGTCCTCCACTGCATGTGGCTGCTCCATAGACACCACATCACGGCTCCCTTTGATCTTCTTTGCCTCATGGTCATACAATATGAAAGCCCTTTGCTTTTCATTATGACCTAGGATGTATCTCTTGCTTTTTGGTTCCAACTTGTTCTTTCTTTGACCTGGGACAAGAGCATAACACACACTCTCAAAAATTCTAAAGTGTAAGATGGATGGATTCTTACCAATGTATAATTCATGATGA
Source organism: Ceratopteris richardii (assembly GCA_020310875.1). Taxonomy (NCBI): domain Eukaryota; kingdom Viridiplantae; phylum Streptophyta; class Polypodiopsida; order Polypodiales; family Pteridaceae; genus Ceratopteris; species Ceratopteris richardii. The sequence continues at coordinate 29,273,038 of CM035432.1, read as the reverse complement.
ATCTTTCTGTTTTGATAAGGAAAGCTCATGCCTTCCCTCATACACATTGCTATCTGAACAATGGTGTGACTTGCATTCCATAATGCCATCATGCTGTGATGTGTGAGGTGTCACTGATTGACACTTTATCCCTTCGCACTTGCAAAAGCCTTCCAACTCCTCTGAGTGGAGCTCACCACCACATCCTATTCCAAGCTTCTTCACACTTTTCCCTGGTTCATTTACAACAAGTTGTGGTTGTTCTTTAATCTTACCAAAAGCTTGAGCCTTATCACGAAGAAAGTACATCCACATCTTCCTGCTATAGTTGTTGACGATCACAATGTAGGAAGATCCTCCCAAGGCCTGTATAGACATCTTACCACACAAGTTAGCATATACCAACACTAGAGGAGCCTTTGACCTACTCTTGCTTTCTTGTGGGAATGTCTCTCTATGCAGCTTGCCCATCATACATGCTCTATAAGGTTCCTTCATTCCATTCACTGTAGGTAAGTGATGAAGAACTATACCTTGCTTTTGCATCACCTTCCATATTGTCCCTGTCACCATGATGGGTTCTTGCAGAGGTTGCATAGAACTGGATTGACCTATATGATTGGTAATTTGACGAGATACACCAATGTCGAGTACCCATGAATCCACAATTGATTCTTCTTGTGTTGAGGAGCATACTACCTTTGATTTGGCTCCATGTATTGTCTCCTCCTTCACTTCATCTATCCTCTTGACATGACAATCAGCAATTGCATGTCCCTTTTGCAATGGAAGCATTGTCCTTGAATCTTCTTCTTGCTACTCGTCCTCTTTGCATTCTTACCTTTGGTTGAGGAACCACCTTTACCAGATGCATTGGTGGAGAATATAGCATCTCCTCGACTACTATTTACTTGGGCTTTAAGCTGCAACTCCTCTTCCATTGGTATTGAATAAAACTCCTCAAGTGTCAAAGCTTGAGGTCTCACCTGAGTGTCGAGAGTAGTTACCCTTCCATCATACTTTGGTGGAGAATTTTGGAGACACCTTTGAGCTAGTCCCTTGCTAGTCTTCTCTATCCCTTTAGAAGCCATTCATCACATGGCTTCTTGATCTGATTAATGGATGCCTTCATCGTCTCTCCTTCTGCAAACTTCTCTGCTTCCAATTGGCTTTCTAAATTTTGAATGCATGTTTGGTTTCTTACCTCAAAGTGACTCCTCAATATACTCCATGCCTCACTTGCCTTGGATGTATGTGGAACAAGAGGTAGAATAGACTCCACACAATTGTTCACTATATAATATAGTGCATTTGCATTCCTTATCTTCCAAGCTTGTAGAAGCTTTGCATCTGGGAGAATCACCATGCTCGGATTCAATGGGTCAAAGGTAGGTTGTGGCTCTTGCTCACTTCCCATCACCATCTCCAAAAGATCATAAGAATCAAGGATAACTGTAATCTTGAACTTCCAAAGAAAATAATTCGTACCATCTAACTTGCCTTCACCGAAGGTTGGTGGATGAACCCATAGTGTTTGCATCTCCAAATCCACTGCACCAACTCCACTTCCACTTCCACTTCTAGATGCTAACACCTCCATAGTGTTGAAGCCTTTGTGTCCCATGAACTTGAAGCCTTGAAGCCTTTGCCTCCCAAGAACTCTAGCTTTGAACCCTTTAGCTCTTGACAACTCTAGTGTTGAAGCCTTGCCTCCCACAAGCTATAGGGTTGAAGCCTTTGCCTCTCCAAAACTCCAATGTTGAAGCCTTTACCTACCACAAAATTTGGAGTCTCACAAGCTTGAATGTTGAAGCATTCCTTCCACAAATGCTAGAGTTGATTCCTTGGCCTCCACGATCTCAACAATCTTCTATACGTACCTGTGCTCTGATACCATGTAAGAAAAACAAAATGATGAATAATGATTGAGTGGTGGGCTATTTGTGTAATTCTAATGCCATGTAGAGGTTACCACAACACACACACATAAGATCAAGGTTAGATAGAAAGAGAGATATAGTTACTCATGGGAATAACACAAGAGATATGATGGTAATGGAAAGTAGACAAGATGAGTAGAAGATGAACTCAACTCAATTCAACTCAAAACTCATAACTTTAATACAATGGAGCTCAAACACTAAACGATAAATAGATGGTTCTATCCACACATGCACTCCCTATATGGAGCTTAGATGGTGATCTAGATAGAAGCTAGGTGAAGGGCTATAGGCCAACACAATCGGTACTAAGATGGACACCCTAATGGTTCCAAACACACAAACTGATGATCCTATTTGGGGATGGGATCATCTTTATTAGATCCTCCAAGCCTAAGTCGGCCTACCCATGTTCTAGGGTCCTGGTAGCTTGATCCATGCCCAAAATAATCTCCACCATTGATCTATGAGGTGAATCCAATGGTAGAAAGGTAGGATCAACAACCATTTGTTTGCAGCCCTTGATCTTGCTTAATCCACACTTAGGATCAAGTCTAGATCCAATGGCCCATATTAAATAGACCCTTCCCCAAGTTAAGAAAGCTACTTTTGTTTCTAGCCCTTGATTTAGGTTGATCCTCACATCTGATCAATCCCAAATCCAATGGCTTAGAAGTAACCTTCCTAACTATCCATCTATGGTCTACACTAGACCTCATCTGACCTCAAAGTTAGGAACCTACCAATGTCCAACACTCGCACATGGCTTCTCCTCATAATGGTTCCAAACACACAAACTGATGATCCTATTTGGGGATGGGATCATCTTTATTAGATCCTCCAAGCCTAAGTCGGCCTACCCATGTTCTAGGGTCCTGGTAGCTTGATCCATGCCCAAAATAATCTCCACCATTGATCTATGAGGTGAATCCAATGGTAGAAAGGTAGGATCAACAACCATTTGTTTGCAGCCCTTGATCTTGCTTAATCCACACTTAGGATCAAGTCTAGATCCAATGGCCCATATTAAATAGACCCTTCCCCAAGTTAAGAAAGCTACTTTTGTTTCTAGCCCTTGATTTAGGTTGATCCTCACATCTGATCAATCCCAAATCCAATGGCTTAGAAGTAACCTTCCTAACTATCCATCTACGGTCTACACTAGACCTCATCTGACCTCAAAGTTAGGAACCTACCAATGTCCAACACTCGCACATGGCTTCTCCTCATAATGGGGGCCTTACAAATAGAGTGTTATGGAATAATGTTGGTGCTACATAAGGGTGAGGCATTGAGCATATCTAACATCCTCGTGAGTAACTTTGTACTATAGGAAGGCCAATCATCTACTATATGTTCTTCTTCCTTTGCTTGGAGCCATCCCTTAAGAATTTCTTCCAAGGGAAGTTCTTCTTCGCCGCCCTTCTTCCTTGGCGCTCTTGTGTGATTCATGACAGGTTCTCATAGCCAAATAACTTCGATGCCTTCTTCTTCTTCCAGACCTCAAGTTGGATACTAGAACATGTAGGAGACATATCCTTTTCTTCAAAGAAGGGGATCTCATCGTCTTTGTCTTTAGGTTCTTCTACTTTGATAGTGACTTTGGCTCTTCGATGGTGAGAAGGACATGCCTCGAATTGAACTTGCTTCATGCTTGACTCATCTCCGTTTTCCACCCACATGGTATCCCTTCCTTGATCATGGGAGCACTTACGGTTTCCTTATTGGAGGGAGGGGATGGAGGGCCTTGAGCTCTGCCTTAGCTTCCATGAAGGCTTTGTCTATTGGATTCTTCCCTTTGGATGAATTTCCTTCCTTTTGTCTTGTTGAGCATGGGTTTGCGTTAGAGCCTTAGGCTTAGAGTGCATCTTAACTTGTTTCTACATTTGAGCTTTTTGTGCTCGAGTTTGTACTCCTTGAACCTCCATCTCCTCCAATCGGACCACTTTGGTGGAGGATGAAGGTGCCGCATTCATCTGGCTGATAGATATCATTTGTAGATGGACTATGCGTGGCCTTGCACCTTGAGTACTTCGAGGGCAATCCCTACATTTGGACGATTTTTGCAAGGTAGATTAGCTTCTGAAAGAGAGCATTTATTTTGGAATTGCCCACTCTTGAGGCCTAAAACACATAAGGGGCCTCCTGGAATGATTACGATTATTATTCATACCTTGGATAGCTTGGTTGGCATTAGTGTAGTAGGAGGGTGGATGCTTGAGAATGGAGATCCTATTTGGGGATGGGATCATCTTTATTAGATCCTCCAAGCCTAAGTCGGCCTACCCATGTTCTAGGGTCCTGGTAGCTTGATCCATGCCCAAAATAATCTCCACCATTGATCTATGAGGTGAATCCAATGGTAGAAAGGTAGGATCAACAACCATTTGTTTGCAGCCCTTGATCTTGCTTAATCCACACTTAGGATCAAGTCTAGATCCAATGGCCCATATTAAATAGACCCTTCCCCAAGTTAAGAAAGCTACTTTTGTTTCTAGCCCTTGATTTAGGTTGATCCTCACATCTGATCAATCCCAAATCCAATGGCTTAGAAGTAACCTTCCTAACTATCCATCTACGGTCTACACTAGACCTCATCTGACCTCAAAGTTAGGAACCTACCAATGTCCAACACTCGCACATGGCTTCTCCTCATAATGGGGGCCTTACAAATAGAGTGTTATGGAATAATGTTGGTGCTACATAAGGGTGAGGCATTGAGCATATCTAACATCCTCGTGAGTAACTTTGTACTATAGGAAGGCCAATCATCTACTATATGTTCTTCTTCCTTTGCTTGGAGCCATCCCTTAAGAATTTCTTCCAAGGGAAGTTCTTCTTCGCCGCCCTTCTTCCTTGGCGCTCTTGTGTGATTCATGACAGGTTCTCATAGCCAAATAACTTCGATGCCTTCTTCTTCTTCCAGACCTCAAGTTGGATACTAGAACATGTAGGAGACATATCCTTTTCTTCAAAGAAGGGGATCTCATCGTCTTTGTCTTTAGGTTCTTCTACTTTGATAGTGACTTTGGCTCTTCGATGGTGAGAAGGACATGCCTCGAATTGAACTTGCTTCATGCTTGACTCATCTCCGTTTTCCACCCACATGGTATCCCTTCCTTGATCATGGGAGCACTTACGGTTTCCTTATTGGAGGGAGGGGATGGAGGGCCTTGAGCTCTGCCTTAGCTTCCATGAAGGCTTTGTCTATTGGATTCTTCCCTTTGGATGAATTTCCTTCCTTTTGTCTTGTTGAGCATGGGTTTGCGTTAGAGCCTTAGGCTTAGAGTGCATCTTAACTTGTTTCTACATTTGAGCTTTTTGTGCTCGAGTTTGTACTCCTTGAACCTCCATCTCCTCCAATCGGACCACTTTGGTGGAGGATGAAGGTGCCGCATTCATCTGGCTGATAGATATCATTTGTAGATGGACTATGCGTGGCCTTGCACCTTGAGTACTTCGAGGGCAATCCCTACATTTGGACGATTTTTGCAAGGTAGATTAGCTTCTGAAAGAGAGCATTTATTTTGGAATTGCCCACTCTTGAGGCCTAAAACACATAAGGGGCCTCCTGGAATGATTACGATTATTATTCATACCTTGGATAGCTTGGTTGGCATTAGTGTAGTAGGAGGGTGGATGCTTGAGAATGGAGATCCTATTTGGGGATGGGATCATCTTTATTAGATCCTCCAAGCCTAAGTCGGCCTACCCATGTTCTAGGGTCCTGGTAGCTTGATCCATGCCCAAAATAATCTCCACCATTGATCTATGAGGTGAATCCAATGGTAGAAAGGTAGGATCAACAACCATTTGTTTGCAGCCCTTGATCTTGCTTAATCCACACTTAGGATCAAGTCTAGATCCAATGGCCCATATTAAATAGACCCTTCCCCAAGTTAAGAAAGCTACTTTTGTTTCTAGCCCTTGATTTAGGTTGATCCTCACATCTGATCAATCCCAAATCCAATGGCTTAGAAGTAACCTTCCTAACTATCCATCTACGGTCTACACTAGACCTCATCTGACCTCAAAGTTAGGAACCTACCAATGTCCAACACTCGCACATGGCTTCTCCTCATAATGGGGGCCTTACAAATAGAGTGTTATGGAATAATGTTGGTGCTACATAAGGGTGAGGCATTGAGCATATCTAACATCCTCGTGAGTAACTTTGTACTATAGGAAGGCCAATCATCTACTATATGTTCTTCTTCCTTTGCTTGGAGCCATCCCTTAAGAATTTCTTCCAAGGGAAGTTCTTCTTCGCCGCCCTTCTTCCTTGGCGCTCTTGTGTGATTCATGACAGGTTCTCATAGCCAAATAACTTCGATGCCTTCTTCTTCTTCCAGACCTCAAGTTGGATACTAGAACATGTAGGAGACATATCCTTTTCTTCAAAGAAGGGGATCTCATCGTCTTTGTCTTTAGGTTCTTCTACTTTGATAGTGACTTTGGCTCTTCGATGGTGAGAAGGACATGCCTCGAATTGAACTTGCTTCATGCTTGACTCATCTCCGTTTTCCACCCACATGGTATCCCTTCCTTGATCATGGGAGCACTTACGGTTTCCTTATTGGAGGGAGGGGATGGAGGGCCTTGAGCTCTGCCTTAGCTTCCATGAAGGCTTTGTCTATTGGATTCTTCCCTTTGGATGAATTTCCTTCCTTTTGTCTTGTTGAGCATGGGTTTGCGTTAGAGCCTTAGGCTTAGAGTGCATCTTAACTTGTTTCTACATTTGAGCTTTTTGTGCTCGAGTTTGTACTCCTTGAACCTCCATCTCCTCCAATCGGACCACTTTGGTGGAGGATGAAGGTGCCGCATTCATCTGGCTGATAGATATCATTTGTAGATGGACTATGCGTGGCCTTGCACCTTGAGTACTTCGAGGGCAATCCCTACATTTGGACGATTTTTGCAAGGTAGATTAGCTTCTGAAAGAGAGCATTTATTTTGGAATTGCCCACTCTTGAGGCCTAAAACACATAAGGGGCCTCCTGGAATGATTACGATTATTATTCATACCTTGGATAGCTTGGTTGGCATTAGTGTAGTAGGAGGGTGGATGCTTGAGAATGGAGCTCTGTCATGGTGCTCCCCAATAGACAGGTGGTGGTGGTGGCTATGGCTCCTGCTCACTCTTACCATAGAACTAGCACACTATGTTTGTCGGGCATTCGATGGGTGTGCGCCCCATTTTGTGGCATGAAGTACACCATATGTTAAGCCAAAACTCCCAAGTTTTCTTCTAGTTCTTGTCATAGTTCAGCCACCGAGTTCTTCTCTTCTCCTTGTACATGCCCCATTTTAGGGCTTCCAACTCCTATCGAAGTTGTGCAACTTGATTTCCAACTTGCATCCTTTGCCACGCTCGAATTGCATTCTTGTTTGTTCAATCCGGTTAGTCGCTGACATAAAGTCTTCCAATGTGGAGACTAGTTGGAACATCTACCTCAACTTCTTCTGGGTGGTAGGTGGAAGGGCCTTCTTCAACCATTTCTTGACAAGAAAGTCCCCAAGCATGCCTAGAAGCTTTGTCAATAAAGCCTTATCCCGAGGAAGAAGCTCTAGAAAGCTCTCACTTGGACGAAGCTTGAGGTTCTCCAACTCATCCAAGGTTCGCTTAGTTGAGTCTTCCAATCGGAAGGTCTCTGAGAAGGACGTGGTCATCTCAAGCCATGCACCTAGTCTTCTACTCATGCATAAGGCTACAAACCTTTGACATGGTCATTTGGGCCCTCTGTAGTCACCCCCTGAAAAGTGGAGAAGTGAATGTTAATGCGTGATAGCAAAGTGGAAAGCTCCTATGCATTGTTCATTTCACTAGTAGAGGAGGCTCCCGCAGGTGGAGGATGATAGTTTAGTCTCTTCCAAAAGTAGGAAGGGGAAGTATGAATAGGACTCTAGGACAAAGCTCTTGATCCGGTTTCGGTCGTAGAACGCACAAAAGACACCAAGACACACCAAGACATTAGAAAAGAGTCATTGTGTCCGTGTTGGGCCCACTAGGAATGCCAAAATTTGTAGATGCTGGTGGGAAGACCTTTAGGGGCAATGAGGACTAGTTGAAGAGCAAATAAACACAAAAAACACTAACAAGACGCGCTCATAGACAATTGCATAGTACAAAGCAAGTACAACGGACTACAATCAATCTTCAAGATTACAACCAACCTATAGACAGGTACCCTTCAAAATACGCATAGAGTTATAACATCACCAAGATATGAGACATGCAAGTACACTAAAAAAGTACACTTAGAAGTAAAGAATAGAGCGCGAGTCAAATTACATCAACTAACCGATGTACAATAGTCACAAACCAAGAATGGGGAAGGCACCAAGAGATCCTCTTGAGAAGCAAGCAACTCTCGACCTCCTTCCTGTAGAGAGGCTCCTTGCACCCTTCCTTCCTAGTACAAGAGTTGCATAGTACAAGCTATAATTGGATGATCCTTGCATTGTTTCACCTTGTCCTTATAAAGAGGAGGAAAAGATGAGCACGTTAAAATCACCAATGGGCATACCTTGCCCTTTCATCATAGTACATGTGCAAGAACCAGCTTAGAGATTGTCTTTACATGGAAAATTAGGAGAAAGGAGTGGGGGAATTGTCATATCTAGGAGGAGAGAGAGAAAGGGTAATCTACACAAGTGCTCTGGAGATTGCAGGGGATATGTGCCTCTCGGGATGTGAAGGTAAAGAGGGACTAGATTCTCTACAGAGAGATGCCACGTGGAAAGAGAGGAAGGGAGGAGGAAAGGTACATGCCACATGGAAGGAGGGGAAGTACCATGGAATCTATGCCTCTTGGCACAAGGAGAGGCACACATGCTTGCTCTTGCATATCGGGTAGAGAAGGAGGTAATATGTCAAAGGGTATACAACAAAATTTTTGTTGGGGGCTTCTTTTACATACTGCATCCAATGCACACCCAGTATAAAATACTTTGGAGAATTTAAATACAAAGTATCTGAACTACCAAGTAGCGTACTTTAAAGTACATAGTACGTACCTTAAATTACAAAGTACCCTTTCAAGTACAAGACAACACACTTCAATCATTGATTAAAGGAAGAAGAAGTGGGACTCTATAGTAGGCTTTATTGTTTGCAGTTGTATCCAAGGTTACCATTTTGGAAGTTGCATAAAAGCCCATTGAACTTATATTTTTTTTGCTTTCAATATTTCTTTGAAGGATGTTTTCAAATGGCTGGAAAAGTTTTCATTGCATTTCAATTAATTGTGGTTGAAATTCAAGTTTGTAGAAATAGATAGTAGAAAGAAACTTTTCACTCAAGTGGTTGGTGAAATCGATATACTTGTTTGGTTAGATTTGCTTTCAGAGGACTTGTATATTTCTATAGGTTATCTTTTATTCAAATGTTTGATTGGTATTCCAATGAGTACAAATTTGTTGTCTTCCTTTTCATGTAATTTTGAATTTATGAAAAGACTTGTTTTATCTAATATGTAACATAGTCAAGGTTTCATGTATTCGAATGAAGTTGCTTTTGGTGGCTGTATTCAAA
>CM035432.1:29228585-29261085 GCA_020310875.1 Ceratopteris richardii | reverse complement strand
GGGTAAGGCATCATGGCGATCCTCAAAATGCTCTGGGCGTCCAAATCGATAGGGGTGCGTTGCTGACGTCTCTGTATCTCCATGTCATGGCGTGCGTGAATCGCCTGAATCTCTCTCTGATGTGGACGAGCTCTCCGGACAGGGGGTCTCGGTCGTCGACGCTGTCGTCTAAGCTCCTCTGCTCTGTGTAATGTGACACCCCGCATCGAGCTGGGCCCTCGAGTGTATGTGGGTCTGAAAAAATCTGTAATATGAGTCTGAGGGGGGAGGGGCCAGTTGTATCTCCATCTGCTGCTGGAGGAGTGATGCGCGGTGGTGCTGGAGCTCTACTAGGAAACGACCTAGAGGGCGCTGGTCCTCTGTCCCCAATAAAGCCCTGATCTCTCTAGGCCCCCTGAAGAGCTGTGGGTAGCGGTCTCTGATGTCCTCATATGCCTGGCATCTACATGTGTAGTGCTCCTCGTCCTCCACCTCCTCTCTACATATCCTGCATAATCGCTCATCCCTGGGGGTATGTGTGGCTCGCCCAATCTCAATCTCGAGCTGGTGTGATGATACTCTGAGCTGCCCAATGGCCACTCTCTCAGCTGGTGCCATATATGTATCCATGTATCGTGGTCTCTGAATGAAACCATCCGCTGTCACAGTCAGGAAGTGCTCTCTGTAGTGTTGCCTCTTTGTGGGAAGAGGCTCTCGTGGTGCTATCCATGTCTCCCTGACGTGTATCTGTAGTAGGTCCTGACGGATGATCCTATTCCTCTCCGAACGAGAGAGGGTAATGTGGGGGGAAGAGAGGTCATACTGAAAAGGGGGGAGATCCGTAATGCTCATGCCATGGTCTGCTAACCATCGGTAAGTCTGTGCATACCATACTCTCTCATGCCCCGTCTCTGCCAAATGTCTAGAGCTCTCAAATGCAAGCCTGGTGAGTCGGCTAGTGGGGAGCTCTCTGACTCTCAGAATAAAGGTCACCAACTGGAAGAGGGCCTCCACTAGCATCGGTGGTGTGCCAAGCTCAGCTCGTATAATGTCATGTGGAACGGAGGGCTTGCTGCGCAGCAAGCGTGATATCATGGTGATCTGGGGCCTCTCAATCTGCGTCCACATCGCCTCTGTGATCCCTGGTGCCCATACTGCTGCTGCGTACATCAATGCGGGTGTCACTAGAGTGTCAAAGAGCCACCCCTTAGTCCGGGGCTCCTGAAAATGTGTCTGAAAGCAGCGTCTCTCCAATCCTGCAAGTGCCGCATAACCTCACGTCAATCTATCTCTCGCAGCCTGTGCCATGGAGAATACCCCTGTGCTGCCCGAGAAGGTGATACCTAGGTAGACGTAGGAGTCCACTACCTCTATCTGTCCTCCAGCTGCTGTGAAAGAGGCGCGATGGCGTACTGTCCTGGAGGTATGGAAGATCATGACCTTGGTCTTGCCAAGGTTCACTGTGAGTCCTCTCTCCATGCAAAAGGTATCGAGCGCCTGTAAATGTGACTCCAACCCCCTCCTGTGACTCTGAGAGCAGGACAATGTCATCAGCATATAATAGGATATGTACTGGCGTACCTCCGATGTCTCCTCCTCTCCCTCCTGCTCGCTGTATATACTCCGTGATCTCGTCGATGTAGAGACCGAAGAGAGTGGGTGAGAGGGGGTAACCTTGTTTCACACCAATGGTGCTAACAAGGCTGTCTGATAGACCGCCGGGGCAGCGTACCCTGCCTGTGACTCGTGCATACAAAGCGTGGATGGCCCATAGCATGTCTGATGGAAGCTGTAACTCCTGGAGCCTCCGTAGTAGTCTCTCTCGAGGGACCATGTCCAAGGCTTTGCGGAAATCCACAAAGTAACAGTATAGTCTCTGCTTCCTCGCCTTCGCGCTCTCAATCAAGCAACGAAGCACGAAGATGTGGTCGATGGTGGAGAAAGTGCGGGGGAAGCCTGCCTGGCCGGGTGCTCTGATCCCCGCTGCCTCAGCGTGTGTACTGAGCTCTGCCTCTAGTACTGCCCCATAGATCTTGGCCAGGATATGGCCTATCATAATAGTCATGTAGTTCCCTGGGTCCATCATATCGCCGGACTTATGGATAGGCGTAATGGTATGCATAGTCCATGAGTCGGGTAATCCCTCAACCAAAGCACGGTTGAAGAGATGGGCGATCAAGTGGGAAACTACATCTGCTGCGTATATAAAGTGCTCTCCCTGTAGCCCCGTGTGGTCTGGTGAACGGCCATGCTGTAGCCTATGGATGGCCTGTCGTACCATGCCTGTTGTGAAGAGGGTGGATATCACCGGACGCGGTGTGGAAGGAATCGGTAATGGTGGGTGTCCTGGGACGTCATATAACCTCTGGGCGTAGGTGTGCCAAGTCGAAGGATCGGCTATAGGTATAGGTGGACGTGGCTCACATAGTGCCCTCCACGCGGTGGCACAATCCCTACTCATGAGAAGGTCGATCAACTCTGCCTCCTGTCGCTCCTCGAAAGCTCGCTGATTCCGGCGTGTGAGGGCTCGCATTTGTCGTCGTGCCTCCCTCTCTGTGCTGGATCCCAAGATACTCTGTGCTCTGAGATGTCGGTATAGTCGCCTACACTCCTCATCGTACCATCTATTCTGGGGTGTATGCCCCAGCCCTGTCGGATGTGCAGTGCTGTGGGTGGTGTATGGGAAGCTGAGAGTAGCAGATGTATGGAGGATCGAGGAGAAGTGGGCGGTGAGGGTGTCCAAGGAGGCAGAGGGATCAAGGGAGTAGATGCGCTCTCGAACATGGGAGCTATAGATATGTGCTAGCTCATGTCTAAAGTGAATGGTGGCACGGGCTCGTGGTTGTGTGGTGACGGGGTGGGGTATGCATGGTGAGCCGCGAATGGATAGGGCAAGATATGCGTGATCAGCTCCAATCGGTAAGGGTGGGATAGTGAATGAGGTGATCAGATGTGTCGCCTCCGGGGGTCCGATAACGTAGTCTACCACACTGCCCCCCTGTGGTGTCGTGGGTGGAATGCAGGTGAGACCGTGCGAGGTGGGCCAGCTCCCCATCCCATTATATATAACGAGACGGTGTGCTGCTCCCATCTGGAGTAAGTGTCGGCCATATAAGGTGGGTGTGGCGGTGTCGGCTGAGGCTCTGAGTGTAGGCATGTCCTCTATGGTACGAAGCATCTCAGGGTCGTCAAAGTCGTAGATATCACACTGGTGGCTCTGAGTGCGGGCATTGAAGTCTCCTACAAGGAAGACTTCACCCATCCTGGTATACTCCATAATCGTGTCACTGAGGCAGTCATATGGCGATGTGGTGTCTGGTCCCTCCCCTCCTGATGGCTGCTCAGGGGAATGTGTGAAGCGTGAACCAATGGGTGCAATATAGCATACGGCGAAGTACGCTGCTCTCTCCTCTGAGAGAGAGAGAGAGAGAGAGAGAGAGAGAGAGAGAGAGAGAGAGAGAGAGAGAGAGAGAGAGAGAGAGAGAGAGAGAGAGAGAGAGAGAGAGAGAGAGAGAGAGAGAGAGAGAGAGAGAGAGAGAGAGAGAGAAGAGAGAGAGAGAGAGAGAGAGAGAGAGAGAGAGAGAGAGAGAGAGAGAGAGAGAGAGAGAGAGAGAGAGAGAGAGAGAGAGAGAGAGAGAGAGAGAGAGAGAGAGAGAGAGAGAGAGAGAGAGAGAGAGAGAGAGAGAGAGAGAGAGAGAGAGAGAGAGAGAGAGAAAGAAAGTCATATTAACGTCTTCTGGAGGCCAAACTTGGCCTATGAGACAAAAACCATGTACAAGTGTAGTAACCCTGTGTAGAAGATAAAATGAAATAAAAAGTATATCGCTACACAAAGCTATATAGGGCTGGAAAAGGCTGGGGAGACGTGGCTCTGACTCTGCAGATAGTGGCCACCTAATACATGGGGGGATCCAAAATGTGAGTAAAACTCCCTAGCTATGTGGTACATCGGTGGTGGTCTGAGTGCCTCCTGAAGGAAGACAACCGAGGGGGTGGTGGTACGCCTATGCTCCATCATATGGTCGTAGGCAATCCTGATGCGTGAGATATCCTCCTGATATAGTCGTTGTCGACGATATCCGCCCATGCGTGGTCGGCGTCGTGCTCTTTGTGCTACTGCCTGGTGGAGCGTGAGCCCTATAGATGGACCTCTCTGATGTAGCTCAACTCGCTGAAAGAACTGGGTAATGGTCTGCTCGGTACTCACCCGTGGCTGACGTATGAGCTGTAGTGACCGCTCTCGCCTCTCGTATGCTGCTGTGAGAAAGCGTCCCAAGCGTCTCTGGTCTCCCATAGTCATGCACAACTGGAATGACTCCTCGATCTGGAACTGTGCTTGTAGGTCTAAGTATGCTGGACATCTGATAACAAAATGCTCCTCACTCTCTACCTCTGTCTGGCATACTGGGCACCACCTCTCCTCACGGGGGACTCCCCTGGACCGACCCCTCTCAATCTCGAGCTGATGTGATGAAACCCGGAGCTGCCCAATGACGACTCGTAGGTGGTGGGGAAGGTAGGTCTGCATGTATCTCGGAATCTCGATGAAGCCCGTGCCCGATATATGTAGAAAATGCTCGCGGTAGTAGAGCATTTTCGGTGGCAATGTACCCCTAGGGCTCACCCATGTCCTCTGTATGTATGTATGCCATATCTTTTGACGAATGATCCTATTCCTCTCTTGATGAGAGAGCGAGTAGGTGGGTGCATGAGAGTCGTACTGTAGTGGTGGTAGCCTGTCTATGTCAAAGCCATGGTGGGCAAGCCAGTCCCGTGTCTGTGCATACCACGAGGAGGTGTCGCCTGCTAATGCCATATCACGTGATGCCTCGAAAGCACGATAAGCAATGCGCTCTGTATCCATGCTCCGAAGTCTGTGTAATAGGCATACTGTCTGGAATAGTGCCTCAACTAGCATTGGTGGTGCAGCGAGCTCTGCTCTAATGATATCATGTGGTACTGAAGGCTTGCTGCGGATAAGTCTGGCAATCATGAGGATCTGTGGCCTCTCTAATGCTGTCCATACTGATGTAGCTAATCCTGGTCCCCATATGGCTGCCCCATACATGAGCGTTGGCGTAACCAAAGTGTCAAAGAGCCACCCCTGATGCTGCTGTAAATGTCACCCCCAAGTAAACATATGATCCGACCACCTCGATCGGTCCATCTGCTGATGTGAACAAACTATGTCTGCGTACCTGTGCCGATGTATGGAAGATCAAGACCTTGGTTTTACCAAGGTTCACAGATAACCCTCTGTGTCTGCAAAAGTCATCTAGGCCATGTAGATGATGCTGTAGACCTTCTGCAGACTCTGAAACCAATACAATATCATCAGCGTATAAAAGAATATGGACAATGGACCCATGTACCTCAATGCCATCTCCCCCCTGCTGCTGTATGAAGTCCACTATCTCATCAATGTAGAGACCAAAGAGGGTGGGTGAGAGAGAGAGAGAAAGAAAGAAAGAAAGAGAGAGAGAGAGAGAGAGAGAGAGAGAGAGAGAGAGAGAGAGAGAGAGAGAGAGAGAGAGAGAGAGAGAGAGAGAGAGGAGAGAGAGAGAGAGAGAGAGAGAGAGAGAGAGAGAGAGAGAGAGAGAGAGAGAGAGTCATATTAACGTCTTCTGGAGGCCAAACTTGGCCTATGAGACAAAAACCATGTACAAGTGTAGTAACCCTGTGTAGAAGATAAAATGAAATAAAAAGTATACCGCTACACAAAGCTATATAGGGCTGGAAAAGGCTGGGGAGACGTGGCTCTGACTCTGCAGATAGTGGCCACCTAATACATGGGGGGATCCAAAATGTGAGTAAAACGCCCTAGCTACGGGTGATGGGTGGAGGTGGGTGTAGTATGTGGTACATCGGTGGTGGTTTGAGTGCCTCTTGAAGGAAGACAACCCAGGGGGTGGTGGTACGCTTATGCTCCATCATGTGGTCGTAGGCAATCATGATGCGTGAGATATCCTAATGATATAGTCGTAGTCGACGATATCCGCCCATGCGTGGTCGGCGCCGTGCTCTCTGTGCTGCTGCCTGGTGTAGCGTGAGCCCTATAGATGGACCTCTCTGATGTAGCTCAACTCGCTGAAAGAACTGCGTAATGGTCTGCTGGGTACTCACCCGTGGCTGATGTATGGGCTGTAGTGACCGCTCTCGCCTCTCGTATGCTGCTGTGAGAAAGCGTCCCAAGCGTCACTGGTCTCCCATAGTCATGCAGAGCTGGAATGACTCCTCGATCTGGAACTGTGCTCATAGGTCTAAGTATGCTGGACATTTGATAACAAAATGCTCCTCACTCTCTACCTCTGTCTGGCATACTGGGCACCACCTCTCCTCACTGGGGACTCCCCTGGACCGACCCCTCTCAATCTCGAGCTGATGTGATGAAACTCGGAGCTTCCCAATGACGACTCGTAGGTGGTGGGGAAGGTAGGTCTGCATGTATCTCGGAATCTCGATGAAGCCCGTGCCCGATATATGTAGAAAGAGAGAGAGAGAGAGAAAGAAGAAAGAAAGAAAGAAAGAAAGAAAGTGTTTTTACGTCTATTAGGAGGCCGAACTCGGCCTATGAGACAAATCCATGTACATGGGTGTATCTTCTGTCTATCAGAGAAGATAAAAGTGCTGAAAAAGAAACTAGTAAAACTAATACATATCTCCGTGGTATGCGTGTGGAGATACCCATGAAAGTGGGGGTGTATGGAGTGCGATATCTATGATAGTCTATATGCAAAGGGGTATTACAACAAGCATGGGAATGCATCTGAAACGACTAACTAGCTCCATCCTGTGCTAGTGGGCGGGTGTAAGATGTGATACATAGGTGGAGGTGGAGTCAGGGCCATCGTGATAGCTGCAGCGGGATCAGCCATCATCTGGAATCGTCTCTCCTCCATGGCTCGATGGTGACGAGCCTGGATCTCTCCAATCTAATGTCGGTGATGTCTCGGGGCCCGATATCCTCTAGCACGGGGTCGTCTCCTAGCTCGAGCAGTCTGAGCCTGCTAAAGACTCACCCCTCTCGGTGTGTGGGCTGAGGGGGGGAGGGCTGCAGCACGTTGTGGAATAAAGAACTCAGTGAGCTGACTCTGTCTCCCTACTGTATGGGCCGCTACAGTAGGCTGGAGTAGGGAATCTTTGTGACTCTGTATCTCTAGTAGGAATCGCTCGAGCCGTCGCTGGTCTCTAGAGTCCATGATCTCTCGGAGGGTGGGCTGCCCTGTAAATAGAGTCTCGTATCTAACTCTGATGCCATCATATGCGCTACATCTGCATACAAAGTGCTCCTCATCCTCCATCTCTACTCTGCATACTCTGCATATCCGCTCCTCTCTGGGAGCTCCCTCATCCTTTGAATAAAGCAGATAGTCTGGAATAGTGCATCTACTACCATGGGTGGTGCAGCTAGCTCTGCCCTGATGATGTCATGTGGTACCGACTGTTTCCCATGAAATAGTCACGAGATCATACGTACTTGGGGCCTCTTGAGAGAGAGAGAGAGACTTTTTAATGTCTATTAGAGGCAAAAATCGGCCTATGAGACAAAACATATACATCAGTATGATCCAATCCACTATGATCCCAAAAGGAAAATAAAGTGTGAGTATCGCAAACGGGTATAAAAGGAGTGGATAGTAACTGGCATCAAGGGTGTGGGGTGCTATGGGTATGCACTCTATATGCTCAATGGGTGAGATACAAATATGATGTGCATAGGGAGGGGAGGCTCGATGGTATCACAACCCACTAAATGCTTGGAGTGGGTATAGGATATAATGCATCGGTGGGTAAGGCATCATGGCGATCCTCAAAATGCTCTGAACGTCCAAACCGACAGGGGTGCGCTGCTAACGTCTCCGTATCTCCATGTAATGGCGTGAGTGAATCGCCTGAATCTCTCTCTGATGTGGACGGACTCTCCGGGGTGGGGGTCTCGGTCGTCGACGTTGTCGTCTAAGCTCCTTTGCTCTGTGTAATGTGACACCCCGCATCGAGCTGGGTCCTCGAGTGGCTGTGGGTCTGAAAAAATCTGTAATATAAGTCTGAGGGGGGGGGGGGGGGGGGGGGGCATGTGTATCTCCATCTACTGCTGGAGGAGTGATGCACGACGGTGCCTGAGCTCTACTAGGAAACGACCTAGATGGCGCCGATCCTGTGTCCCCAATAAAGCCCTGATCTCTCTGGGCCCCCTGAAGAGCTGTGGGTAGCGGTGTCTG
Organism: Ceratopteris richardii; assembly: GCA_020310875.1. Lineage (NCBI taxonomy): Eukaryota > Viridiplantae > Streptophyta > Polypodiopsida > Polypodiales > Pteridaceae > Ceratopteris > Ceratopteris richardii. Next base: position 29,252,887 of record CM035432.1, on the reverse strand, counting down.
ATGTCCTCATATGCCTGGCATCTAGATGTGTAGTGCTCCTCGTCCTCCACCTCCTCTCTACATATCCTGCATAATCTCTCATCCCTCGGGGTATGTGTGGCTCGCCCAACCTCAATCTCGAGCTGGTGTGATGATACTCTGAGCTGCCCAATGGCCACTCTCTCAGCTGGTGCCATGTATGTATCCATGTATCGTGGTCTCTGAATGAAACCATCCGCTGTCACAGTCAGGAAGTGCTCTCTGTAGTGTTGCCTCTTTGTGGGAAGAGGCTCCGGTGGTGCTATCCATGTCTCCTTGACGTGTATCTGTAGTAGGGCCTGACGGATTATCCTATTCCTCTCCGAACGAGAGAGGGTAAAGTGGGGCGAAGAGAGGTCATACTCAAAAGCGGGGAGATCCGTAATGCTCATGCCATGGTCTGCTAACCATCGGTAAGTCTGTGCATACCATACTCTCTCATGCCCTGTCTCTTCCAAATGTCTAGAGCTCTCAAATGAAAGCCTGGTGAGTCGGCCTGTGGAGAGCTCTATGACTCTCAGAAGAAAGGTCACAAACTGGAAAAGGGCATCCACTAGCATCGATGGTGTGCCAAGCTCAGCTTGTATAATGTCATGTGGAACGGAGGGCTTGTTGCGCAACAAGCGTGAGATCATGGTGACCTGGGGCCTCTCAATCTGCATCCATATCCCCTGTGTGATCCCTGGTGCCCATACTGCTGTTGCGTACATCAATGCGGGTGTCACTAGAGTGTCAAAGAGCCACCCCTTAGTTCGGGGCTCCGGAAAATGTGTCTGAAAGCAGCGTCTCTCCAATCTTGCAAGTGCCGCATAGCCTCGCGTCAATCTATCTCTCACGGCCTGTGCCATGGAGTATACCCCTATGCTGCCCGAGAAGGTGACACCTAGGTAGACGTAGGAGTCCACTACCTCTATCTGTCCTCCGGCTGCGGTGAAAGAGGCGCGATGGCGTACTGTCCTGAAGGTATGGAAGATCATGACCTTGGTCTTGCCAAGGTTCACTGTGAGTCCTCTCTCCATGCAAAAGGTATCGAGCGCCTGTAAATGTGACTGCAACCCCTCCTGTGACTCTGAAAGAAGGACAATGTCATTAGCATATAATAGGATGTGTACTGGCGTACCTCCGAGGTCTCCTCCTTGCCCTGTTGCTCGCTATATATACTCGGTGATCTCGTCGATGTAGAGACCGAAGAGAGTGGGTGAGAGAGGGCAACCTTGGTTCACATCAATGGTTCTAACAAGACTGTCTGATAGACCGCCGGGGCAGCGTACCCTGCCTGTGACTCGTGCATACAAAGAGTGGATGGCCCATAGCATGTCTGATGGTAGCTGCAACTCCTTGAGCCTCCGTAGTAGTCTCTCTCGAGGGACCATGTCGAAGTCTTTGCGAAAATCCACAAAGCAACAGTATAGTCTATAGTCTCTGCTTCCTCGCCTTCGCGCTCTCAATCAAGCAACGAAGCACGAAGATGTGGTCGATGGTGGAGAGAGTGCGGTGGAAGCTTGCCTGGCCGGGTGCTCTGATCCAAGCTTCCTCAACGTGTGTACTGAGCTCTGCCTCTAGTACTGCCCCATACATCTTGGCCAGGATATGGCCTATCATAATAGTCCTGTAGTTCCCTGGGTCTATCATATCGCCGGACTTATGGATAGGCGTAATGGTATGCATAGTCCGTGAGTCGGGTAATCCCTCAACCAAAGCACGGTTGAAGAGATGGGCGATCAAGTGGGAAACTACATCTGCTGCATATATAAAGTGCTCTCCCTGTAGCCCCGTGTGGTCTGTTGAACGGCCATGCAGTAGCATATGGATGGCCTGTCGCACCATGCTTGCCGTGAAGAGGGTGGATCTCATAGGATGCAGTGTGGAAGGAATCGGCAATGGTGGCTGTTCTGGGACGTCATATAACCTCTGGGCGTAGGTGTGCCAAGTCAGAGGATTTGCTATGGGCGTAGGTGGGCGTGGCTCACGTAGTGCCCTCCACGCGGTGGCACAATCCCTACTCATGAGAAGGTCGATCAACTTTGCCTCCTGTCGCTCCTCTAAAGCTCGCCGCTTCCGACGTGTGAGGGCTCGCATTTGTTGTCGTGCCTCCCTCTCTGTGATGGATCCCAAGATACTATGTGGTCTGAGATGTCGGTATAGTCACCTACACTCCTCATCGTACCATCTATTCTGGGGTGTATGCCCCAACCTTATCGACTGTGCAGTGGTGTGGGTGGTGTATGGGAAGCTTAGAGTAGCAGATGTATGGAGAATCGAGGAGAAGTGGGCAGTGAGGGTGTCCAAGGAGGCAGAGGGATCAAGGGAGTAGATGCACTCTCGAACATGGGAGCTATAGATATGTGCTAGCTCATGTCTAAAGTGAATGGTGGTATGTGCTCGTGGCTGTATGGTGACAGGGTGGGATATGCATGGTGAGCCGTGAATGGATAGGGCAAGCTATGCCTGATTAGCTCCAATCGGTAAGGGTGGGATAGTGAATGAGGTGATGAGATGTGTCGCCTCCGGGGGTCCGATAACATAGTCTACCACACTGCCTCCCCTGTGGTGTCGTGGGTGGAATGCAGGTGAGACCGCTCGAGGTGGGCCAGGTCCCCATCCCATTATATATAACGAGACGATGTGCTTCTCCCATCTGGAGTAGGTGTCTGCCGTATGAGGTGGGTGTGGCGGTGTCGGCTCATGCTTTGAGTGTAGCCATGTCCTCTATGGTAGGAAGCATCTCAGGGTTGTCAAAGTCGTAGTATCACACTGGTGGCTCTGAGTGCGGGCATTGAAGTCTCCTACAAGGAAGACTTCACCCATCCCGGTATACTCCATAATTGTGTCACTGAGGGAGTCATGGCGATGTGGTGTCTTGTCCCTCCCCCCCTGATAGCTTCTCGGGGAAATGTGTGAAGCGCGAACCAATGGGTGCAATATAGCATACGACGAAGTACGCTACTCTCGCCTCTGATAGCTTGAGGCGTATCCACATGAAACATGCCTTTGGGTCTCTGGCTACCACCTGTACCATGTGCTGTAGCCATTGTCTGTAGAGTAGGACTACTCCTCCTGATCCTCGTGTGGTGTGCTGTCTCATCTGGCAGCGGTGAGCTGACTCCCATATATAGCCCTCAATCCTCGGTAGGCTCCTCCTCGGGCTCTCGTGTGTCTTTGTCAAGAAGATCATGTCTCTTCCCTTCATCACCTCCTCGAGGTGCCCTCGATGTGTCTACAAAGATCCATTGCAGTTCCAAACTGCAATGTGCACCTCCTGCTCTGCTGTCCCATAGGCCGCGAATCCCTAGTTAATGGGCCGTCCATCAATGATGACCCGACTGTCTCTGTATAGGGCACAATGTCCCTCTCGTCTGGCCTGGAGGACACGCGGCATGCATGCCGGTCTGTGCTCTACCTGCATCCGTGTGAGGTCGTTATCCAAATAGATGGGGGTGCCCGGTGTAGTGCGTAGTACCGCTCGTCGTCTTAGGAAGTCTCTCCTCCTTGCCTCATCTGAGAACTGAAGGATAAGTGCTCTGCTCCGTGTGGTGTCACGTCCTACTCTCCAGGCTCTAGTGAAAGGGAGAGGCTCATCCGCGCGGTATCCAAGTAATGTGCACAAGCGACGCCCATCCTGCTCCGGTGATCCGTCTGTCTCTGTGAGGCCGGAGATGCGAACATTGAGCCTGCGAGCCTGTCGCATCCGCTCCTCCTCAATGGTGGTATGCACTATGTGGATCCCCTCATGGTGGTTGTTCTTCTTTGCCTCTTATCGAAGGTTCTTTTTTATAACCTCGACCCATCCATCTTTCTTAGTCTCAAGCTCGCTCTGCACCACCTCCATACACTCCTTGATAGTCACCCGAATGTCCTCTAGCTGTGGGGCGATTTCCCCCTCCTCGCACATGCTGTCCAGTTTCGTTTTCATATCAGTAAGCCCAGTGTGCAACTCCTCCCGGTCCTGTGGGTGCTGCTTGCGGATAGCAAGAAGCTCTTTCCGAAGGGATTCGTTTTCCTTCTCCAAGGTTGCCACCTTGGCTTCGAGGGAGACAACTATGCGGGTAACCCCGTTTAGTGTAGAATCTCCTTCTTTCTTGTGTTTTCCTATCAACTCTCGGAGGGCATGCTCTAAGGTGGCCAACTGTTCCTCCAGCTTGGGAGCCATGGGGGAGGGAGGGAGGGGGGGGATAGAGAGAGAGAGAGAGAGAGAGAGAGAGAGAGAGAGAGAGAGAGAGAGAGAGAGAGAGAGAGAGAGAGAGAGAGAGAGAGAGAGAGAGAGAGAGAGAGGTGTATCTTCTGTCAATTGGGAAAGATAAAAGTGCTGAAAAAAGTTGGCAAAGCTGATATAGATCTCCGTAGTATGCATGTATAGATACCCATGAAAGTGGAAAGGGGGGATGGTGAATGGAGTGCTATATCTATAGCCTATATGCAAAAGGGTAGTACAAGCATGATAATGCATCTCAACGACTAACTAGCTCCATCCTGTACTAGTGGGCGGGTGTAAGATGTGGTACATGGGTGGAGGTGGAGTCAAGGCCGCCCTGATGGCTGCAGCGGGATCTGCCATCATCCGGGATCGTCTCTCCTCCATGGCGCGATGGTCACGAGCTTGGATGTCTGCAATCTGGTGTCTGTGAAGTCTCAGGGCCCGATATCCTATAGCACGGGGTCGTCTCCTAGCTCGAGAGGTCTGAGCCTGCTGAAGAGTCATCCCTCTCGATGTGTGAGCTAAGGGGGGGAGGGCTGCTCCACGTCGTGCAATGAAGAAGTCAGTGAGCTGACTATGTCTCCCTCGTGTCCGGGCCGCTGGAGTAGGTTGGAGGAGAGAATCTCTGTGATTCTGAATCTCTAGTAAGAATCGACCGAGCTGTTGCTGATCTCTAGAGCCCATGATCTCTGGGAGGGTGGGCTGCCCTGTAAACAGAGTCTTGTATCTGTCTCTAATGTCATCATATGTGCTACATCTGCAAACAAAGTGCTCCTCATCCTCCATCTCTACTCTGCATATCTTGCATAGCTGCTCCTCTCTCGGAATGTTTGTGGCTCTGCCTATCTCAATCTCAAGTCGGTGTGATGAGACCCTCAACTGGCCAATAGCTACCCTCGAGCTATGAGGCATGTAGGTATGCATGTAGCGTGGTCGCTGGATGAAACCATCTGCTAGTATGTCCAAGAACTGGTCTCGATAGTGCGATAGTCTCGATCCCATGTGTGGTGTGTGCCATGTCTGACTAATGTAGAGCTGCCGAAGGTCATGTCTGAGCACAAGATTCCTCTCATGACGCGAGAGGTGGATGTGAGGTGAGTCTGGGTCATACTGAAAAGGCGGCAATGTATCCATATCCAGTCCATGACTATCGAACCACGCCATCCTGAGTGTACCAAGCTCTCTCTTATCCGGACTCTGATATCTGTATAGATGCCTCAAAAGCTCTGTGTGTGAGTCTTTCTGTAGGGAGCTCCCTCACCCTCTGAATAAAGGAGATAGTTTGGAATAGTGCATCTACTACCATGGGTGGTGCAGCTAGCTCTTCCTTGATAATGTCATGTGGCACTGATTGTTTCCCGCGAAATAGTTGCGAGATCATACGTACTTGTGGCCTCTCGATCGCACTCCATTGGGTGACTGTGAGGCCAGGTGCCCAAACTGTCGCAGCATACATCATAGCTGGTCTGACTAGTGTGTCAAATAACCACCCCTTTGTGCGGGGCTCCTGGAAGTGTGCTTGGTGACATCTCCGCTCTAACATGGCTGAGGCTGCATATCCTCGTGTGAGTCTATCGGTGGCTGCCTTCCTCATGTTGAAGGGGCCAGGCAAGCTCGTGAATGTGACTCCGAGGTAGACATAGGAAGTGACCACCTCAATGTGTCCACTGCCAACTGTGAATCCTGCTCCATTCCTCACCATGGGGGAGGTGTGGAAGATCATGACCTTGGTCTTGCCAAGGTTTACTGTCAAGCCTCTCTGTGTGCAAAACTCGTGGAAGGCATCTAGGTGGTGCTGTAATCCCTCGGGTGACTCTGAAATCAATACAATGTCATCTGCATATAATAAAATGTGGACATGTGTATCTGCAAGGTCTGCACCCTCCCCTCCAGCTCGGAGAATGTAGTCCTCAATCTCGTCAATGTAGAGCCCGAAGAGAGTGGGAGAGAGTGGGCAGTCTTGCTTAACACCCACTGTGCTAGCAATGGCCTCTGATAGTCCCCTCGGGCATCGAACCCTCCCAATCACCTGCTCATAGAGTGTGTAGATGGCCCAAATCATCTCTTATGGTATCCCCAAGCTATGGAGTCTCCGAAAAAGCTTCTCCCCTGGTACAGTATCGAAGGCTTTGCGAAAATCCACAAAGCAGCAAGAGAGAGAGAGAGAGAGAGAGAGAGAGAGAGAGAGAGAGAGAGAGAGAGAGAGAGAGAGAGAGAGAGAGAGAGAGAGAGAGAGAGAGAGAGAGAGAGAGAGAGAGGGAGGGAGGGAGGGAGGGAGGGAGGGAGGGAGGGAGGGAGGGAGGGAGGGAGGGAGGGAGGGAGGGAGGGAGGGAGAGAGAGAGAGAAAGAAAGAAAGAAAGAAAGTCATATTAACGTCTTCTCGAGGCCAAACTTGGCCTATGAGACAAAAACCATGTACAAGTGTAGTAACCCTGTGTGGAAGATAAAATGAAATAAAAGGTATATCGCTACACAAAGCTATATAGGGCTGGAAAAGGCTGGGGAGATGTGGCTCTGACTCTACAGATTGTGGCCACCTAATACATGGGGGGATCCAAAATGTGAGTAAAACGCCCTAGCGACAAGTGATGGGTGGAGGTGGGTGTAGTATGTGGTACATCGGTGGTGGTCTGAGTGCCTCCTGAAGGAAGACCACCCAGGGGGTGGTGGTACGCCTATGCTCCATCATGTGGTCGTAGGCAATCCTGATGCGTGAGACATCCTCCTGATATAGTCGTGGTCGACGATATCCGCCCATGCGTGGTCGGCGCCGTGCTCTCTGTGCTTTTGCCTGGTGGAGCGTGAGCCCTATAGATGGACCTCTCTGATGTAGCTCAACTCGCTGAAAGAACTGGGTAATGGTCTGCTGGGTACTCACCCGTGGCTGATGTATGTGCTGTAGTGACCGCTCTCGCCTCTCGTATGCTGCTGTGAGAAAGCATCCCAAGCGTCTCTGGTCTCCCATAGTCATGCACAGCTGGAATGACTCCTCGATCTGGAACTGTGCTCGTAGGTCTAAGTATGCTGGACATCTGATAACAAAATGCTCCTCACTCTCTACCTCTGTCTGGCATACTGGGCACCACCTCTCCTCACGGGGGACTCCCCTGGACCGACCCCTCTCAATCTCGAGCTGATGTGATGAAACCCGGAGCTGCCCAATGACGACTCGTAGGTGGTGGGGAAGGTAGGTCTGCATGTATCTCGGAATCTCGATGAAGCCCGTGCCTGATATATGTAGAAAATGCTCGCGGTAGTAGAGCATTTTCGGTGGCAATGTACCCCTAGGGCTCACCCATGTCCTCTGTATGTATGTATGCCATATCTCCTGACGAATGATCCTATTCCTCTCTTGATGAGAGAGCGAGTAGGTGGGTGCATGAGAGTCGTACTGTAGTGGTGGTAGCCTGTCTATGTCAAAGCCATGGTGGGCAAGCTAGTCTCGTGTCTGTGCATACCATGAGGAGGTGTCGCCTGCTAATGCCATATCACGTGATGCCTCGAAAGCACGATAAGCAATACGCTCTGTATCCATGCTCCGAAGTCTGTGTAATAGGCATACTGTCTGGAATAGTGCCTCAACTAGCATCGGTGGTGCAGCGAGCTCTGCTCTAATGATGTCATGTGGTACTGAAGGCTTACTGCGGATAAGTCTGGCAATCATGAGGATCTGTGGCCTCTCTAATGCTGTCCATACTGATGTAGCTAATCCTGGTCCCCATCCATACATGAGCGCTGGCGTAACCAAAGTGTCAAAGAGCCACCCCTTTGTGCGGGGCTCCTGAAAATATGCCTGGTGGCACTGTCTCTCCATCAAAGCTAGTGCTGCGTACCCACGTGTGATGCGGTCACGGGCTGCCTGAGCCATAGAGAAGACTCCTGATGCTGCTGTAAATGTCACCCCCAAGTAAACATATGATCCGACCACCTCGATCGGTCCACCTGCAGCTGTGAACAAACTATGTCTGCGTACCTATGCTGATGTATGAAAGATCAAGACCTTGGTTTTACCAAGGTTCACAGATAACCCTCTGTGTCTGCAAAAGTCATCTAGGCCGTGTAGATGATGCTGTAGACCTTCTGCAGACTCTGAAACCAATACAATATCATCAGCGTATAAAAGAATATGAACAGTGGACCCGTGTACCTCAATGCCATCTCCCCCCTGCTGCTGTATGAAGTCCACTATCTCATCAATGTAGAGACCAAAGAGGGTGGGCGAGAGAGGGCATCCTTGCTTCACCCCGATAGTGCTAGCAAGTGGATCAGATAAGCCCCCTGGAGAGAATGTAGTCCTCAATCTCGTCAATGTAGAGCCCGAAGAGAGTGGGAGAGAGTGGGCAGTCTTGCTTAACACCCACTGTGCTAGCAATGGCATCTGATAGTCCTCTCGGGCATCGAAACCTCCCAATCACCGGCTCATAGAGTGTGTAGATGGCCCAAATCATCTCTTATGGTATCCCCATGCTATGGAGTCTCCGAAAAAGCTTCTCCCGTGGCACAGTATCGAAGGCTTTGCGAAAATCCACAAAGCAGCAAGAGAGAGAGAGAGAGAGAGAGAGAGAGAGAGAGAGAGAGAGAGAGAGAGAGAGAGAGAGAGAGAGAGAGAGAGAGAGAGAGAGAGAGAGAGAGAGAGAGAGAGAGAGAGAGAGAGAGAGAGAGAGAGAGAGAGAGAGAGAGAGAGAGAGAGAGAGAGGGAGAGGGAGAGGGAGAGGGAGAGAGGGAGGGGGAGGGGGAGGGGGAGGGGGAGGGGGAGGGGGAGGGGGAGGGGGAGGGGGAGGGGGAGGGGGAGGGGGAGGGCGAGGGGGAGGGGGAGGGGGAGGGGGAGGGGGGGGAGGGAAGGGGGGGGGGGTAGGGAGGGGAGGGGGGGAAGGGGGGGGGAGAGAGAGAGAGAGAGAGAGAGAGAGAGAGAGAGAGAGAGAGAGAGAGAGAGAGAGAGAGAGAGAGAGAGAGAGAGAGAGAGAGAGAGAGAGAGAGAGAGAGAGAGAGAGAGAGAGAGAGAGAGAGAGAGAGAGAGAGAGAGAGAGAGAGAGAGAGAGAGAGAGAGAGAGAGAGAGAGAGAGAGAGAGAGAGAGAGAGAGAGAGAGAGAGAGAGAGAGAGAGAGAGAGAGAGACTTTCTAACGTCTATTAGAGGCCAAAATCGGCCTATGAGACAAGACATATACATTAGTATGATCCAATCCACTGTCATCCCGAAAGGAAAATAAAGTGTGAGTACCGCAAACGGGTATAAAAGGAGTGGAGAGTATTTGGCATCAACGGTGTGGGGTGCTATGGGTATGCACTCTATATGCTCAATGGGTGAGATACAAATATGATATGCATAGGGAGGGGAGGCTCGATGGCATCACAACCCACTAAATACCTGGAGTGGGTGTAGGATATAATGCATCGGTGGGTAGGCCATCATGGCGATCCTCAAAATGCTCTGAACATCCAAATCCATGTTGGCGTGCGTGAATCGCCTGAATCTCTCTCTGATGTGGACGGGCTCTCCGGACTGGGGGTCTCGGTCGTTGACACTGTCATCTAAGCTCCTCTGCTCTGTGTAATGTGACACCCCGCATCGAGCTGGGTCCTCAAGTGGCTGTGGGTTTGAAAAAATCTGTAATATAAGTCTGAGGGGGGGGGGCAAGTGTATCTCCATCTGCTGCTGGAGGAGTGATGCACGGCGGTGTTGGAGCTCTACTAGGAGACGACCTAGAGGGCGTTGGTCCTTTGTCCCCAATAAAGCCCTGATCTCTCTGGGCCCCCTGAAGAGCTGTGGGTAGCGGTCTCTGATGTCCTCATATGCCTGGCATCTACATGTGTAGTGCTCCTCGTCCTCCACCTCCTCTCTACATATCTTGCATAATCTCTCATCCCTCGAGGTATGTGTGGCTCGCCCAACCTCAATTTGAGCTGGTGTGATGATACTCTGAGCTGCCCAATGGCCACTCTCTCAGCTCGTGCCATATATGTATCCATGTATAGTGGTCTCTGAATGAAACCATCCGCTGTCACAGTCAGGAAGTGCTCTCGGCAGTGTTGCCTCTTTGTGGGAAGAGGCTCCCGTGGTGCTATCCAGGTCTCCTTGACGTGTATATGTAGTAGGTCCTGACGGATGATCCTATTCCTCTCCGAATGAGAGAGGGTAATGTGGGGGGAAGAGAGGTCATACTGAAAAGGGGGGAGATCCGTAGTGCTCATGCCATGGTCTGCTAACCATCGGTAGGTCTGTGCATACCATACTTTCTCATGCCCTGTCTCTGGCAAATGTCTAGAGCTCTCAAATGCAAGCCTAGTGAGTCTGCTCGTGGGGAGCTCTCTGACTCTCAGAATAAAGGTCACCAACTGGAAGAGGGCCTCCTTTAGCATCGGTGGTGTGCCAAGCTTAGCTCGTATAATGTCATGTGGAAGGGAGGGCTTGCTACGCAGCAAGCGTGAGATCATGGTGACCTCGGGCCTCTCAATCCGCGCCCACATCGCCTCTGTGATCCTTGGTGCCCATACTGCCGTTGCGTACATCAATGCGGGTGTCACTAGAGTGTCAGAGAGCCACCCCTTAGTCCGGGGCTCCTAAAAATGTGTCTGAAAGAAGCGTCTCTCCAATCCTACAAGTGCCGCATAGCCTCGCGTCAATCTATTTCTCGCGGCCTGTGCCATGGAGAATACCCTTGTGCTGCCCGAAAAGGTGACACCTAGGTAGACATAGGAGTCCACTACCTCTATCTGTCCTCGAGCTGCCGTGAGAGAGAGAGAGAGAGAGAGAGAGAGAGAGAGAGAGAGAGAGAGAGAGAGAGAGAGAGAGAGAGAGAGAGAGAGAGAGAGAGAGAGAGAGAGAGAGAGAGAGAGAGAGAGAGAGAGAGAGAGAGAGAGAGAGAGAGAGAGAGAGAGAGAGAGAGAGAGAGAGAGAGAGAGAGAGAGAGAGAGAGAGAGAGAGAGAGAGAGAGAGAGAGAGTTTTTATCTATTAGGAGGCAGAACTCGGCCTATGAGACAAATCAATGTACATGGGTGTATCTTCTGTCAATGGGAAAAGATAGAAGTGCTGAAAAAAAAAAGCTGGTAAGGCTGATATAGATCTCTATAGTATGCATGTAGAGATACCCATGAAAGTGGGAGGGGGGGATGGTGAATGGAGTGCTATGTCTGTAGCCTATATGCAAAAGGGTAGTACAAGTATGATAATGCATCTGTAAAACTAACTAGCTCCATCTTGTACTAGTGGGCGGGTGTAAGATGTGGTACATAGGTTGAGGTGGAGTCAAGGCCTCCCTGATAGAAGCAGCGGGATCCGCCATCATCCGGGATCCTCCCTGATAGAAGCAGCGGGATCCGCCATCATCCGGGATCGTCTCTCCTCCATGGAGCGATGATCACGAGCCTGGATCTCTGCAATCTGGTGTCTGTGAAGTCTCAGGGCCCGATATCCTATAGCACGGGGCCGTCTCCTAGAGAGAGAGAGAAAGAAAGAAAGAAAGAAAGTGTTTTTACATCTATTAGGAGGCCGAACTCGGCCTATGAGACAAATCGATGTACATGGGTGTATCTTCTGTCAATCAGAAAAGATAAAAGTGCTGAAAAGAAACTGGTTAAGCTGATATAGATCTCTGAGGTATGCATGTGGGGATACCCATGAAAATGGCGGGGGGTGTATGGAGTGCGATATCTATGATAGTCTATATGCAAAGGGGTAGTACAACAACCATGAGAATGCATCTGAAACGACTAACTAGCTCCATCCTGTGCTAGTGGGTGGGTGTAATATGTGATACATAGGTGGAGGTGGAGTCAGGGCCACCCTGATGGCTGCAACGGGATCGACCATCATCTGGGATCGTCTCTCCTCCATGGCGCGATGGTCACAAGCCTGGATCTCCGCAATCTGGTGTCGGTGAAGTCTCGGGGCCCGATATCCTATAGCACGGGGTCGTCTCCTAGCTCGAGAAATCTGAGCCTGCTGAAGAGTCACCCCGCTCGGTGTGTGAGCTGAGGGGGGGAGGGCTGCAGCACGTCGTGGAATAAAGAAGTCAGTGAGCTGACTCTGTCTCCCTCCTGTATGGAGTGCTACAGTAGGCTGGAGGAGGGAATCTCTGTGACTCTGTATCTCTAGTAAGAATCGCCCGAGCTGTCGCTGGTCTCTAGAGTCCATGATCTCTCGGAGGGTGGGCTGCCCTGCAAACAGAGTCTCGTATCTGCCTCTGATGCCATCATATGCGCTACATCTGCATACAAAGTGCTCCTCATCTTCCATCTCTACTCTGCATACTCTGCATATCCGCTCCTCTCTGGGAATATCTGCGGCTCTGCCTGTCTCAATCTCGAGTCGGTGTGATGAGACTCTCAGCTGGCCAATCGCTACCCTCGAGCTATGAGGCATGTGAGTATCCATGTAGCGTGGTCGCTGGATGAAACCGTCAGCTAGTATGTCTATGAACTGGTCTCGATAGTGCGATAGTCTCGATCCCATGTGTGGTGTGTGCCATGTCTGACTAATGTAGAGCTCCCAGAGATCCTGTCTGAGCACAACATTCCTCTCACGACGAGAGAGGTGGATGTGAGGTGAGTCTGGGTCATACTGAAAAGGCGGCAATCTGTCCATATCAAGTCCATGACTATCAAACCAGACTCTAACCTGAGTGTACCAAGCTCTCTCATATCTTGACTCTGATATCTGTATAGATGCCTCAAGAGCTCTGTGTGTGAGTCTATCTGTAGGGAGGTCCCTAATCCTCTGAATAAAGCAGATAGATAGTCTGGAATAGTGCCTTTACCACCTTGGGTGGTGCAGCTAGCTCTGCCCTGATGATGTCATGTGGCACCGACTGTTTCCCACGAAATAATCGCGAGATCATACGTACCTGTGGCCTCTCGATCGCACTCCACCGGGTGACTGTGAGACCTGGGGCCCAAACCGTCGCAGCATACATCATAGCTGGTCTGACCAGTGTGTCAAATAGCCAGCCCTTCGTGCGGGGCCCCTGGAAGTGTGCTTGGTGGCATCTCCGCTTTAACATGGCTAAAGCTGCATATCCGCGTGTGAGTCTATCGGTGGCTGCCTGTCTCATGCTGAAGGGGCTAGGCAAGCTCGTGAATGTGACTCCGAGATAGACATAGGAAGTGACCACCTCAATCTGTCCACCACCAGCTCTGAATCCTGCTCCATTCCTCACCATGGGGGAGGTGTGGAAGATCATGACCTTGGTCTTGCCAAGGTTTACTGTCAAGCCCCTCTGTGTACAAAACTCATCCAGGGCCTCAAGGTGGCGCTGTAATCCCTCGGGTGACTCTGAAATCAAGACAATGTCATCGGCATATAATAAAATGTGGACATGTGTACCTGCGAGGTCTGCACCCTCTCCTCCAGCTCGGAGAATGTAGTCCTCAATCTCGTCAATGTAGAGACCAAATAGAGAGGGAGAGAGTGGGCAGCCTTGCTTAACACCGATGGTGCTAGCAATGGCCTCAGACATACCTCCTGGACACCGTACCCTCCCAGTCACCTGCTCATAGAGTGCATAGATGGCCCAAATCATCCCTGATGGTACTCCCAAGCTCTGGAGGCGTTGGAAGAGCCTCTCTCGCGGCACTGTATCAAAAGCTTTGCGGAAGTCCACAAAGCAGCAATATAGCCTCTTCTTCCGCATCCTTGCCCCATCAATGAGGCAGCGCAGAATGAAGATGTGATCAATAGTAGAGAAAGCTCGTCGAAAACCTGCCTGGCCTCGTGCTCGTAGCCCCTCAGTCTCTGCATATGAGCTGAGCTCTGCCTCAAGTATGGCGCCGTATAGTTTGGCCATGGTGTGGCCAATCATGATGGTCCTGTAGTTCCCTGGATCTAGGGTGTCGCCAGATTTGTGGATAGGCACAATGGTGTGCCTAGTCCACTCCTCTGGGAAGCCCTCTCCTATAGCCCGGTTGAAGACATGTGCAATCAACGGGGCTATAGTGGAGGCTGCATATATGAGATGCTCGCTCTGCAATCCCGCGTGGTCTGTCGAACGTCCATGTCGGAGTCGTCCTATGGCCCTCTCAACCATCTTTGCTGTGAAGAGAGAAGAACTAGTAGGGCGAGGCTCAAGTGGCTGGGGAATGGGAGGCTGCCTAGGTACCTCATATAACCTCTGAGCATAATCATGCCATGTGTGTGGGTCTCCAATAGGTGTGGTCGGGAGTGGCTCTCGTAGGCTGCGCCATGCTGCAGCATTGTCCATACTCATAAAGAGATGGTATAGCTCAAGCTCCTGTGCCTCCTCAAAGGCTCGCCTCTTTCGACGTGTGAGAGTCTTCATCTGTCCCTTGGCCTCTCTCTCTGTGATCTCTCCCAATGCTCGCTGAGCTCGTAGTCGGCGGTAAAGATCTCTGCAATTCTCATCATACCAACGATGTTGTGGCATAGTCCCGGGAGGAGGTGTGTGACGAGAATGGATGGTGTGTGGGAAGGAGCTGATGGTTGATGTCTGAAGAACTGATGCTATCTGAGAGTAGGGATAGTGGAGTGTCAGGATGAAGCAAGAGAAGACCCTTCTCGACTCGAGCCGCATATATGTGAGCTAGCTCGTGTGTGAAGTGGATGGTGGTGTGTGGGATGCGTGCTGCGGGTATGCGTGTAGGGATGTCTCCCTTCAGGGAGAGTGCGAGGTATGTGTGATCGGCCCCAATGGGTATGGGTGGGATGGTGAATGAGGTAAGTAGGTGGATGGCCTCTCTGGACCCCATGACGTAATCTACTGTACTTCCCCTACCATCTGTGACTGAGTGTGGTATGCATGTCAATCCTCCTGAGGTAGGCCACTGAGTCATCCCGTTATAGATAACGAGATTATGTCGAGAGCCTAGTCTGAGTAAGTGAGTGCCATAGTGAGTGTGTGTAGGGTCAGCTGAAGCTCGAGCTGTAGACTCATCCTCTATGGTATGTAGTATCTCTGGGTCTTCTGGGTCAAATATCTCACACTGATCATTGCTTGTCCTGGCATTGAAGTCTCCCATAAGGAAGACTTCCCCTAATGCAGAGTACTCTGTAATCTCTTCTGACAAGCAAGTGTATGGTGAGTCCTCCTCTCGATCTATGATAGCGAAACGAGAGCTAGAAGGAGCAAAGTAGCATAATGCTATGAAGATGATCCTCTCCTGCGAGAGCTGGAGTCGAATCCAAAGATATCTGGCCTGTGAATCACGTGCGACTATCTGTATCCTGCTCTGAAGTCCATCTCTAAAGAGTATGGCTACTCCTGATCCTCGGGTGGTGTGCTGACGTGTACACTCTCTGTATGTGGACCGTGGACTCGAGGTAGGCCCCGGTCTGGGCTCTCATGTGTCTCTGTGAGCATAATGATGTCTTTGCCTTTGCGCACCTCTTCCAACCTCTCTGGGTGTGTCCATAGATCTCCATTGCAGTTCCAAACTGCAAGGTGTATCTCCTCGAGTGTCTCACAGGCCGCGAATCCCTATGGGATGGCCTTGCCATCAATGATGACACGACCATCTCTGTATGAAGCCTTCTTTCCTTCTTTGCGAGCTTGATGTACTCTCGGCATGCATGCACGACGGTGTGCTACCTGCATGGGTGTGAGATCATCGTCAAGGTAGATGGGGGGGCCATCAAGTGCTCTCAAAATCACCCTCTTGCGTAGGAAAGTAGATCTTATATCTTCGGAAGGGAAGTGTAGAATGAGAGCTCTCTTCTTCGTGGGGTCTCGTCCCGTTCTCCAAGACTTGATGAATGGGGGGGACTCCTCTTTGTAGCCGAGTATCTTGCATAGTGCCTTCCCATCGGACTCGGGTGTAGAGCCTTCTTTTTCTTCAATGCCCGTGATGCGTACATTGAGAGAGAGAGAGAGAGAGAGAGAGAGAGAGAGAGAGAGAGAGAGAGAGAGAGAGAGAGAGAGAGAGAGAGAGAGAGAGAGAGAGAGAGAGAGAGAGAGAGAGAGAGAGAGAGAGAGAGAGAGGGAGGGAGGGAGGGAGGGAGGGAGGGAGGGAGGGAGGGAGGGAGGGAGGGAGGGAGGGAGGGAGGGAGGGAGGGGGAGGGGGGGGGGGGGGAGGGGGGGAGGGATGATATGCATAGGGAGGGGAGGCTCGATGGTATCACAACCCACTAGATGCCTGGAGTGGGTGTAGGATATAATGCATCGGTGGGTAAGGCATCATGGCGACCCTCAAAATGCTCTGAACGTCCAAATCGATAGGGGTGCGCTGTTGACGTCTCCGTATCTCCATGTCATGGCGTGCGTGAATCGCCTGAATCTCTCTCTGATGTGGACGGGCTCTCCGGGCTGGGGGTCTCGGTCGTCGACTCTGTCGTCTAAGCTCCTCTGCTCTGTGTAATGTGACACCCCGCATCGAGCTCGGTCCTCGAGTGGCTGTGGGTCTGAAAAAATCTGTAATATAAGTCTGAGGGGGGGGGGGCCAGGTGTATCTCCATCTCCTGCTGGAGGAGTGATGCACGGCGGTGCTGGAGCTCTACTAGGAAACGACCTAGAGGGCGCTGGTCCTCTGTCCCCAATAAAGCCCTGATCTCTCTGGGCCCCCTAAGAGCTGTGGGTAGCGGTCTCTGATGTCCTCATATGCCTGGCATCTACATGTGTAGTGCTCCTCATCCTCCACCTCCTCTCTACATATCCTGCATAATCTCTCATCCCTCGGGGTATGTGTGGCTCGCCCAACCCCAATCTCGAGCTGGTGTGATGATACTCTAAGCTCCCCAATGGCCACTCTCTCAGCTGGTGCCATATATGTATCCATGTATCGTGGTCTCTGAATGAAACCATCTACTGTCAAAGTCAGGAAGTGCTCTCTGTAGTGTTGCCTCTTTGTGGGAAGAGGCTCCGGTGGTGCTATCCATGTCTCCCTGACGTGTATCTGTAGTAGGTCCTGACGGATGATCCTATTCCTCTCCGAACGAGAGAGGGTAATGTGGGGGGAAGAGAGGTCATACTGAAAAGGGGGGAGATCCGTAATGCTCATGCCATGGCCTGCTAACCATCGGTGAGTCTGTGCATACCATACTCTCTCATGCCCTGTCTCTGCCAAATCTCTAGAGCTCTCAAATGCAAGCTTGGTGAGTGGGCTGGTGGGTAGCTCTCTGACTCTCAGAATAAAGGTCACCAACTGGAAGAGGGCCTCCACTAACATCGGTGGTGTGCCAAGCTCAGCTCGTATAATGTTATGTGGAACAGAGGGCTTGCTCCGTAGCAAGCGTGAGATCATGGTGACCTGGGGCCTCTATTAGGATTTTACATCTATTAGGAGGCCGAACTCGGCCTATGAGACAAATCAATGTACATGGGTGTATCTTCTGTCAATCGGAAAAGATGAAAGTGCTGGAAAAATTGGTAAAGCTTATATAGATATGTGTAGTATGCATGTAAAGATACCCATGAAAGTGGGGGGGGGATATGTGTGTAAGGAGTGCTATATCTATAGTCATGCAAAAGGGTAGTACAAGCATGAGAATGCATCTGAATGACTAACTAGCTCCATCCTGTACTACTGGGCAGGTGTAAGCTGTGGTACATGGGTGGAGGCGGAGTGAGGGCCGCCCTGATGGCTGTAGTGGGATCAACCATCATCTGGGATTGTCTCTCCTCCATGGTGCATTGGTCACGAGCGTGGATCTCTGCAATCTGGTGTGGGTGAAGCCTCATGGCATGATATCCTATAGCATGGGGTTGTCTCCTAGCTCGAGAGGTTTGTACACAGGTGTATCTTGTGTCAATTGGAAAAGATAAAAGTGCTGAACAAACTGGTAAAGCTGATATAGATCTGCATAGTATGCATGTAGAGATATCCATGAAAGTTGGGGGGCTGTGTGTGTATGGAGTGCTATATCTATAATCTATGTGCAAAAGGATAGTACAAGCATGAGAATGCATCTGAACGACTAACTAGCTCCATCCTATACTACTGGGTGGGTGTAAGATGTGGTACATGGGTGGAGGTGGAGTCAACATGGGTGGAGGTGGACTCAGGGCTGCCCTCATGGCTGCAGTGGGATAAGCCATCATCTGGGATCGTGTCTCCTCCATGGCGCGTTGGGCTCGAGCTTAGATCTCTGCAATCTCGTGTCGGTGAAGCGTCGGAGCATGATATCCTATAGCGACCCTCTCCTAGCTCGAGAGGTCTGAGCCCGCTGAAGAGTCACCCCTCTCGATGTGTGAGCTGAGGGGGGGAGGGCTGTTATACGTCGTGGAACGAAGAAGTTAGTGAGCTTGCTCTGTCTCGCTCCTGTATGGGCTACTACAATAGGCTGGAGAAGGGAATCTCTATGACTGTGTATGTCTAGTAAGAATCACCCGAGCTTTTGTTGATCTCTAGAGTCCATGAGCTCTTGAAGGGTGAACTGCCCTGTAAATAGAGTCTTGTATCTGTCTCTGATGTCATCATATGCGCTACATCTACATACAAAGTGCTCCTCATGAGTCATCCTCCATCTCTACTCTGCATATCCTGCATATCTGCTCCTCTCTCGGAATGTCTACCGCTCTGCATGTCTGAATCTCTAGTCAGTGTGATGAGACCCTGAACTGGCCAATCGCTGCCTTGGAGCTATGAGGCATGTAAGTATCCACGTAGCGTGGTCGCTGGTGAGTCCGTCCGCTAGTATGTCTAAGAACTAGTCTTGGTAGTGTGATAGTCTCGATCCCATGTGTGATGTGTGCCATGTCTGACTAATGTAGAGCTGCTAGAGATCTTGTCTGAGCACAACATTCCTCTTACAATGGGAGAGGTGGATGTGAGGTGAGTCTAGGTCATAGTGAAAAGACGGCGATCTGTCCATGTCCATGACTATCAAACCAAGTTCTCAACTCGGGCTGAGTATATGTGAGCAAGCTCATGTGTGAAGTGGATGGTAGTATGTGGAGGACGTGTCAGGGGTGTGTGTCCCCCTTGAGGGATAGTGCAAGATATGCATGATCTTCTCCAATGGGAATACGTGGGATGGTAGAGGAATTGAGTATGTGGGTGGCCTCCTTGGGTCCCATGATATAATCTATGATACTCCCTCCTCCATCTGTAATTGAGTGCGGTATGCATGTCAATCTCCTTGATGTAGGCCACTGTCTCATCCCGTTATAAATAACGAGGCGATGTCTGGACCCGAGTCTAAGTAGGTGGGTACCGTAGAGAGTGTGTGTAGAATCAGCTGAAACTCGTGCCATAGATCCCTCCTGTAGAGTGGGTAATATGACTAGATCCCTTGGGTCAAAAGCCTCGCACTGATCACTTCCCATCCTGTCATTGAAGTCTCCCATGAGGAAGAATTCCCCTAGAGTACTCAGTGATCTTTTCTGATAGACAAGTATAAGGTGAGCCCTCCTCCTGATCCATGATGGAGAATCGGGAGCTAGAGGGTGCAAGATAACATAATGCAATGTAGATAGTCCTCTCCTGTGAGAGCTCTAATCGGATCCAAAGGTATCTGGCCTCTGCAGTGTGAGTCTCTTGCGACGATCTGTGTCCTGCTATGAAATCCATCTCTGAAGAGTATCGCTACTCCGCCTGATACTCTCGTAGTGTGGTGTCGTGTACAATTTCTATATGTAGGATCCCACTGGAAGCCATGCACCCGAGGTAGGCTCCTATCGGGGCTCTTGTGTGTCTGTCAACAATATAATATCTCTATCTTTGCTCACCTCCTTGAGCCTCTCTGGACGTGTCCATAAATCGCCATTGCAGTTCCACACTGCAAGATGTATCTCCTAAAGTGTCTCACAGGATGTGGATCCTGTAGTATGGCTTTGCCATCAATGATGACTCGACCGTTTGTATATGAAGCCTTTTTTCCTTCTCTATGAGCCTCGTGTACTCTTGGAATGCATGCACAACGATGAGCTACTTGCATGGGTGTGAGATCGTCATCTAGGTAAATAGGGGGACCAAGCCCCCTCAAAACCACTCTCTTGCGAATGAAGGTGGATCTTACTGTTTCGGAGGGGAATTGCAAAATGAGAGCTCTTTTCTTTGAAAGATCTTTTCCTATACTCTAATATTTGATGAATGGGAGGGCCTCCTCTTCCTTGTAACCAAGCTTCTTACATAGTGTCTTGCCATCCATCTCGGGGGTGGATTCCTCTATTTCTAATATACCTGCGACTCGCACATTAAGGCATCCAGCTCATTGCATCCTCTCCTCCTCAATGGTGATGTGTACAATAAGAGCTTCTTTTTGTGTTTCTTCTTTTTCCTCTTTTTTGATGTTTTTCTTCACTACTTCAAACCATTCTTCTTTGGTTGCTTCAAGCTTGGTGTCAATGCTCGCGGTTAAGGCTTTGGTGAGCTCCATTTTAAGTGCTTCCCTTGTATTTGCTCTAAGTTCACCTTCTTCTGGGGTGAGGGATGCTATCGATGCTTTGAGAGACTCAATTTGTTCTCGCATGATCTTTTTCTCTTTTACCCAATCTTGTTGCTTCTTGAGCCATATTTCTCTTTCCTTCAATCTCTCCATTTCTCTGTCTTTTTTCTCTTTTCCCCAAGCTTCGCATTCTTCGGTGAAGCCTTCCACTTCTTTCTCGAGTTTAGAGATACGTTTGATGATGGAAGTGATGGTTGAGTCCATTGTCTTCTTGTTATCTTTGATGATAATATTGGATTTGTCCTCCATTTTAATTAGGTCCTCTGTTTTGGCCATCGTTTTTGTTTAATGCTATTCTTTTTTTTTTTGAGACAAGGGAAGGTCGTCTGTTGAAAAAACCCTAGAAATTTAGGGTTTTGATTTGCGCATGGTTGGGAAGGCAGTGGAGGTTGGGGTGGAGAGCAAATTGGCACCATAGTTGATGTGAAGAAGTCAGTGGGGCGTGAGCTCTTGCATGGGAATGGGAGGCTGGTGTGGGATCTCGTATAGGCTCTATGCATAGTTATGCCAAGTGCTCGGGTCTTGAATGGGTGTCTTCTGTCTCCTCTCTCTCAGGTGGTTCCAAAATCCATAGATGCTTCCTTAGCTCTCGACAATCTGTATCATCCCAACGATTTTAGGGCATGGATCTCGTGCTCCAAAATCCATAGATGCGTCCTTAGCTCTCCACAATCTGTATCATACCAACGATTTTGGAGCATGGATCCCGTCCGTGGAGGGTGTGTATGTGTGTGGTGTGGAAAGCTGTGTAGGGCTCAGTCATGTAGGATGGTGGTGATATGTGATGTGAGTGTGTCTAGTGGTGATAGTGGGTCAAGGGAGAGTAGGCGGGTGTGTGGCTCAATGAGTGTGGGAGGGTCTAATGGAATAGGAGATGAAAGTGTGAACGTGATAAATATATGGTCAGCACCGAGTGGACATCGTCCAATACGGAGGGAATAAGTGAAGCTCTAGAAATGGTACCCAAGATGTAGTCAACCGTGCTCTCTCCTCCCCCGTGAGGGAAGCAAGCAAGTCCACCCAAGCTTGGCCAACGGTGCATCCCGTTATATATAACGAGACGATGTCGGTTGCTTAGCTCAAGTAAATGTCTCCCGTACCCGGTGGTGTCTTGACCCATATCCGTTGATACTGTGCTGGTCCTCATCTCGTGTGGATCTCTGCTCCTCATGATCTGTGGATGCTCCATAGCATATGACTTGCACTAATGTGACTGGGTGCGGCCATTGAAGTCCCCCACGACTCATGAGGAAGACTTCACCTAGGGTGCTGTAGTGTAGTATCTCATCTGAAAGTGCGGTGTATGGTGAATCTCTATCCGGAGTCAATCTCCCATGGTCATATCCTGCATATCTGGATCCACCTGGTGGGAAGTAGCATATGACAATGTAGACTTAGCTCTCTAGTGCTATCTCCATGCCAACCCATATATATTGTGCCTCCTCGTCTCTACCTATGATGTTGATCTGGCTTTGTATCTCCTGTCTAAATATGATGGCGACCCCCCCCCCCCCCCCCCCCCCCCCCCAAAGGACCCTCATGCCTTACTTTGTGTATGCCTTCATGTGCCCTATTTGCATTTTTGTCCTCGTCCATGAATAAGGATTCACCTGGAGGTCTTTTTAGTATGGATCGCTTTTTTGAAAAAGCGATTTTATCCTCCGTTGACCTCATGTGTAATATAAGAGCTCCAGGTTTTGTGTGATCTTTTTCGGCTCTCCATGCATGAGTGAATGGCATATCGGTATATCCTAGCTGACGACATATCTGTGATGCACCAGCCTCAGGAGATGTTCCTTTAGAGAGGCCTGTGATCCTTGCATGTAGTCTACGGACCTGTCTGAGTCTCTTCTCTTCAAGTGTGTCTTGCACCTTGATGTATTCATCTCTGATTGCCTCTTCTTTACTTCTTTTTTAATACTTTTGCATATGACTTCAACCCAACTGTTTTGGGTTGATTCCACCTCTGATATGACCTGCTTGCACCTTGATGTATTCATCTCTGATTGCCTCTTCTTTACTTCTTTTTTAATACTTTTGCATACGATTTCAACCCAACTGTTTTGGGTTGATTCCACCTCTGAAATGACCTGCTTTTGGATGTTTGTCCTCCACTCATTCTTTATTTCTTCTTTCAGATCATCTATTTTGGTAATTTCTCCCTCTTCCTTGGAGATCTTCATGTGGATGATTTCTTCTTGAAGACGGTGTGTTTCAGCTTTCCATTCATCCCTATCTTCTTTGAGTTGTTTGATTTGATCCTCAAGAGCTTTTATTCTTTCTGTTGCCTTCCTCATCTCTTGATTAAGAGCCTTATCTGCCTCTTTTTTTGCTTCTCTTATTGCTTTAATTATCATCTCCTCCACGTCCTTCTTCTCGAGTTTTGCCATGTCCACCGACAAATCGTTGCGAGACCCAAAGAGATGATCGACTTTAGGGATTTGCAATCCCCATCGGTTCAGAATTTCAGAATTTAGAATTTATGAGAAAGAGAGAGGCATGCTGGGGCAGGTTAAGGTTTCGGTAAGTTAGGGTTTCAGTTTTTCAAGATAAGTTCGAGCAGTTAGGGTTTCAGCTGACTGTCTTTGTGTGTGACGTGAAATCAGACCTGAAAAACCCTAAAAACAGAGTGGCGAAACCCTAAAATAACAGAGAGAGAGAGAGAGAGAGAGAGAGAGAGAGAGAGAGAGAGAGAGAGAGAGAGAGAGAGAGAGAGAGAGAGAGAGAGAGAGAGAGAGAGAGAGAGAGAGAGAGAGAGAGAGAGAGAGAGAGAGAGAGAGAGAGAGAGAGAGAGAGAGAGAGAGAGAGAGAGAGAGAGAGGGAGAGAGGGAGGGAGGGAGGGAGGGAGGGAGGGAGGGAGGGAGGAGGGAGGGAGGGAGAGAGGGAGAGAGGGAGAGAGGGAGAGAGAGAGAGAGAGAGAGAGAGAGAGAGAGAGAGAGAGAGAGAGAGAGAGAGAGAGAGAGAGAGAGAGAGAGAGAGAGAGAGAGAGAGAGAGAGAGAGAGAGAGAGAGATCTTTTGTACAGGTCGATGCTGATGGCTACCGAACAGAGATTACATGTGCTTCATGTGGGGGGCACTTGGGGCATGTCTTCAAAGGGGAGGGATTCAGGACTCCAACTAACGAAAGACACTGTGTTAACAGTATCTCTCTTACATTTGTCCCAGCGAACAAATGAATCTATATGTTATCATCCATTTCAAGTTAAACCTTGTTTCATTTGCACTCTTCAACAGCCTTATTCGTTTAGGTTTTCGATTATAGTGTTGGCTGGGCTTGTCTTCCCCTTTTTTTTTTTAAAATTCAGATCCAAGTTGTATTCCTTGAGATTGTGCAAATATAGAAAATTTATCCTGTTTCCTAATTTGGACAATTGTGACCGAATGTCTGTTCAATAATGCCTAGATTTCAAGTTACTGATCCACTCGGAATTTACGCATGATCTTGGGATTAACATATATACAGGGTCGAGATCTGACGGATAAGATGGATGTTCTACAACAGGTAAAATCCAAGTTTGCCTGTCATATGAAATACTTAATACATGCATATGCATTAAAATTAAAAAGGCCAGGAAAATTACTAATTTAAGCCTCTCATTTGACAAGAAGTTTTAACAAGTACCTGTGTTGGCAGGAAAATGGCTGTAAGTTTTAGGCTTTGCATATATATTTTTAACATAGACGTGGCTCAAGCACTTTTTGGAGGGAGGGAGGGGGGGGGGGGGGGGGGGGGGGGGGGGGGGGGGGGGGGGGGGG